>BSBM01000085.1:14105000-14705000 GCA_027924585.1 Larix kaempferi
TTCTGCTCATACTGAGCTCTCCAGGACAGTCACATGTCCAAATGCATCCTTAGGATGCCTTCAAGGTTCTTGCTTCCAACATTACCTACACTCACACATTGATTCAATTCACATGTCAAGTTTATTTTCATAGGGTTTATCTCTAACCAATAGCTTAAGAAATCATATACACATGTTTTTCCATATTAAATAAGCAAGAAGATGAAAGATAAACCAAATACTTATCTTTATGAGCATCTTACTTTAGCTCCATAGGTATCCCACATTGACTTCAGACAACTATGGCACCCACAAGACCTGTCCCACCCCTTCTAGTGCTCTTTAGGTGTGCATCGAAAGGTAACCAAGTTTCTGCAAGCCTCAGATCACCTGTGCATATGTATAACACAAATGTTATGTTGACACACTAGCTGCACCACATTATTCAAATAACCAATGGCAAGCCAGGACACCAACTGGGTTTATCAAGCATTCCATGTACCAATATGCTAAGCCAATTCTCTGACTAGGTTTATCAAGCATACAACAACCATTTCCAAGCTATTTATTTGACTGGGTTTATCAAGAAATAATGTAGATAATACAATCACATGGCTCCTTCTCCTATGCAAACCATTGGTTCCCTCCAATAACTCCATAGGTTACTCACTTGCCTGCAGGATATCATGGCCCCACAATACCCACTCACACCGCACAAGGATGATACCTCTTCTATGTTGTACAATCCCTCAAGCATATCCATCCCTTCTAGTGCTCTTTTGTGTGATCATATAAAGGTTACCAATGGCCATACAATCCTCCTGATTACTCATGCTCTTACTGGATTTAATAGAACTACGGAGAAACAAGCACATGTAAGGAATTTTGCAGGGTTACTCAACCCAAGCCACTCTTGGCATCCTTTTTATATTTTCAGCCTTAGAAGCCAACATTTGCCCCAATGGCATATTTCTGCCATCTCACCTATTCATTACATACAAGCATGTAGTTCACATGAGATATTATCAAATTTTTAAATCTACAGCAATACATGTTCCATCTCATTGCCATGAAATATACATTTTAATAAACTAACTTGGAAATTCTCAATTATGTTTCGTATAGAAACTAGATATCCAACACATGAATTATTTCTCATGATATTTATCTCTTGCAATCCATATCACATGGTCTCCTTGCATGGTGTCATCTTGACACAATTCACAAACAGTCATTAGCAATCATTAGCAAAATTCAAAATCTGAATTTTACAATCTATTTTCTTACAGCAATTTATTTGCAAACATGAGATCATTCTCATAACTTAAATCGGAGAATGTTCAGATCTGAAATCAACATTATGTTCTATACATAAACTAATTTTACAACCATGAGACCCTTCTCGTGAGGTTTGTCTCTTGCACATGGTACATTCCAGCTTTCAATATCGTCTTTCCCACGCTTTTGTGCCCAAAACATTCCTATCTGAAATATGGAACTTCAATCAGCCTAACACTTTGTAAGTTCTTCATGCTCATAACATTTTCATTGCTACCATGGTCACTGAAGTGATTTTCAAAATTATAACACTCAATAATTCAAGCACTTTCAATTGTTATCCTTTCAGTTGAAATGAAATATATATATATATACTTTTCATGCATCATTGTCACAATGAAATTGTGAGATACCATCACACAATCTACGAAATTTTTAATAAAACTTTCAATACTCGTTACTTCCCAGCCATTTGTTTTATGCAATTATGTCCTTCCACAAAGCATTCTGGAAGCCCAATAAACATGACTGTATTCTTCATGCACTCACTCTCCTGCATTTATAGTAGCTCATGAAATGATTCTAGAATTATCATCAATTCATCTTTTCATCCATTATTTAATTGGAAATGAAATATACACATCGCAACCATGCATTCACACAATGCATCATGACATTCTCACCCACACACATGCATGCACATTTACAATGTTTACACAAACTTTTCAGGTGCATTCACTCAATGGATATCCACAAGATTTGCAAAATATTTTGAAGCATATCCACTCAATGTCACCTTGCATTGTTCATGCATACCATACTATCATGTCATGCATTCCATCATTCTAAACACATTATGGCCTAACTAGGGCTATCTCATATAGCATGCACTACCATAGCACTACCATAACAAGACTATAAGTCCTTACTCTCCCTGGTTATTAAACTCGTAACTAGCATACGCCAATGACATGATATATTTCATATGAATGCATTCTAACATTTAAGCAGTTACATGGTAGGAGGTTACTTTCCCTTACTACCCCGTAACTCACCATGCCATGGTGGTATGGTATTCACATGATGCATTCAACCATACATGCATACCATTCTATGATTACAAAATATGGTTGAAGGGATTCTTACCCAATCCCATTTCAGCACTTGTACAATTATCACGAATGAACATTACCTGCGCGGTCCTCATTAAATTCTTGGATGTTACCTGGCCATCTTGGCTTCTTACAAATGACTACACAGTCCTTCCAACAATCCTCATGGTCACATATCTATTGCACCAACCTTTCTTCATAAGGTTGTTGGTCACATGCAACAATGTCATCAACATCTTCAACCATGCTTCAATCACAAAAATTGTCATTAGTGACTCATTTCATATGTAAACTTCACTAGCTTTACCAACATGCAACATCATGTACATGCACTATTCAATATCTAGTAGTATGTCCAATAGTACCTATTTAATTCATACTTCTAATCTCTTGCATTCTCAACATTCCTATGCTATAATTTTCTGTACAAAAAACTTCAGAAATATAATTATATCAGCAAGAAAAGAGTTTAAGGGTTCTTCCTTTCAAATTCCTCATCATAGCATGGGATTCTTCTTCCATGTTATAGTTGGTCCAATTGTACAGCCTTGTCAGCCTTCTGTAGCTTCTCTTGAGCACTGTAACAACTTCATTGCACTTGGTTCATATTCCTGTAAATCATGATTTGGCCCAAGTAGCCCCAATGCAATAACCTTAAGCTCTGATACCACTTTGTCACATCCCCGGTCACTTGGGTGCCTTTTAGAGGCACATGGAGACAACCCTTGAAGAACCTGCAAATTTTTTTCTTCTATTTCCCAAGAAATTCAAAGGCTCTACAATTATGAACCCACAATGATCATCAGTCCTCAATCTATAGTTCTACAAACCTCGATCAACAAGCCGCAATCGGAAGTTAGAAGTTGGGTCTCCAATTTCAACTCCGACAATTTATCCCCTTCGACTTCTGCATTCCATAATGCGGAACTCAAAGGTTAGAACCTTCAATTCTCTGATCCGCATAAATCCCTTCTCTAACTTCCGCAATCCGCATGTAGGGTGATGAAAGCATACAAGGATTAGTCCTATTCCTAAAGAATAGTTACATATAAGTACCAACATAAGGATAAGAATTTAAAGGTACAAGAACAATGTAATTGACACGCACAACATAAATTAGCCATATTAACACACAGTGAAATGAGATCTTATTCACACACACATATGTCATCAATAATAGTCATTACTAATTAGCCATTGCAAGGATAAAACACATAAAATGGGTATGAATTAGCACAAGGAAAACTTATCTTTTCCATTAAATTCCCCAAGCAAACTAGCTATGGACTGCAACGTTCCAACCCAACAATAGGTCTCTACCCAGCTTGTATTATTTCAGCACTCAGAGACCACCCCCAAGTTGGGGCTATGTATCCACTAAAGAGTCCCTCTCAGGCTCACTCACATCTTGGTTCAGAGTCCATCAAGGCATCCAACACACTATTATTTTTGTCAACTAAATGGGGAGGGAAGGTAAGGGTTTTCTATATCAATAAGCTCATTATCGTTAGTAGTTGTAAACATCATCATCATCAACATCGTCATCAAAATCATCAGTGTCATCATCATCATCATCATTGTCATCCTCACCATCATCATCATCATCATCCTCATCATCCTCATCATCGGTATCACCATCATCATCATCATCATCATCATCATCCTCATCATCCTCTTCCTCCTCCTCATCATCATCATCTTCATCGTTAGGAGGTATGTGAGTATATCTTTTTTCATAATGTATTATGTTTAAATTATTTAGTTATGTCATTTGTTATTTAGTATGTTACATGTTCTTCTTTAAGTGATTGTTTTCATTGTCATCCCCATCACCATCATCATCATCATCATCATCATCATCATCATCCTCATCCAGGCACGTCAAGCCGAGAAAGTTCAAATGAAAGTATGATGACATTGGAGATGTCAAGTACTGGGTCATGCTTCCCTGATATTTGAGTCTAGAAACCCTTCCATATCATGGAGTCATGCGAACCGTGAGTCCATGTAAAATTTCACTGCATTTAGAAACTGTATGAAGAATTTTCAACGTTGGCCTCATCCACAGGCCTATCACTATTATGCCCATGTCCAGTCATTGCAGTACTAGGTATTTTAGGTGTTTCTTTGAAAATGATTTCGACATGCACATCGATGCATCTAGTGCAAGGGAGATAACGTTTATAAACAATTACTTGATATATTGCACAAGCTTCATCAGATATTTCTTGTCTTTGTTTTTTGCTCTCATCTAAGTTTTTTGCGCTCCCTTCACTAGAGTAGCTCGAAATAATTTATGAAATGTCAGTTGAAGTGTTCTTTGTTCCACCGATATCATGGACCTAATTGGAATGAATGATGTTCATTTTGAACAACATGGGCAATGAGTATAAATATCATCATGATGACCATGATGTGGATGGGTATGTCAGGAATGCTGGGCACATCAATATGAGAAAGTTCAAATGAAAGTATGATGACATTGGAAATGCTGAGTATTGGGATGCATTTCCATCATATTTGAGTCTGGAAACCGTCCCATATCATGGAGTTATGAGAACCTCTAGTCCATGTCAAATTTCAGTGCATTCATAAACAATTTGAATAATTTTCAACGTTGGCCCCATCCACAGGATTATCACTGTTATTCCCATGTCCAGTCACTGCGAGTACTAGGTCTTTTAGGGGTTTATTTTAAAATTATTTCGACATGCACGTATACACGTCTAGCATAAGGGAGATAACGTCAATATTTCATCAGATATTTCTTGTATTTGTTTTTTGCTCTCATCTAATTTTTTTACGCTCCATTCACCAGAGTAGCTCGAAATCATTGATGAAATGTCGGATGGTGCATTCTTTGGTCCATCAATATCATGGGCCTAATTGGTATGCATGATGTTCAATTTGAACGACATGGGAAATGGGTATAAATATCACCATGACGACCATGATGTTGATGGGTATGTAGGGAATGCCAAGCACGTCAATCCAATATTTAAAATGAAAGTATGATGACATCAGAGATGCCAACTACTGGGAGTTTCCATCATATTTTATTGTGGAAACCATCCCATATTATGGAGGCATGTGAACCTCCAGTCCATGTCAAATTTCAGTGCATTCAGAAATAGTTTCAATAATTTTCAATGTTGGCCCCATCCACAGGCCTATCATTGTTATGCCCATGTCTAGTCGCTGCAGTACTAGGTCTTTTAGGTATTTTATGATGATGATTATGATGTTGATGTACCATATAATGTTGAAGGCAATATATATTCCCACTGTGATGATGCATGTGATAACACTTTTGGATCTTGATTGATTTTAATGGAACCTAAATGAACTTAATGACATCTGAGTGACCCGAATGTCACCTAAATGAATCTAATAATATTCAAGTTTCCTTGACAACATTTGAGTGACCCTAATGGCATATGAGTGACCCTAACAACATGACATGAATCCCAAGTATGATGAGCGACAATGAATCCTAATGGTAAAAGAGTGACCCTAATGGCGATGATGTTGTTGATGATGTACTTGATGATGATGATGATGATGATGACGATGACAAGACGACAACGATGATGATGATGATGTATCCTATAATGTTGATGATGAAGACGATGAGAATTTATATGTACACTTATGATGATTTATGAATGAATTTATGAAAAACACTTATGAATAGTTGATGAAGATAAAAGGAAATTCTTATGAGCTAGTGAACATGGTAGAAATAAGTTGTTGGAAATGCTTACTAACAAGGTCAATTTTATATAAGAACTTTAGATTTATTTCCATTCCTACAGTATTGACAAATTTATTAATAAATGAGTCCTTCAGTCCTTGAGGGAAATTTTTGGGTCAAAGGAATAAGTTATTTAATGATGGAATAATTATGGGTAGAATTTATGAAGATGGAATATCACTTGAGGAAGTTAATTGGGAAGAAAAGAATCACATAGTGCACCTCTTGATATGATGGTAGAAATTCAATAGGGTAATAGAATTGTAGCTAGAGCGATGATGGTTTCTACTTCATTTTCCATGAGGCATGTGGGATTAAAGAATTTTTGGATGAAGAGGATAAACTATAATGTAAAGTATAATTAATAGAACACCTATCAATAAATCCAGCTTTGAATTTTTCCATTTCATTGAAGGTACATGCACATATAAGAGTTATCCAAAAAAAGGAAGATAAGTTAAGCGCACTATCACCCCAATTGTTGTGAATAAAAGAAAACCCTATCAAACCACGTAATATATCATTGTTAATATGTCTTCTCCAAACCAGAAAATATTAACTGAGTAGGCCCTAAACTGACTTATATCCCTTCTATCAAATGTGATCTTTTATGAAGTCTTTTACAGGTTTGTCTCTCCTAAGTTCATAGAGTGATCGATAAAATACTTTTTCCATAATTCATTTTCTAAATTTGGGAAAAAAAATATTTTTTCAAGGAAAACATGTTCTGCTCAACCAAGCCTCTTTCTTAACCCTCTTAGGAATTAAAAATTAAGTTAAATTCGGTGGATGGAGGTTGTGGAGATCCAACTATCTTCCCTATTCTTAATAACTTAAAGTTTTTTTGTGCGATTTGCATGGGATTGTGGAGAGTCCATCCTCCATATTATAATAGTTTGGTCTTAAGTTGGGGTTGTGGAAAGACCATTCTCTTTCCCTATATCTATGTCACACATGTGGGTAACACACTCACACATGTATCTATGTTACTTTAGTTATGAATTATTGTTATTTACTTTAGTTATTACGGGTTTATTGATAGATATAAGATTGGGTTTCCCATGAGGATGACTAGCTATCTAAAACTTTGTATATTTCTCTTTTCTTAATATAACTAGCTTAGATTAGAAAATAAACCACCAATATTGTCAAATATACCCACCATCACTAACATCAAAAACTTTTTATTAAGTATAATACTCATGGAACTAATGGTTGTGACTACATAGATGGAGGGTGTAATACATTGGATTTGATCTTTCAAATGTAACCTTATATTTCTTTTTTTGGGGGGGGATAACCTTAGAATTGTTTTTGGGGGGTAACCTTCATTATCCTTCATTAATTGATACACCTTCATTAATGCGCGATACATGTTTCAGAGCGCATTTGGATTAGATCGAAGAGCGGGGTTTTGTCCCCAACAAGCAGCATATGCCATAGCAGTAGAATATCTATAGCATATCCATGGGGATTCCATCGCATTTGAATGAGTAGGAGAGAAGGGCCTCCACAGTGGTTTCATTTCATAAGTACGAGCTGGAGAGTGCACATGGGTTTCTCAATTGAGCAATGCATTCGATATGTTTCAATTTCCTTCCTGCTTGATTCTTTCTCATTGAGAGAAACAACACAACCCAAGCCTGTATTTGTATCCTTCACAAAGTTTACCATTTCCCCACTCTTGGGAAACATTATGCATGATTTTTTCTATTAGTAATTGTCTCATCTCCAAATGGCAGGCCCAGGACCTTATCTCATCTCCAAATGGTAGATCTGCATGCCCTTATACCTTGTTGAGCACCTTGTCTCATCTCCATGCTTCGATTTACTATGTATTTCCTTCCCTTCCTTCCCTCTTCCATGGATTATTTCTATTTCTCATGTCATGTTAGTATCCCAATAATTTTATCTCTCTCAAGAGGCGAAGAAATAAGAGTGAGAACATACACCACATAAATTCCAAATGTGAAATGGCTTTGATAGAACTAGAGAATAGTTTATGAATTGAAACACAAATATGCCAATGATTATTAGTGTGTGATAATATTGGGGTTCTACCTACATATTTGTGATTTTATTATACAATGGTATTGTTTTACAATAGGGCTAGAATGTATGAATGCATGTGATGCTACCAATAAGATGGATCAATGATCAAGACTACAAAATGCTCGTTAATTATATGCGTGGACACTTACCCTTGATTCTTTAGGCACCACGTAGAGGTGATGCAAGCCTACATGACAATTTGTGGCCTACATGGCAATGAGAATAATTTTTTTGCATATTTAGGCCTGTATTTTCCTAGAATTTCATCCTTGTAGTACTTTTGTCTTCAAAAGAGAGAAAAAAATATACTCTTTTGTTTTTAAAAGAGAGATAACAATAGACCTACTATGTATTTTTTAGTAGGGTGGTACTTTATCTACTATTCGCTGATGTTTCTTGTTAATTATTTTGGTGATCCATGAAATATCATCCTCATCCTCATCCCAATGTCCTCTAACCAAGTATTGAAACGTGTCATCATCTAACCAACAATGATTAAGTTTAAAAGTTTTTTTTTTATATTATGTTCAAAATCAAGTTGAATACATATGGGAAGGTGATCGGAGATCCCTATGGAGACAGACTAGGACCTATAGCATCCCATTTGACATATTTGCTTCTACAACTTGTTGGTTGTGGAGCCAGATCTTCTAGTCTCATAGATGATATTGTATCAGCCGTGTTTGTACCCCAGTTTTATATGATATGTAGGTGGACTGTACAATCACCCCAGCGGCGAGGTGTGGGGGGGAATGGCCCCCCCACGGGGTTCCAGGGGGGACCATCCCCCTTGGATGGGGGGTTCGGGGGCAATGCCCCCGAAGAAAATTTTTGGGGCTGTTTTTCGCCAGCTGTTTTGCGGGCCCATGGTTTTGGGCATCCCGTGGTATTTTCCCATTGTATTTCCGTTATAAAATAAAGACATTGTAATATGGCTAGGGATGATGATGTATTAGGTTTTATGCATTGTAAAGATCTCTGAGATCAGGAGAGAGACTGTGAAATAGAGAAGAGGAAGTGCAACAGTTGTGCTACAGGTTGTATCCCTTCACCTTGCTAGA
The DNA here is from genome assembly GCA_027924585.1 of Larix kaempferi. NCBI lineage: Eukaryota > Viridiplantae > Streptophyta > Pinopsida > Pinales > Pinaceae > Larix > Larix kaempferi. The sequence continues at coordinate 14,114,237 of BSBM01000085.1, forward strand.
CGGTAATAATAATAAGGACTGGCAAATTCAGTGTAGACGTAGCCCAAGTTGGGTGAACCACGATATATCTATGTCTCTCTTGTAATGTGAATGTGTGATTATATTTGCATTTCTGTTTATTGTTATTGATCTGCGATCCTGTTTTTCTAACACAACTATTATGAGATTGAACATATCTCCACATATTTCCACATCCTAGTAGGATAAGGTGTGGCCATTATAGAGTGGTTGGACATGTTGTTGAATATTTCCCTAGCCTAATTGAAAAATGGGATGTGGACCAAATCAATCTTGTCAACCCCCCCTACTCATCACTCACACGATATGCCATTGCCAAACTAATCACCTTACTAGATGGGAATAGGTTGTAAATATTATTCAACTGACATCACAACTTGCTTTATCTTTGAACATATTATCACATAGTATGGATTCCTTAGAAGCTTGTCCGATGACCAAGGGAGGCATTTCATAAGTACCATGATTTCAACTCTTACTAGATAGTTCTTAATCCAAAACCACAATATTAGTCCATATCATTCAAAAGCCAATGGAATCATGTAGGAATTTAAGAAGGCCTTGGAGTACAGGTTAACCAAAGTTCATTTAGTTAGATATGTTTTGGTATAGATCCATGAGATTTATAGGATTTAAAAGGTGCATGCACTTGTTCATTACTCTTAGGGTAAATAGGTCAAACCAAGTTTGTGGAATTTATGTTATGCATAGGAATATATATATATATATGGTTCTCGTGTATTCTTGTTGAATATGCAATAGGTATATGCATAGAGTATTTACTCTTTGAAGAAAATATTGCTATTACAAGAATCTTTCAATGAATCCCAATACTTCTATGGGCATATATTACCAAAATTAAATGCATGACCGAGCAAATTCCATTTCTATGGGCATAGCTTACCAAAACTAAACACATAACCAAGTAAACTCCCTTCCATCTAGTGTATGGAAGAAAAGCAGTGAATCCGACATAATTTATGGTCCAAAATATAATTATTTATCATGCCACATGTATGTTTTAAGAGTAATCACTGCCAGAAAACTTGTTTGAATTGGTGGAGCTTGAGGAATACATGATTTTATCAAATTTCCCTTAAATTATATAGAATGCATGATAGAAAGCATGGCATGGTAGGCACACCAATAATAACAAATTTACTAAAGGAGACATGGTTTTAGCATATGACAATAAATCCCTTAAACATCAAGGAAAGTTATAAATGTATTGGTTGGACCTTTTCCTTCTTGTCGATATTAGAGATTATGGAGTTGTCTACTTGGCTCAATTTGATGTGATACTCAATTCAGGGAGTTAAATGGCACACATAAAAACCCCTTTACCCCCACATCTCACTAAATTAATTATTCAAATCCTATTCAAAGGAGTTTCTGTTAAAATATTGTAACTTCTAAGAATATTCTAATTGTACTTTATTATTCCAGAGATGTTTCAGTCCTCCATCGGGACTTTATCATATATCCGGAGATGTTTATTCCTTCATTGGGATGTTGTAACTAGGGTTATTAGACCTCCCTAGTGGGGTCGGACCTGAGTTAGTTGTTTAGGGGTTGTTAGACTCTCCTAGGAGAAGTCGGCCCACTTAGGGTGAAAAGTCAAGTAGGAGTAGAGTATAAATAGAGGAGGTGCGTTCCTCATTTTTACTCACTCATTCACTCACTTGTGAATTGCACATAGGAGATAGAGAGATATACATAGGAGGAGAAGGATCTCTTGTTTGGGGATTACATCTTTGTATTTGTTGGTCATCTATATTGAGGAAAGCTTTGCTGGGTTTTCTACCCCATGAGGGTTTCCCAGGATAAATATTTGTCTATCTTGTGATTGTGTTTCTTTAAGTGATCTTGTTGTGAATTTATGCTAAAATTAACATGGTATCAGGGCTAGCCTGAATAGGACATCTTTCACAAGGTGAAAATACCTCTCTCTCTTCCTCCGGTGAAAATTAGGGTTTATGCAAAAGTTGGAATTTTTGGAATCTTATTGCATGGCTGGATGCTCCTCCTCAAAAGTGAAATTTTGATCCCTAGATCGAACTTTTTGAGTGGGTAGATATTCGGGAAAATCAAACCCTAGTTTGACTTTTGGACCAGAAATTGCAGAAAACCAGAAAACTGCGAATCAGAATTCTACAGCAGGTCTGAATTTCGCAGGTCAAGTTTGAAGGGTGAAAAGTTGAATTTCTCAGCAAGCAAGTGTACCAGTCACCTCGCCTCAGTCAAGCCCATCTCCTAGTTAGGTTAGTTTTTCATTTTAAGAATTTTCAATTTTTTGTGACCTTTTGGATAAGATGGCCCCAAGCACTAATCTTGAGGATAAGTTAGAAGGTATAGAGAATTTTCGGGCATGGAAATATAGGATTGGTCTCATTCTTGAAGAGAATAATCTTTCCCAATACATCAAAGATGATGTTGCAGAACTTGAGGATAATGAAGCTAAAGAGAAGTATAAGAAGGACTTGATTAGGGAAAAGAGAATCATTGTTGATTCTATCAAAGACCACTTGATTCCCCAAGTGGCATCCAAGAATACCCCAAAGGAAATGTATGATGCCCTATCCAGAATGTATGAAAGAAGGAACATCAACAGGAAGATGAACTTGAGATCTCAATTGAAGAGCACCAAAATGAATCAAGGAGAATCTATTCAATATTACTTCACAAGGGTCTCCCAGTTCAAGAAACAACTAGAAGCCATTGGAGACACCCTTAATGAAGATGAACTAGTCATGACTATTCTCAATGGTCTCACTAGACCTTGGGATTCATTCATCCAAACCATTTGTGCCACAAAATAAAGTATGAAGTTTGACGTGGTATGGGAGGATTGCATTCAAGAAGAGGCTAGAGTATCCAATACAGAAGCCTTACTCAAAGAATATTATCAAGCATTGGCTACCCACACCAAGAGAAGAAAGAGTCAATCCAGCTTCAAGAAGGATAGCCACAAGGAGTCTCAACCTCCACAAAGGTTTCAAAAGGAAAGAGGGAACCATTCAAGAAAAGTATACTCCTCTTTCCAGTGTTATATTTGCCACAAAATAGGACACATTGCTAGGGATTGTCCTTCAAATAAGAAGAAGAAGAAGAGTTTCCACCACAAAAGACATCAAGAACATCTAGCAGAATATGATAGTGAAGATGAAGAAGAGAAAAGACCTCAAAGGAAAAGAGCTAAAGTAGAAGAAGAAGATGCATAAGAGTATGTTCTATTCTCTGCACTCTCTGGGTCTGTAACACCTGGAGAAGACACATGGCTTATTGATAGTGGTTCTTCAAAGCACATGATGGGACAAAAGAAAACTCTTTCAAGACTTGAAGAGAAGACATCTCCACAGAAAGTATCATTAGGATATGACTATCAATACCCTATCATAGGAATTGATGCAACAAGCTACAAGCTTGATTCTGGAACCCCCATGAAGATGAAGGAATTTTTATATGTACTAGGTTTGAAGAAGAGCCTACTTTCTATATCAGCATTAGATAAGAAAGGCTATAGGGTTGCATTCATAGATGGAAAAGTACTCATGTGGCCCAAAGGTAAAGCAATTGAGGATGCAATTGTTATTGGTGAAGAGGAAGGAGGTCTATACAAACTCAAGGGTCATCCAGAAGATGCCCTTGTTTATGAAGCCACTAGCCCAAGTGAGCTATGGCATTGAAGGATTGCTCACATCAACTACAAAGCACTACCCTATATGAGAAAAGTAGTAACAGGATTTCCATATTTAAAGATTGAACATGAAGGTACTTGCAAAGGATGTGCAAAAGGTAAGAACATCAAGAACCCATTTCCAAAGAGTGAAACAAAGACTAAAAGTACTTTGGAATTGATCCATTCAGATGTATGTGGACCAATGCGCTCCACATCCTTGAACGGGTATTAATACTACCTTACATTTATTGATGACTATTCAAGAAAGACTTGGATATATTTCCTAAAGGGAAAAGATGGTGTCTTTGGGAAGTTCAAGGAATTCAAATCCTTGATAGAAAATCATTCAAAAAAGAGGATCAAGACATTCAGGAAAGATAATGGTGGAGAATATACTTCAAAGGACTTTAAAGTCTTTTGTAAAGAAGCTGGAATCAAGAGGGAACTAACCACTCCCTACAATCCTCAACAAAATGGTGTTGCAGAAAGAAAGAATAGAACCATTATGGAAGTAGTAAAGACAATGATACATGATCAAGACCTACCTACATATCTATGGGATGAAGCAGCCAGGTCAACAGTCTATGTGCAGAATAGACTATCTCATAGTGCCCTTGGATTCAAGACCCCAGAAGAAGTGTTCATAGGGAAAAATACTGAGGTAATCCACCTCAAGATATTTGGGTGCCCAATATATATTCACATACCAAAAGAAAAGAGAACTAAGTTGGACCCTTCTAGAAAGAAGGGAATATTTGTTGGATATTGTGAAGCACCCAAAGCATTCATAATATACATCCCAGGATTCCATCATATGGAAATTAGTAGGGATATGATATTTGATGAAGAAGCATCTCTCAAGAGATCTAGGAAGTGCCAGTATGAAGAAGTATATGATGAGGATGCACCTCCCAGAATTGCAGAAGCTGCACCCACTCTTAAAGATGAAACACCAGAAGACCATGACATGTTAGAACCACAAGACCCCCCTACCATAAACATATCAAGAAATAGAAATCCAGCATGGGAAAGAGACATTATACAAGGAGCAGAAAAGTATGGAGCTCCTGAAGGCTCCACTAGAGTGAGCAAGAAACCAAAGCCATTCTCTAGCTATATGGCTTTGATGTGTGATCTTGTAGATCAAGAACCTACTAGTTATGAAGAGGCATATCATAAGAAATAGTGGGTAGAGGCAATGACAGAGGAGTACCAATCAATAATGAAGAATGATGTTTTGGATGTAGTTCCCAAACCAAAGGACAAGAGTGTGGTATCCTCCAAATGGATATACAAGATAAATCATGCTGCGGATGGTAGCATTGAAAATTATAAGGCAAGGTTTGTAGCCAAAGAATTCTATCAGAAAGAGGGAATTGACTATGAAGAGACATTTGCACCAATTGCAAGGTACACTTCCATTAGAACCATCATGGCACTTGCATCCATGATGAAGTGGGAATTACACCAGATGGATGTGAAGACATCTTTCCTGAATGGTGTGATTGAGGAAGAAGTGTACATAGAACAACCACAAGGATTTGAGGTTGAAGATAGAAGAACCCACATATGCAAATTGAAGAAGGCTTTGTATGGATTGAAGTAATCTCCTAGAGCTTGGTATGGAAGAATTGACAGTTTCTTGATGAGCTTGGGATTTACCAAGAATAAAGCTAATCCTAACCTTTGCTATATGTGGATGATCTATTTCTAACTGGAAATGAGAAATAGATTGTTGAGTGCAAGAAAAAGCTCTCTCCAGAATTTGAGATGAAAGATCTCGATTGATGCATTACTTCCTAGGTATGGAAGTATGGCAAGGCCCAGAAGGAATCTTTCTCAACCAGGGAAAGTATGCTATGGAAATATTGAAAAGATTTGATATGTTGGAATGTAAATCTATGGCCACTCCCATGGATTCCAACTTGAAGCTGCTAGCTTATGACTCATCAAAGTTTGTGGATATAACTCTATATAGATAGATTATTGGGTCATTGATGTATCTGACGAATACTAGGCCAAATATATGCTTTGTTGTGAACACCTTGAGTCAGTATCTGGTTGAGCCTAGACATATTCACCTAGTAGATGCAAAGCATGTGATGAGGTACCTAAAGGTACAATAGACTTTGGTTTATATTATGTTGGAGATCATGATTTCAGATTGTATGGCTACACAGATGCTAATTGGGATGGAAGTGTATTAGGAAGGAAGAGCACATTGGGCGGATGTCATTGTTTGGGATCTTCCATGATCTCGTGGTTTAGCGGGAAGCAGTCTAGTGTGGCTCTCAGCATAGTTGCAGCGGAATATATAGCTGCTTACTCTACTAGTTGTGAAGCGATATGGCTTCAGAAATTGTTATCAGGATTGTTTGACTTAGAGATGGATACCACTGTGATTCTGTGCGATAACCAAAGTTGTATCAAGATGACAGAGAATCCAGTGTTCCATGATAAGTCAAAGCACATAGAGATCCGATATTTTTATATACGGGATATGGTGCAGAAAGGAGCGATAAGGCTCGAATATGTGAGCACTGATGAACAAGTTGCTGATGTATTGACCAAACCTCTGTCTCGAGTAAAGTTTGAGTATTTCCGAGACAAGCTTGGTGTAGTTCAGAAGGACCCTCCTCGAAAGGGGGAGTGATATGGTCGATGGTACTTAGATATTGGTATTGATATGGATACCTGTATTGATGATGAGGTTTCCTATACCGACAGTAAGGTCGATGATTAGGATACCTGTATTGATGATGTGGATACTTGTATTGATGATGAGGATACATGTATCGATGATAGGGTTACCTGTTCCGATAATGAGGTCGATGATGAGGATACCTATACCGACGATAAGGTTGATGAAGTGGTACTTAGAATTTGTCTAAGAGGACTGGTGGGATTGATCATCCCTAGATAGTAAATCCCGTAATTCTGAAAGGAAGGATAGTCTTAAATGGATTGGTGGGATTGATCATCTCTAGATAGTAAATCCCGTAATTCTGAAAGGAAGGATAGTCTTAAATGGATTGGTGGGATCGATCATCCCTAGACAGTAAATCCTGTAATTCCGAAAGGAAGGATAGTCTTAAATGGATTGGTGGGATTGATCATCCCTAGACAGTAAATCCCGTAATTATGAAAGGAAAGATAGTCGTAAATGGATTGGTGGGATTGATCATCCCTAGACAGTAAATCTCGTAATTCCGAAAGGAAGGATAGTCTTAAATGGATTGATGGGATTGATTATCCCTAGACAGTAAATCCTATAATACAAAAGGAAGGATAGTCTTAAATATTGATGCTTAGAATAAAATCCCGTAATTTCGAAAGGAAGGATTGTCTAAGATATGAGTAGTGGACAAGGATCCCATAATTCTGAAAGGAAGGATCATCCAAGTGTGGTATCTCCATAAAGACTGGGTCCAATAATTCCAAAAGGAAGGATTGTCCAAGAATTACCAGAGTTGATGGACTAGAATCCTGTAATTCCAAAAGGAAGGATTGTCCATGATCCCGTAATTCTGAAAGGAAGGATCATGTGTGTTGCAGGGTATGCTGCTATGATGTTGTTGATTGAGAGATCCAGATGATGTTGTTGATCGGGAGATCCAGATGTTGATGTTGTTGATTAAGAGATCCAGGTGATGTTGTTGATCGGGAGATCCAGATGATGATGTTGTTGATCGAGAGATCTAGATAATGATGTTGTTGATCGAGAGATCCAGATGATGTTGTTGATCAGGAGATCCAAATGATGATGTTGTTGTAGTTGATCGAGTGTTGCAGAAGATGAAGACTCAGTACTGAAGATTTTGATGTTCCAGTATTGAAGATATTTAATATGTTCCAGTAGCTGTTTGAGTTACTAATGATGATTGAAGAAAGCTTCCAATGATTTATAGATCTATCATGTTGTTGATGACTCCTTGCTCCTGCAGATGTTGCTATAATATCCTTCTCATTAAGGGGGATTGTTGAAATATTGTAACTTCTAAGAATATTCTAACTGTACTTTATTATTCCGGAGATGTTTCATTCCTCTGTCGGGACTTTATCATATATCCAGAGATGTTTAGTCCTCCGTCAGGATGTTGTAACTAGGGTTATTAGACCTCCCTAGTGGGGTTGGCCCTGAGTTAGTTGTTTAGGGGTTATTAGACTCTCCTAGGAGAATTTGGCCCAGTTAGGGTGAAAAGTCAAGTAGGAGTAGAGTATAAATAGAGGAGGTGTGTTCCTCATTTATACTCACTCATTCACTCACTTGTGAATTGTGCATAGGAGAGAGAGAGATCTGCATACAAGGAGAAGGAGCTCTTGTTTGGGGATTACATCTTTGTATTTGTTGGTCATCTATATTGAGGAAATCTTTGCTGGGTTTTCTAACCCATGAGGGTTTCTCGGGATAAATATTTGTCTATCTTGGGATTGTGTTTCTTTCAGTAATCTTGTTGTGAATTTATGCTAAACTTAACAGTTTCTTAGGTTAGGTTTCATAATTTTGGTTTTCTTTGATTTGTCCTAGTTTGAGTCTCACATGCATTATTACAACTTTGGCCTTTTGCATTTCATGTCCCAATATAGATTTAAGTTTTCCCAATTTTGGTGTTTTTTTCTTATTATATGAGTATATGCAACATCTTTGTAGCCGAAGAGGACTTGTTGTGCACCAATTAGTTATTTTGTGATCTTCGTCTGGTGATGTTGATATTGATTAGAATTCCAGAGGGAAGGATTTTGTTGAGAAATTTTATGAGTGAGGTAGGATTTTAACTTGGTTTTTGAAGTTCAACCATGTTTATATTGTATTATTGGAACTAGTTTGGGTTATTCTATATTTTAGGCTATGTTGGGGTTGAGGGTTCTGCAAGACTTATATATGAAAAACTGCTTTGGTTTAATTTCATAACATCTTAATGACATGCATTATGCATATCAAAATATAATGATTTTATAGGGATTAAAATGCATCTCTCTCATACATCATTCTAGTCCTTGTTAGCATCATGATATTCCCATCATTATTTTGTTGCAAGAGAAAGATCCATGAATGATGTTTTCAATATTGAAAATTCAACTACAACGTGTTGTCTCATTTTAATGATTATAGGTACCACAAAATAGGTACTTTCGGATCTATCTTCCTCAAGTGAGGAAGATAGAGTAGAAAAGGTTGAAAGCGAGATGTCTATTACAATATCTAACAGGTCAAGATCAACTAGAGGTGAAAAGGAAAGGATAAAATTTCATAGAGCATAGGTGACATTGAGTTACCCCTCAGGTATAGACATATTTTCAAACGATGGCTACCCAAGAAGATACCCCAAGTGGACACAGATTTTTTCCTCAATGGGAGGATTTATCGCATTGCTTCATCATCTTTACATGGATTGGGGCTATTTTCCATGGATGGAATAAAGGTCAAATATGGAACTGAAACTGAATTGATGGAATATGTCGAACCATGCTACAAATACAATGATTGGTTGTTTTTGGTATGATATACGTGAAGTATGCGGATATACAGAGTGGTAGCAAATTAGTGTCAACTACTAGACACCAATATGAACAAAGGAGATACTATGTATGTTGATGGAAGGACAAAAGCTTCCGTAAATATTGCAGGGTATATAAATAATACACGATCAAGAACAACACATAATCTACCCAATTGCATATTTGAGGGGCATGAAGGAAATCGTGTATTTGTATGTGCAACAAAATCAATAGTTTCAAGTGAAGAGTTGTTGATCGATTATGGTTTGAATCAAATAGATGAGGGGGGTTGCTATTATGGGGGTAAATTGGTAATTATCTTATACAACATTTAACTCAAACTGTAGCGCTCCATTTTTTCAATAGAGCCCTAAGTCATTTTCTATGTATTAAGCTTACCCTAAGCTAGTTCAGAAATTTTCCAATGAAATTTTATGTTGTTCAATTGAAATTTAGTATACATTTTTGATAAATTTATTCGTTGTTCAAATGAAAATTTTCTAACAAGTTCTACTCCAGTATAAGCACTTTCTTGTTTTGGTCATTAACATACATCTATATGTAAAAATAAACTAACATGTTAGGATTTGATTTCATTTCTATTTCAGCATAAGAGTATAAGAGTATGTTTCAACATGATAATCAAATAAATAGCATGATAATCAAATAAATAACAAGGAGAATACCTTATGCTATTGATGATAGATTGTAGTAGGTTTTGTATCTACTTTGTTCGCCAACCAAAATGATGTGTCCACCCTGCCGACCAGTGATTATCTTGCTGGCCCTTGGAAATCAAAGGATTTTCAAGCCCCCGAGCTCACAAACTGATAATATTGATAGCAGTACTTCCCTTAATCTCCGCTCCTTCTTCACTTAGATCTCTTTTCTGCTACCTTCAAATTTCCTCCCAATATCATCTCACAAAAATCCAACCCCTTCTCCTTCCTTCACTCTTCCCTATATACCTTCCCTTCCTCGAGAAGACTGGCTTACTCCACTGCCCCAAACTCCCTCTCTCGACCCCCTCAATCATTTAATCCCCTCACTTAGTTCATTCATACAAGTTACATTATAAAAATATATTTTCACACTCAATGTACCGAACAATCAATTATACTCACGGTAAATTTATTGGACTTTGACTGTTGGTTGTAAGTATTTATTATGGTAGGAATTATTACCCAAAGGTTATCTATTCAACACATAGTTTATTAACTATTAGTCTATTCCCCACCTTTGTATTTAGTGTTTTTAGGATAAAATAATAAAATAATATATATATAGTTGACCTTTTCAATTTGGATAAGGTGTGTCTTAATGTTTTACCTCATCTGTCAAGATAACTTATCTTGTAATTTAAAGTATAAGAATCATATTGAATAAATAAATAGTATTTAAACCATGTTCCATCACATCACATCCATTCAAGAATTGTTATCCTATTATGTCTAACTTAGTAATGGAAATAATCGCACACTAATAATTTAATAATCAATATTTTAAATTTTACCTATATTGCAATTGTTACAACAGGGATATTAATATTATTAGAATAACATTAATTAAGTAATAATATTAATTAAATCACCATGAAGCAATAATAAATGGTGAATTAATAACAATGTTTTTAAATCATTTGTTTATCACATGAGTACCCCAACATCAACATAGTATCCTCATTCTTCTAAACAAAGCACCCTTAAGGGATTAAACAATATTACTAATTAATTAGGCAGTACCATTACCTTATTCGCAACAATTCTCATATGACAATGTTAACTGACGACACTTGTCTCAATTGTTTATTACAATGTTTACCTACAATTAATACATAGCTTAATTGACTTGTATTACACACATTAAATAACTTTATATTCATTATCTGAATTCAATCAATGCATGATTAACATATTTACTTATGAACACTTATACACTTATTCAATACGTTAAGTGTTTGTATATCGATACTATCATACATGTGCAAAGTGTGCATGCGTGGCCAGCGTATGAACAGATCAGAAATGTACTATAGACAAACACCTTCCCACCTATACATACCTACTAACTAAATAATAGTAATCTCCCCCAAGCATGCAAAACAAGCACATATATACTTTTACATCGTGAGTTGTTTAACAATTAATCCTTTAAGATTTCACATCATTATCTTTATGTTTACATTAGTTTAATCAATTAAGTACAAGGAAGCGTTCCTACTACCACTAACTCAGAATCAAAATAAACCCAATCCTCAGCAGTACTAACTAACATATCCTCCCATCCTAACCTACGTCTACATCCTCCCCATCCTTCCTATGCTAGTACAAAAGTGGATGTCAGACTCACCGACCTGACCACATAGAACCTGAGAGTGATAGTGTCAGTTGAACAGTGGACCTATCCTCTCCTAGAAGGCATCCGACCATCATCATCACAACAACATGGGGAGCGTGTCTCATCACGGCCCTCCCACGACCCCAGGTATCATGGAAACATAGGGTGGGAAACACATCCATTCCTCTCAACATACTGGGCCTATGCCCTTATCAACTCATACTTTGCTGCTATCGAGATTATCAGTTTGTGTCATCGTATCATCATTTTGGATGCTAAGGTTTTTTTTTGTATGAACAAGTTCTTATCGCATAAATGAGATCAAGTAACTAGCTATCCCATAGCCTTTGTGTCTTTTAGGTAACTAGTATTTCGCAAAATACCTATTTTATAGAAAGTATTTCCCATCGATCACCAATTGACCCATATTATCAACATCATTTTGTTTCTTGGAACAGTTTTAGTTTATCATGGATGCATATGACATATAACACTTCAATAAATCATATCATAAGATGGTATCCACGTACTGCATCATATATTTCACATCTTATTAATGAAAACATATAAAAATATAATGTAATCGTAAAACAAGGGATTCCTATGAAAATCATGACATCATAATCATAGTGAAATCATAAAACATAGTAACATCATATAATCGGGTCCACCATGTCGTAATTAAGTTTACTCAGTCGAGCTAAGTTCAACAGATAATAAGCAAATAAAGTATAGTGTATCTAGCTGATAAATATGCCTAATCAAAATATGGGGTGTTACATACACCCACCCTTTGGGAAACTTCGTCCCGAAGTTATGGTCAAAATAGTAAGGGAAAACATCAACGCATAGTCTCTGCGTCCTTCGAGGTAGTAGATCCTGCTTTGTACTTGTCCCACTTAGCATTCACTTGACCAACATGTCGATGTTATCTTATAGTTTTACTTCCTTTATCCTATGATATGTGTCCTAATAAATAAAGAACATTTAGATTAATATTGTTGTAGAATCTCAGTATTATATCAAGAATGCCTAGAGGTTCATAATCAAGTGTTATTCATCTTATCATCATACTTTTACCATTTAACAATATCCCCTTAGTTACACCATCTAGATGGGCCGACTCATCACACACCCAAGTTTCAATCACAAGCGTATATTGATCCAACTTAGTATGAAATAATCAACAATTTAATCCATGGAGGGCTTAGAGCTCATGATTTGTAATTATTAAATCCTAGTTGTATATCAATAATATATATATATATATATATATATATATATTCAAATCATGACAATTTTTCATAAGCAAGAGTGGAGACATATAACATATACCCCCTTCCCACACATACCTATTTCCATGAATCCCCTTCCACTTACCATATCGACATACAACTATTTGCACACAATGTGGTAGAATACATCATACTGATTAGTAGCACTATCATGCATCAATCCCCAACACTTGTGCACATATATTTATTTTCCAGTTGGTTCCTAGATTCAAATTACGTTAGCTCAAACTATGGTGTTTGCCGATCTAGAACTAGACTAATTAACATCTTCTCAAAGATGAGGGTATATAAGACATAATGTCACTTATTTGTTTAAACATAAGTTATGGGTTTATAGCATAGCCTTTCCTTACAACATTGTATCGTTGCGACACTTAAACATAAACAATGATTATATTACCATAAAGATACATGTTTTCATATAAACCATAATGAGGTAAAAACCTACCCCATTCCTATTGCCAACTAAGGAAGGATCACCACTATATCCCTAATAGATTGAGGCTCATACCTATGCCTAGACTTAAGTACAAAGGTAGCTCAACAACTTAGCTACTCTTCCCAACGAACTTTACAATGAACCATACGTCACACCAAAATTGCATAATCTTGGTAGCGTGTCGCTAGAGAATAGTACTTTGTCATTGATAAATCCTTCTATATTGATCAAGTATTGTCCTATAATAACTTGCGGTAACTTTTGAACTCAACACTTCTCCAGGGAAATGGGTACAACTTGTCACTAGATTATGTCCCTAAACTCAATACTACTAGGTCTTTGAAAACATATCAACATTCTCATGACATTATCCCCATGATAGCTCACAAGTTGTCACTTTTATATCCTTAATACTGTTGTTCCTTTTATACTCTTTACTTTCTTCTTTGTCTGCATATATCCTCTATTTATTAATTCCTTTCCTTACTTTACTCCTTTATTCCTTATGATTTTTATTATATATCTATTCGTTTTACCCTTTCTATACTTATTATTCATACCTTTGTTTTTTCCTTTTTCTTTTTCTTACTTTTTGTTTATCTATATATATTTATTATTATTTTATTTTGCTTCTTTTAATTTATTTTAATCTCACACTCTTTTGCATCATCTAGTATTTTCTCTTTATATATATATATATATTTTAAATTTATTTTTTTTAACCCACACTATTTATTTTATATTTATATCCATCTATACTTCATTGCATTTATATCCTCACTTTCTTTGATATCTTATATTATACACTCTTATTTTCCTACTCACCAATGCCTCTAATTCCTATCTCTTCCTACTACTATTTTGACTATCCCTCTTGTTAACTCTATATTGCCAATCCACATTACTTTATATTTCATATTGATTTCATTTTTGTCTTCCTTCTTTATTCTCTGACCATTACTTCCTTATAGTATTATTATTCCATGTTCACTCTAACAATTGTATCATTGACAACCCAACCATACATTCATTTTGTGTCTTGCCATGTATAACTCATATGTATAGATGCGTTTAATACCATTAATTTTATTCATTATCCTTTCCCTTTTGTTACTATTATTTCTCATTATTCATTTTTATACACTATTAACACCTTTCCTTTTTCCTTTTATTTATATATATATATATGATGCACTGCCTTATTATACTTTTATTTTTAAGTACTGATCATACACATTGTAAATCACTTTGATTTATGTTTAATCGTTTGCGCATATTGTTCACCTTTTTTTTTCATACTCTTTTATTTTTTATTTTTCATTCATTTTATTAATTTTGACTATTGCATTTACTTCTAGCCTTTTGTTAGCTGTAATCAAACATCTTAACTACTATATGTTGATCCTACTCTTAATCACTTTTGTTACATCGAGAATTGCGAGGGTTTGGTTTGTCCCGGGTTAACAAGCATGCGTGCCCTAATTGCCCAAACCAGAATTAATAGTAAATTAGCTCCTAAATTAATTAAATAGCCCCCTTTTTAGAGAACCCACTCGATAAAATTTTATGCCAATGACCGGTTTCAATTGGGGGTTTCATATATCCAACTGCATCTCAGAAGCTCTTTAGCTCGACGGAACGAAACAACTCAGAGATCTTACTTAGGAGGGCGCTTTTAATTATTGATTTGACTACAGAAACAGCTACTTAGAGACCCCTTTGCATCAATATGACTCTACCATCCTCTCTAACTGGTTGGTCCCACCGCCAAGGTGCCCAACGGTCCCTCTCCACGCCTAGACGCTCTCCACCTACCTCTCCTCTTTCTCCCCATGCGTAGCCAGCTACCACCACCGTCCATCCCTCCTCATCCCCGAAGGGGAGTCCCCCAAACCGATGGTGTTCTGGCTCTGCGCACTCTGCGCACTAAGGAAGGAGGTTTGTGGTAAGCTGTGAGAGAGGGAGAGAACGTATGAAAGAAAGGGTCATCTTCTTCAGGTCCGAGAGAATGGAGGTGGTGAGGCACCGACTTATAGAAGCGTGAGTTATCGGAGGCATTGTCGACCATTTCTATCCTCAATGTAAGTTGGATGTAATCTAGGGCGATAATCGAATAAGCCTAGGTGATCATGCTTTTCCTGCTCAAGTTCAACACACACCTCGTCATTTTGAATATCGTTACCATCCTGCTCAGCCCGAATTGCTGGAAACGTTCAGGAACCCCACATTAATAATAGTGGTTATGACGGATTCTGACGCTGTTGGCGGCTAGAATTTGCACTGGTTATCTACGCATTTCATGGCCGCTAGACAAATAATAGAGATGCAGGCCTTTCTCTCTGCATACTTTCTGTGGACGCCAGGTAAGAAAAGGGCGCAGATGGGATGTAAGTAATAAATTTATTTTCCAAAATGCAGATGGGCGCCTCCTTGAGGGGATCGACCTCGGTTTAATGTATTATACAGTTAAGTAATTTTTAATTGTTTGTCTATGAAGTAGAAAATATACCCTTGAAATTGGTTTAACATTTTCCCTCTTTCCATTTTGTATTTCCCATCATCTGCTTTTGATTTTGCGTAGCTTTCTTCCTTCTGCATGCAAGAAATTCAGTCTCACTGGCAGGAGGAACAAATGAACTCTGTAAGAAGACTCTATATGTCCACGGGTCTCTATTCAACGTGTTCTCTCTTCAACCAGTTAGGCATCCTCACAACCAGTAAACCTAATTGCTGTTGTACCTTCCCTGAAACCCCGTGAGTTGTTTATTATGCATTAGCCATTAATACTAATGGGTAGTGTTAATAAGGAATAATAATCACTGTATTGCAGCTGGTATTTCTCTCCATAAATGTCAATGAATAATTATTATATTTATTCCCTACAGGCTACAGGCTACGCATCCTGATCAATTAATGGGTGGATCATTAACAATGCGTGGGTCATTAACGTATGTGTCTGCGTTATTCAGTGTGGCATTTAATTGCCGTCATTATTATATAAACTTGGCTTGCAAGCGTGATTCTGCCAACTGCACGCTACCTAACTGTACACCAGTACCTCTGCTTTCTAGAAACTTTATCTTGGGAAGAGTGTGTCACATGCCCTTGGATGGAATAACTTGGAAACAATTTCACTATCCTCTATAGCTAGGAAAGACATCTTGTCATATTACCAACTCCATCGCCCAGCAAAGAGTTTGGGCAGGCTAGACTGAAGCATTTAATGGTGGCGCCTCGGTATTCATTAAGACTCGATGGAGGAATCATTCCCTAACTGGTTTTGGTTGGAATTTGAAAGCGATAAGGAGTCTGATGCTCCTTTATCAATGAAGTGTCTGGGTGGTGTAGTTGGTTATCACGAAATGAGCTCTTGAATTACATATCGAATATAGTGGTCTCGGCATTATGGATACATACATCTAAAAACCGAGACGTCACCGGAATAGAAGTGGGGTGCTAGGCTAGCCCACTGTTAATATCATCGAAGGGTTTTCGGGTTTCGCTCGGAATGCATATGTATATTTTGCTATGAGGGATCATGCCTTAGCACCAGGGCCGGATAAGGTTTCACCAGAGCCTGCTCCAACTCTCACAGTGACGTATATAGTTCTACCTGAGATTGCCCCTGTCCCTCTGGAACTGTAACCTTATCAATGGAGTGGGGCCTGATTAACTTGCATCAGCTTTCACCCTCGAAGAGAAATAAGTTTTAGTTTCATCAGCTTTCACCCTCGAAGAGAAATAGTTTTATGGCACAAACTATTGTCTTTCCTATTAATGCAGTCAACTGTGAATGAATGGTTGGCTTTCTGTAACATCCCTTCTATAGTTACCATATCCGGTACAGTGTCATAATTGATCGACTGTTACAAATTTTAATAACCATACCCGCACCTCGCATGCCCCTTGCTCTGCCTAATAAAAAAATTCGAAAATATCCGATCGGGAAGTCATTACAAACAGGGGTGAGAAAAAAAACACGTACAGGCCTCATAATCTCTTCATGGTGAAAAGATGTAAAGTCTTCGACTATTTTCAAACTCAAGGATGAGCTATGAATACAGCCACCATAAAAAAAATGACACGGTTCCTTCTTCATCGATTACCCCATATCATAAAGAGGGGAAGGTTATGTTAATCCTCTGCGCGTGAAATCCAAGAACGTAGGCAAACTTCGAAGGATGCGCCTCCCTGGGTATAAGGAATCTGTATTTGGGCGTCATTTACAATCGCCTTATACATATGAAGCATAATTTTATGTCTCGCAGTGAATTCCTTGTTTTCCCAAATCCGAATACGAATGAAATTAGATCATCCATAGGCAGGCGATGATGCCGTAGCTTCGGTTAAAGCAAACTCCGAGCGTGACCAGATAATTAGCCAATGAGGGAGGGATTGGGGATCAAGTAGAGAGCGTCAATACATCAGCGCTCGAACACCTTAAGGGATGGGGTCATGAGAAGATGGCCTTTCCCTATTACAGATATCGTGGCGCATTAGTGTGGCTGATGTTTATATTTATCGTATACAGATCATATGTAGATCAACTTGACGCAGGTGAAATCGCTCTCTGCTTTTGTTGAGTATCAAAGCTTTGGCTAGTATTCAGTGTATTCAATCCCCAATTTATAGGTTTCTGTACATAACATATACCTGAAATTGTCTATTTGTGTATGAATTGTTTACTAATTCCCTCTTTTCTTTTCTTTTCTTTACTGAGGTAATAAGTGCCATCAAATTTCTGTGATGGTTTTCATTGTATTTTACACTGTACCGTATATATATATTCTTGCAACTATGTAGTATATCTATTTTGATATTATCCTAAGCCCTAACATTAACTTTGTAATGTCTAGGCCTTAGCATAATATGCCATAGTCACTTATATTATAACCATGCATGAAAACACAATGGATAATATAAAACAAATGCAATATGATATAACTTAATGCAATGTAAACTATATATATTACAACCTAATATATATATATATATATATATATAAACTTGAGATATTGTAAACTAAGCGCTTTAGGTCGATCCATATCTAAACTAAGCCCTTGCAATAAAGTGTAAGCGCTCATACTAAAAGGACATATGACAACCTTATCATAGAGCAACGTTAATAAAGTATGGAATGAAAATGTGATTACATATATATTAATATAATATATATTTTATAACGTCGTTTAAGTGTTGGTTAAGCGTCCAAGGTTGACTTAGCATCAAACCTAAGTCTTATGCATAACCAAACATATTATCCCGACCAAGGAGTCCAACTCCAACCTTGGCATCGTCGTGATAACTCATAGGTTGTAATATATATATGTGAATGTTGGTAAACCATACAGTAATGTTTTATGCATGTAACATGATTATCTCTGTATGACTGTATTGTTTTGACTTTTCAATCTATTGTTTTGACTTTTCAATCTACCACACAGATTGCTTTGTGTGAACCAGCGCTTTAACCCCACGGAGATGCCCTCCTCACAGATGGCTCTATTCTCGGTGACGTCGTGGTGCCACTCAGCAAAAGCTTTGTCAAGCGTGTGCTTCAGCTAGTCCATACTGGTCCTCCCACGAGGTTTCCAACCCTCATACCTATTGCATTAAAACTCCTCTGTTGGTTCATGAATGCGAATGATCCACGGTCGTTGATTTCAATCGAGGTAACACCGTTGGGTGCTACAATTTCACTTAGCATCGTTGATTTGGTTAAGGTGGTTGGCACCCAAATTCTACATTATACCATGCATTGGATGAATGGTGTAACCGGGTTCAGAGGTCACCTTCTCCTCGAGCCGGTTCCATCATGTTGTCTAAAACCCTTGCCTTGGTTCCAGTCGGTTCATTTGCTACTCCGAAGAGTTTCTAAGAGAACCTCTGCTCTCAGCAGAGGGCTCACGCCCAAAAACAGAGGAATGGTCCTCTTCATCGTAGTTTGGATAACCAGGAGGAAACTAACTATGCTCCCACGTAGAGCACGTAAGAAAATGAATACTTTATGCTTGTTATAGGGTTTCGTTGCTAGTTTCGCTTGTGAAAGATTCTCTCTAACTGCTTTGTCGTGGCTCTTTACATAAGTAGGGATCCATCACGTCTTGGTCCTCGCAGCTTGCCCCATCCAAAGGTAAGCAGTTACAACCATAAGGTTTTTACTTTTAATCTCTTTCACTTGACTTATTACTGCACGATATTGATTATTGTTTAAACTTGGCATTGCATATGCAACGACCGTCGATTACATGTTGGGTGATTCACAGCTAGTGCCATGGATTTGGGGAGAATCTCGATCTCCATAGCAACCAGGTAACCCCGTCCACTCTATGTCCCTCGGGGTTAAACTCCCCGACGATTAGAGATGGGTTACTTAAGACTTGGTATCACTCTATCTGCGTTGTGAAACATAGATGGGCTCCCAACCTTACTCTCCAATGCATATGACTATGTTTTTCCTTTGTTGAAGGCTTGTTTTCAGCCTGTAGGTGAATGCAAGTGTTAACAGTTCGAAATTATGCTATAAGAGATACATTGTTAACGTTTAAGTGAAGGTTCGACCACCTATGGGGGTCGATGTTCCTTAAACATTGTTTCAGAAGTGTTTCCTCTCGCGAAGGGATTTCTATTTGGATAGTAGAAAAAATACAAAAACTTTGACTTAAATGTCTTTTGTTTGTAAATAATAAATGCGTAGGTGAAATGCCTCTCAACCCTACCTGGGTTCCTACACAGCGTGGTTCACCACTGTGATCTCTTCCTGGTCTTTAAATTTCTCTTTTATTTAGAGAAAAAGGTCACTATAAAAAGTATGTAAATGCATTTGGATTCCAATAATTGTTAATATAACTTTAGTTTCCCAGCGTAAGTTATGTAGTTGTTTAACTTCCCACAATGGGGCTTGTTTGTAATGTTTTCTCCCACGTTGTCTGCGCAATAAATAAATGGATTCGCAATGGTGAAATGAAACGTTTACAACATTTAATGGATTGTTTGGGTTCTCTGCTACTCCAGACTCATATATACATATACATAGGTTAAATGAGTAACTCCAAGCATAGATTTGCATTTATCTTGCTTTGCCAAATTGTTTTGGTATATATATATATATATATATATATATATATATATATATATATATATATATATAACCCTGCATATGCATACTACGCCATTAACGCTGTGGACATATCGCTCCCCGAGCATGACCACCTGCATAAATGTTTTAAGGTAGTTGCATTCTATGAAATTGTTCTTAATGGTAATTTATATAGCACTATTTGTTTTAAATGTACTTACAGTATTAAATCGTGGGTGTGCATGCTGTATACAATGTTTATGTGAAAATAATATGTTTAACTAAAATCGTAGATATGTATACAGTGTATATGGAAGTATGGAACTGTAAGTTCAACCCTTAAGGGTTTAATACTTAACTCAGTAATATATGTGTTAGTTGTAGGTCCCATTCCATAGACCACAGTATGGTTCTTTATCGAGTAAATTGACTCAAAGAGCATTCATAATAAAGTAGAACACATCTTGTCAATATAATGCACTTAAACAAAGCATTCCGTAGTATAGCTAGCAAAAGTATACAAGGTATGCGAAACCCTAACCGAGCACTACAATGAAGTTTGGATTTCTATGCATACACAAAAATAGCTTAGAATACAATCATAAGCTCAAATATGGAATACATGTCATACAAATACATATTCACTTCACTGTATAAGCAGATTAAAAAATAAACATTTCCTTTAAACATGTAGGAAAATATCCTGTTCACAAAGATTGTGAAGAACCTGCAACAATTAATTAATGAGAATACACGAGATAGTAGAAATAACAGATCTCAGAATCACTTTTATTGATCGCAGGCCACTTCAAGGGGGCAACCTCCTTTGAGCAAGCTCTATACAAATAACTTCACGGTACCTTCATTGGTCTCAACACAAACTTATATACTAAGTCTAGGTGCCAATACCATGTGTCAATACAAACCATGGGCCAATACAAACTATGGATAAACAATTACTATGGGACGACTTACAAATCATATGCGTCCAACAACAATAATACAAACTATGGATCAGCAAATACTATGGGACGACTTACAAAGCATATGCGTCCAACAACAATATACTAACAAAGTAAATAGAAGGGTTGACATGGGTTCCTAACATCCCCTATCCCTTGGAAAAAGCTTTTTCCTCAAAGCTTTAGATGTGGAAATTGATGCAAAATCTCAAGGAGTGGTTCCCCTGTAGCATCCTCGGGTTGCATTCCGGGCCACTGATGCCTTTTGAGTTTCAGGGAGGATTGCTTGGAAGGATGTAGACAAAGAAGAACCATATCAGCTATGTGAAAAGTGTGCTCGGAACAGTGCTGATCGGCTTGTTGTTTCAGTCGAATTATTTCCATGTGAAGATTGTTTTTGCAGAATGAGAAGAATCTGATCACAGTTTCAGAGAACCAAGTCAATTTCCTGAACTGTGGAGCTATTGAGGGTGTATGGAAGAAGAATTGGCAGTGCATGTCCATAGAGTGCTTCATATGGTGTCCTTTTAGATGTGGTATTGTACCACTGGAGTGCTTCTAGGAAATCCATATAAATAGTTGTCCAAATCTGTGTAAGGATGGGTAAGGGTTTGAGCAGTCCCGAAGGAGTGTCGTTTCACCCTTATTGACCTAGAAAGTATCACAGTCAACCACCATCTGTTGAATTTTCATTTCCAGTCTTTTCCAAAAGAAGTTAGATTGTTCCCGGTCATACGTTTTGAGGAACCCAGAGTGCCCTGTCGATGAAGAAGCATGGAGGTCATAGAAGAGATAGCTCTATTGAATAGATTGCAACCAATTTGGAACAAGCAGAGAAATAGATGTAAGAGAAACTGGGTCATCAAATGTGCGAGAAGGAGCATCTGCTACCATATTGTCCTTATCCTTCTTTTAAGTGATCGTATAGTCATAACCCATGAGTTGGATAATCCATTTCAGGTGTACTGGGAAGGAGACTCGTTGTTCGAGGAAATTTTCCAAACTCTGGAGATCAGTCTTGATGCCTAAATAATTCCCTAATAGGGATGGCTACCACTTTTGTACTGCATGCAAAATAGCAATCATTTCCTGCTGAGATGTAGATGCGGCTAAATGCTTATCGGAAAGATCTCTTGAAGGCGGCAAGCCCACTGGTGCAGCAAAGACACCTGCATATCTATCCAAAGAAGTAGTGGAGACCATTGGTGGGTGCATCTGAATGGAATGGAGTTGAGCGATGACACCATGTGAATTCTTCTTAAGGATATTTTTCAGGTGATGTGAACTGATGATGCAGAGAAACCCGGGTTGTAAGCACATAAATTTGTGTTGTGTCCCATTGACTGAAAACTGCATCCAAAGTTTAGCAAAATCCCATAAGATGGGGCCAAGTATGCATAACCATTGAATTCCCAAACCACATCACATCCGCCTAAGGACAAGGAAAACATGTTAGAGCGCAGGTTATAATCTTCCAAAGAGATACGCACATTGTGACACTTTCCCTTGCAAGGTAAGGTGCCCCCATTGGCAACCACGACTTCAAATTTGGAGAAGGATGGAAAAAAATCAACCTATTTAGCGATCCGGGGGTCAATGAAGTTATGAATGCTACCAGAATCAATGAGTATTGTAAGAGGAAGCTTCTTGAATTAACCCCCGAACCGCATTGTTTGGGGGGTGGTGATGCCATATAAAGCATGGAGAGATATCTATGGTTGTTCGTCGTGAGATGGGAGGTCAAAAACAGCTCCTGAATGTCGACCTGATCATCCAGTGTATATGGAGCTTCTTCACCAATTTTGGAGGTAGGCAGAGAATCCATATCCAAGAGATAGATCTTTTGCTGAACACATCTATGTCCCCGAGTGAATGTCTCATCACAATTATAACAAATCCCTTTTTCTCTGTGTGCCTGCATCTCTATTTCAAACAAATGCTTGATAGGAGTTGGTTGAGGAGATGGCGGGATGGGAGGTCGTTGAGAACCCATATTTTGGAAGGGAACAAAAGTGGGTTTGGAGCGTTGTTGGGATGCAATCTTGTCTTCTACCAACTTAGCCAACCCCAGGGCTTGCATCATTGTGTTGGGAAAGAACATTTTAACCTCTGAGCGGATTTCATCCTTAAGACCACTGATAAAACAACTCCTGTAGAATTCATCAGACAATCCTTCTATGTGATTGGCTAGTTTCTCAAATTTTGTTTGATACTCTCTCACAGTGCCAATTTGACAAAGTTTAGTGAGTGCTCCGGTGAAGTCGTCAAAAGCACTAGGACAAAATCGTTGCAAAAGGAGTTGGCAAAAATCTGTCCATTTTGGCTCGTTATGAGCCTTGATGTACCAATGGTACCATTGAAGGGCTTCCTGTTCCAAATGAAAGGATGCAAGTGGAACTTTTTGAACATCAAAAGTATTATGTAGACTGAAATACTATTCTGCACGATAGATCCATCTAGTCGGATCAGTACCTTTGAAGCGAGGAAAATCAAGCTTCGAACCACAGAAATTGTTGGAAGAATAGAACTCATTGTCTGATGAAGACTCGGACTGTTGTTTGTTGTTCATGGCTGAATGCTCAAGATGGAGGCCGAGAAATTTTTCATCCAGATCCTGGAGTTTGGTTTGGATGGCTGCAAGTGATCCATCCATGGGTTTTGCTCCTGCGCGGGGTGACAACAATAACTAGGAGTTTTTTTGTGAATGGGTAGAAAAACACAAACAAAAGCTTATTTAGTAAAGGAAACTTTGGATTTTGGAAAAACTTGGATGGGTAATTGGGGTTTGAGTAGGTTTTGTACACTTTGGAATGGATAGGGAAGCAGAAAATGAGGATTTCAGAAGCAGGGTGAAAGAATGGGAAAATTTGTCAGAGAGGGACAAAGAAGTAGAATTAGGGAATGAACACGGTGGCAAAATTTGATGGCGATTGGGTGAAAATCAAAGGCGTTATAGCAAACCCTTAAAATAGACAAATGTGGGATTTCTGGTCTTGGGAAGTGGAATTTGGGATAGGGTCCTTAGGAATGAAATATGCAGAATGGGATTGCAGGGGTGTCAGTGAAGTTTCAGGGAAAACAGAGTTAAAACAAGGGAGATATGGCGAAAAAAACATTTAATTTTATACTTTTTTTTTAGAATGGATCTTAAACGGCTTTCGGAATGGATCGAAAACGGTGGGATTTGGAACGACTCGGAATGGATCGAAAACGAATGGATCTGAAACGAATTTTAGAATGGATCTGAAATGGTTGGATCAGAACCGACTTTCAAAATGGATCTGAAACAAATGGATCTGCAACGACGTGAAAGTGATCGGCAATAGTGCACCTGAAAATAGATATGGACCCCAGGTATGTTCGGCTTCCTATCGGTTCAGGAGAGTCACTCGACCACCTATGTTGTCTGACGGCTTGCGTATTGGGGCAGTACCCCTCACTCCACGGCTCAGGTAAAATTGATAACCACTTTGCCACAAACGACAACACTCAGTTTACCTCACGGGTGTGAACTAATCAATCAGGTAGGGGTCGTTCCCTTTTTGCTGGAGGTCCTCTCAATGGGCTAGATACTTCTGGGTTCCTATGGTACTCCTCACAATGAGTTTTAGGGCTTATGCCCAAGTACTTCCCACAGTTAAACGGATAGGGATTATTCCTAGATCCAAACCTGCAACAGATGTGAAAAAAAAAATTGGTAGAAATTTCACCCAGCGAGCCCAAGAAAGTGCTCTGATACCAGATGTGAAAAACCTGCAACAATTAATTAATGAGAATACACGAGATAGCAGAAATAACGGAACTCATAATCATTTTTATTGATCACAGGCCACTTCAAGGGGGCAACCTCCTTTGAGCAAGCTCAATAAAAATAACTTCACGGTACCTTCATTGGTCTCAACACAAACTTATATACTAAGTATAGGTGTCAATACCATGGGTTAATACCATGTGTCAATACAAACCATGGTCCAATACAAACTATGTATCAACAATTAATACGAGACGACTTACAAAGCATATGCGTCCAACAACAATAATACAAACTATGGATCAACAAATACTACGAGATGACTTACAAAGCATATCCATTCAACAACAATATACTAACAAAGTAAATAGAAGGATTGACATGGTTTCCTAACAAATATCCCCTTTCTGGGTTGATCTATAAAAATAGAAAATGAGGGTTTATAAATATTTATGGCATGACATGTAAACTCTCGGTTTACATGTCTACCTCATTTACACAAAAAAATGATATAACATGGTTCTATCAATAGATATAAATAAATACATCCTAACTTTAAATTGCATTCACATGACCCTAGGTTAGCCTTTAAAACATATTTACTCTAGGGTTCCTCTCTCAAGAAGGAAAACCATGGTATAAACAATATTTCTGTCTACTTAATGTACTAGAACTATATCCATTCATACATCAAACATGACTATGAATACTTCAGGTAATTCACTCACATTATACACCTATAACATAATACATAGATCTAGATATTTATGGCAGATCTATACACATAAATCTATGTAAAATCAAACATATAAGCATATCTGAATATTTAATCATGCAACAATATTTTCAGGAATAAACATACACAAATTTCATTACTGTCCATAAACTGATATATATACATGCAACATATAAACTTATCTGAGATCTGATGACTAGTGGAGCCAAGCACAAACCTCCCAGCATTTGACCAGCAATTTCTCCTTGCTTTCAGGTCACCCCCGAGCTGAGTTCATAGTCCCCCAGGTCAGAGTATAGATTTTAAGTTACCCTTAACTTGTTTCCCCAATTTATTTAGGGCATTTCAGTGGCAGCAGGAAACCCAACATCCAACTCAGTACTCCTGAGCTCCAGGATGCTACAGGGGATTTTAAGCCTCATCCATTAAGAGAATCAATTTAAACACAACCTATTCAGAGTAAATGCAGTGCTCCTGCAAGCTTGGGGTAGTTCTCCTACTTGCACACAATTAAGTGGCCAAGCCAATACTTATATGTATGATTCCTCTTAATATGGACCAGTTTGGTTCTCCCAAATCTGTCCTCCTTCACTTGTATTCATTTGTCTCAGGTTATTTTTCTTCCGAGATCCCATTTCTCTTGTGTGTTAATCCTGATGAGAATGTGTAGAATGAAGTGTTTTTAATTAGTTTCACTTTTTATTCTCTTAGGTGTGAAATTCCTTATTTTATGAATTCTTTTATTTCATTAGTCTCTCAAATCTTTTCTTTAGGGTTTTCCATTTTCTCCAATAATAATTTCTTCTTATTATTTTAATTGGCATTTTCCCTCCAACCCATAGGGGACTATGATTCCCATCTCATTAATGTGCTGGTCCACATGGTCATTAGAAATCCATTTATTAGATTTCTAAAATCACCTAAGTAAAATGAAATAATACTTAGCAGAAATATAATAGGGGTTCAAAGTCCAAAATTGGGGTATTACATTGTGGCGGGGTGATTGTAGCCATTTTCCACAAGAGAGGGGATTTGTTGAGGTAAACGTCAATGTAACAGTAACCACAATTCATGATTATATTACAGTTGTTAACATTTGACTTTTTTATGCTTACGAGATCAATATTTCAAGATGATATCATGCTTATCATATTGTGGCAAGGGGGTACTCAGAACAAACCTACAACTTCTGGTGAGGTAAACGTGACTATCATATGAACACTAAATTTGTTCTTCATTAATCATGTTTATTAGACATGGTTCAAATTTTACTTTTAAATATGAATATGTATTTCTTCTTGTATAATGGCAAGCTAAATGTCGAAAGTCACCAATGGTGTCACATGAGGCAAATGTTAGCGTGATAGTACCTAATAGCAGTAATGTAATAGTAACCACAATTCATGATTATGTTACAACTGTTAACATTTGACCTTTTTTATGCTTATGAGCTCAATATTTGAAGATGATATCATGCTTATTGTATTGTGGAAGGGGGGTACTGAGAGCACACCTGCAGCTTCTGGTCAGGTAAACGTGACTGTCATATTAACACTAAATTTTTTCTTCATTAATCACGTTTATTATACATGGTTCAATTTTTACTTTTCGATATGAATATGTCTTGCTTCTTATATTGTGGCAGGGTGATCGTGGGAAGTCACCAATGGTGTCGCATCAGGTAAATGATAGTGTAATAGTACCTAAACATAATTAAAGTAATTATTTTTGTTATTATATGCATTTATTTTTTTTACGTGAATTTTTTTAATGATAAAATAAATCAACTACTTTTATTGATTGATGTTTGTAGAGCACACCCCATCAGGATGATGAGGTGGTCGCTGAGGAAGATATCTTTTATTCAATTGACCCAATGGAATTTATGAAGAAGGATTTGAAAAATTCCAATCAAGGACTTCTTAGATTGATTGTAATCAAACCCAGGTTTGAAGAAATCGGAGCAAGAATTGATGACTTAAGGAAAAAAATAGAATAATACGGGGTAAGTGGCATCTTTGAAATATTTTACAAACTATGACATATATTCATTTATGTTATTTTAGTTCTTTTTTTATATTATCTAATCAATTCTTTTTGTAGGAATTTTTGGAGATAACACATGTGCATCGAGTACAGGATGTAGAGGTTGGTATTGGTAGTAGCGATGGTTCAGCACATCGTTAATCTACCTTACCAACGACACTATTTGACTCTCCTGACCAACAATTCTCTTTAGATTATACGACCTCACCGGATGTTGGTGATCAACGGGGCCCTTCACCCACTACTACTTCATAGGATGTTAGAGAGGACAGTAGCATCGAATGTGAAATTTGATGTCCTGGCGCAGTATGTGTGGTTAGCAAGGGATCATTTCCCATTAGCTTCTTGGTGGACCACGACTGTGTTCCAATCAAGATACCGAATATTGCATGTATTATTTAATTTATTCAGCTGAAGTAAACCATTTCCAAAATCTAGGAAACCACCTTATATATCTAAAGAAAATTGTTTCCCCTTCATTATTGGAATCAATACGAGTTTGATGAGGAATATTCTTTCCATATTCCATGCATAAAAAGTAGGAATTTTTTTAATCAATGGGGAGAGATAATATTTTGAGGTGTATAGAAGAGAAAATAGAGTTTTACCATGAAAGAGGAGGCTTCCATAGTAAGGAACATAACATCCATGATATGAAGCATTAGAAGCTAGTAAGGAGACAAGAGCTATGAAAATATCTATTGTAAATTAATGGATGGAAGTCTATACCCTTAAATGCCACACAAGAGCACTAGAGGGGGGGAATATTAACTAGAGAATGAAGAGTTTCTTCTTATATTGTGTGGGAAATTATGTTGAGTGCCAAACAAATAGAACCACATAGAATTTATGTAGTAGTATATACTCGGTAAATATTTCCTTTTTCTTGAGATTGAGAGATTGCCTTGAAAATTCTGTATTCACCTTCTTAACCTTGGTGGTATAATAGATAGCTATCTAGGGGGTCAAATCTACAACAGATTTCCTATGGGTGGGTGGAAATTCCCCCTCCTAGTTCTTTGGTGTCTAACAATTACAAAAGATATGCATATCTTTGTTTCTTTCCATTTTCTTGTTATATGATTAGTATTAATTATATATTGCCCCATTCATTGTGTTAGTTGAATATTGTATCTCATCCACCATATGATAGGAACTATCCATTATGGATCTAGTTCGACCTTGGTTTCAAGAACTCAATGTTGGATTTTATCCTAAGCCGATATCATCGATCACATTCATTTTCAATATAATAGATTCATATTATTTTTTGTTGTCACTTTCCTTTCCGAGCCAGGGGTGAGAGTTCATGGAAAATTGTCCTTTGTTGTCTTTTTTTCAAGCATTTATTTGTAATTGTTGTGCTCATGTATTCTGTGTATTTTTTGACACATTATTGCATATATACTCATAAGATGGAAATGTTTTCTCACATTACAAACATTATTTCTTTCCATCATTTTTTCCATTTTTTCCCTTATATTTATTATGGACATATACCTTTTCATTATTTCTTGCAATGATGTTCTACTCTAATTATGGACATATATCTTTTCATTATTTCTTGCAATGATGATCTACTCTAAAAAAAGAATGATGTTTGGAAATTTTATGTTAGGTTGATAAGATATGGGTTCCCACCAAAGGGACCCCCTAAAAGATATCCAATATACTTCATTCACACATCAATGTTTAAAGTTGTCTATGAATGTGGGCTAATTATGGACCCGTTAATATGTATTGTGCTTTGGTATTCATCATGAAAGTTAGTTGTAAGATTTGAAGGATTGTATATTTTTCCTATTTTGTAGAATTAGAATAAATTAGTTGTAGTGGAATTAACCTCGAAGACCCACAGTAAAACAAAATTTCTATAAGTTCTTTATAATACGATTGGAATATTTGGCATATGTTTACATTTTAGCACAAACATTTTACTTTTATGCAACTACAATAGTATTTGTTATGTAATGAAATATTGTTATGTCAGTAAGCAAATTTGATAGGGACATCCATATGCTATTGTAAATTACATTGACAAAATGCATGTTATTATCTTACTTAATCAATGCCTTCTAAGGACACTTTATTATCTTACTTAAAAATCTAAAACAATGGATAAAAAATATAAATAAGGGAGATATGAGTTACCTGCAAGTGGCAGATTTTGATTTCAGCTACTGGAACGATTGCAATCAACAGTTGAAGTGATATGTATTTTTTCCTCTCCTACAATGGTAAATGGTAATTGTGGGCCATTTTTTGAATTTGTTACTATTTATTCAAAAAACAATTACCCATTTTATATAGTTTCAAATTGCTTTTTGTCAATTTTCTTAATCCTAATGACCTTTTTAAGTTGTTTTGATTAGGTAAAAGCACATGAAGGCGTTTTTCTCACTACTGAGTTCGCATTTGATGTTTTATACAAGGTTTGATTTCTTATGACATGCCGGTTAGATCAATATATTGATTCTGTATATCATCATTTTATGTCATTTTGATCTCCTTTGTTCATCTTGAACTGCCATTTGATATTCATTGTTGTTGATTCTTTCTAGTAACATGTTCCATCACTTGACATCATTGGGAAGTTATACATTATATATCATTTTTATTCCAAGTTTCCCATACCTATGGAGTTTTTTCAATTTCTTGTTAGACTTTATTAAAATTAACAAGATTACAGAGCATTCTTGTCGTGTTCAGAATTGTTAAAGGAATTGAATAGACATCCACCTAGATATAACTTTACCACTTTTCTGGATCTTTGTGGATTATTTACGAAAAAGATATACCCTAGTCTTGTCGACTAGAAGAGTCCTCTCTCGCATACTTTTACACTTTTTTGGACGAAGAGGCTAAATTTATGAAAAAGTACAGTATGGAGTTCTTGCTTAATTTTTTCAAACTCCTAAAAATTGAAAACATCGGCGAGCACAAACAAATCTAGGATCGATATTAAAATCCATGGATCAGTACCTTATTGAGTATTAATCTATATCTTCTTCAAACTCGTTAAAACGTGAAGAAAGTCTTGAGTTTCCCTCCCATTGACTCGTTAAATTACACATGGTTGGACCCATATCAAGCATTCTTTTCCTCCTTTTCGAGCTTGTTTAAAAGTGAAGATGGATTATTGAGTTTAATTTCATGGACTCATTAAAATTTCACAAGAGAGAAAATATCGAGCTTTATTTTCAACCTTTTCATGCTCGTTAAACTAATAAAGGACATTTAAAAAAGAGAAGGGCGGGGAAACTTATGTTATTCATTCATTATTTGGGAGCAAGTCTAAACCATCCTTAAACACAACACTTTCATGAGTCAATGGGTCTTAGTTTTCGGCTGTAGGATTTAACCTAATTCCAGAGTTTGTGTACTCCTCCGATTGGTTACTCTTCCGATCATATGGATATTTGTTTATGTCTCCTACGTGACAAACTACCCATGATAGGGAATTCAAGAGATCATCAACGTACATATAATTTAGTTACAAAGATAGGAAAGTGCATAGGTGCAACAAACAATCATTATTTTAATGAAAAGAACTAAGATATAAAGTTGAATTAAATACTTGAATGAATGGCGTTAGATCCAAGCATTCAAACTTTAGAATCCTAACTCATTGCTCTAGATAGATCACCTTCAATAAAACACATACCTTTCTAAAAGATTATGGCCCAATAAAAATGAATGTTTTATAAGAAACTCATATATTAAAAACATGAAAGATTCAAATACATACATTCATACCATGGACAAATATTTATGGGAAAGGAAGTTTCTGTATTATTAGCATTAAAGGAAATCAACCAAACCTGTACTGCAATTGGCACTATTGAAACCTAACCTTGGGTTCCTGCTCCTCTTCCTTCAGTAGGATTTTCTCCAACATTTCTTTAGAAAAAGTTGGTTCTCCTTTCTCAAGGCCCTCCCCTTCTATTTATAGCAAGCCTGGGAGGATAGACTCGAAAGGAAATTGGTTAGGGAGGTTGTGGTAGTTAGGATAACTTCCATAAATGATCTCTAATATTCTTTTAATACTTTTTCTCGTGATTTAGACATACCCACGGGTATGTCTCTTGAAAACTAGCGAGTGAGTCGCGAGTATAGTTCCCAGCAACATGTGGGTGCATATTTTTAGTTTTTACTCGCGGGTTGTCAATATAGACTATCGCGAGTGACCCACAAGATTGCTGATATCAGAGCCGCGGTTATATCTTAAAACAAGTCACAAAGAAGGTTGTGTTAAGGAGAAAAGTTGCAAAGTCTAGGCCAAAGCATCTATGATCAAATAGGCTCTTCAATCCATAAGGTCCTTTTGTGTGAATGACAAGGCAATGTAGTCATGGACAGAGAAGTGCCATTTTGACTGATAACACCCATCTCAGTATAAAGGTTCTCATAATTAACTCGAAAAGAATTCTTTACTTTATTATTGTACACTAGCTTCACTTTATGCTTTGTGGGATATATGGTTCATAGTAAAATACATATGACAAGATGCTTGAATTTGAAGATATACATTAAGGGAATGATATCTATCTCTCCTATCTTGTTTAATTAAAAAAAACATTAAACTCAATAAACATGAACACACATTATTTCCTATATATCAATATAGCAAGTTTCAACCTTCAAAAAAATGTGTTGTTGTGTCATCTCAAATTAGGAGTTGTTACATTCTGATATTGTAAACAAAACTAACTAGGTGTGCACTAGGAACAAGGTATGTTGAGGATCATATGGCGAAGGAATTCATTGAGGCATTTCTTAGGACAAGATATTTTAATCTTGAACAAATAAACATTGATTTCCACTACAAAACAATTATATAATGGAAAGGATTCAAAACTTTCTCCGGATATGAAAAATTTCAACATTTTTGTTATTGGGTAGTTTAAGAGAAAAAATTGGCAAGAATGTAAGAGTTTTTGGAAAGAAGCAAAATAAATTGGTAACCTTTTCCCCAAACCTCTTTTTTATTCATTATATATGGATGTACTCACTGAGGATAGGAATCTAAATAAACCACTCATATATTTGAGGAAATGGAGGACTGAAGGATTCAACTAGATTTCACAGTCTATAACATCCTAATCCAATATTTTCAAATATTTCACAATATGTTGGAGATAGGAAGTTGTCCCAATGTTATGGCATACTATTTATTAATCAAGAATCTTTTCATAGCTAGTATAATGTATAAAGTTTACAAACTATTGGAATAGATGGTTCATAAGTGGTGCATTCCCAATGATACCACCTACAAATTTTCTTCAGTAAACTCAAAATACAAAGGAAACCTTGTAAATGTTTAATACAATTATTAGAAATGGATGTTTTCGAACAATTGAAACTTTTGTCATGTTGACAAGAAAGTTTGGAAGATGATGTTTGTTGAGGGTAGCTTTTAATAATTTGGAATAAAATGTAACAAATATTGTGTAGTATTATAAGTGTTCTTATGATTATCTAGTCTATGTGCTTAATAAATAGGTAATATTCTCTTTAGCTTGCAAGTATGAATAAGAGATGGTAGCAAGAGAGATTTCAATGGAACCTAGAAAGTATGTTTTGATAGATATAAGCTTGGAAGAATTAGGTAACGAAGATCATTGAATTTGTAAAATATCAAAAAGAAGTTAGTCTTGAACCATGATATGGTAATGAATCACAATAATTTCTTATCCATGGGATGTGAAACCTATATGATTCATTAATAACATGCTATTGGGATGATCAGAGTACAAAATCCTTGATAAAATAAAATATAATATAAAGAAAATTGGTATCATAATGAATATATTGGAGATGGTAGGATTGAAGGAGGCCTTGAGGGCCACAAAAATAGTCTAGCATCACGATTCTTGCTACTTTCGAGTATTATTACTTTAGGGACATGTGTACAATGAGTGATTCCTCTTTCTTCCTCAAATTTGTAGGAGATGAAAAGGGTGGAGTAAATTCATAGGGATGCTTGATAGTAGATGCAATAAAGTGTGACATATTTTAGTTTTAGTTTAAATTTAAATTTCTAACCTAGTCACATATTCATTTAATACCATACCCTTTTTTGCTTATTCTGGTAACTACTACTTTCCCAAGGGTTTTCTTCTGAATGCCCTTGGCATTTGTTGTAGGTGACATATTTTGACAGTATTGTATTCTCAGTCTCTGAATATCACATATGGTACCGATCTATTTTATTTACATAAATTTGAAGTACAAATTTATTGTCAATGGGGATTTCTTTGAGCATAAAATTGAAAAATCCTTCAACTCTTATGTTTTTTTTGTAGTATCTAGATTGAAATTTCATTGAAAACCATAGTGTAGTACATGGAGATAAGAGAAAACATACATCAAAATTAGAATAAGGTGTGGACGAATCTCCCAATTCAAAGTAAAAGTGCATATTTTATTGAAAAACGTTTCATGTCTACAAACACTTGATATGCACACGAGCACTCGATATCTAGTGACTTGTGTGGCTAGAATTAGAAATTTCATATTTGCGTATATAAACAAAAACATAAAATTAAAAATTCATAAATAGTATTATTGTAATATTTTTTCAATCATTGTAAGCCTTTTGTTCATACTAACAAAAAATGTCAAG
Organism: Larix kaempferi; assembly: GCA_027924585.1. Classification (NCBI taxonomy): domain Eukaryota; kingdom Viridiplantae; phylum Streptophyta; class Pinopsida; order Pinales; family Pinaceae; genus Larix; species Larix kaempferi. The sequence continues at coordinate 14,148,702 of BSBM01000085.1, forward strand.
GTCGTAAGGGATTCAATTTGAATCCAGAGAAATACGAAGTTCACTTCTATTCAGAAGAATTGTCAATGTGCCCAACGAAACTTTTTCCATCATGTTAAGTATCTTGAATCAAATAGTAACCATTGTAATAGATTTTAAATGTCCTTTTGCAAGACCCATGATGGATATCCATTTGATCTCAACAATTCACATAAAAAGGAAACGATATTGTTATAGCCCAAATCAAAACTTCTCCGTTGTGGCAACAGTAAAAAAGAAGACACTTAAACATGTCGATTGTCTTTCAGACAAAAGGAAAATATGTATGGAAGAGACTTCATTTGCAACTAGTCGGTATGGCACTAATCATTTGGAATTTGTGCTCATCCCTTTTTCAAGAAGTTATGTAAGAGAAAAGTCTCTTTAAAAGGTCTATCAACCTGCGATTTAATCACTTGTTTCCTTTATATTGCTACTAGTTTTCAGAAAATGTTGAAATCGTTCTCTTCTACAAAATTTACAACTATTTAATTGCTTAGTGTTAGAAATTTGTAAGTGATTTCCTCCTAAAAATATATAAATAAATAAATTTGAAAAAAGAGTTAGGGTGGTTCTAGTAACTTCTCTCTTGGTTATAATTTCATCCTCCCTAGTGGAAAATAATTTAATTATGTATAAAATAAAGAGAGTTAGGCCATTTTTATGGATATTTTTTCATAGAAAAGTTATGCTAGAGGATTAATTTTGGTCATTAACTTTTCTCATCCCTACTTGTTGTTGATCATCATTTGATTGTATATCCTTGTGTGTTGAGATTGTTTCCCTCAAGCATTCTCAACCTTGTATGCAACAGTGACCTCGAGATCCAGTTTCAACAATGTTCCAAGCATAATCAGGTATATATTGTATTGTTGTTGTTTTTAATATAAATTGGATATTTATCCCTTCCCAATTTGGTGTCTTAAATCTAATTTATGTGTTGATTATTTGTTAAATTTTGATAATGTATCTTTACGTTTGAATTTCAATATTTGTTTTTAGCCTATTTGTTTGATGAGGATTGTGAATTTTTTTTCCAGGTCATTGGGTGAAGATTGGAATCAAAGATTGAGAGAAAACAAATCTAGTATTGAACTAGATAAACAAGGTGCATTACTTTTCTATCTCATTAACTTTTGAAAGTAGATTTGTTTAACCTTCTTGATTCAAGTTTATATTCATTTCAAACTTAGATGTTTGGTTCATATGACCTTAGTATGTTGATGACCTAACTCCATTCATAGGATAGAATTTTGCTCAATAGAATTGGCAAATCCATTGGGGAGCCATCTACTTGGGATTTTTAGGTCCTTTTCTCTAGTTTCTTGGATTGATATGAGTTTTATAAGCTTTTTTTGGGTCTTAGACCTTGGTAGTTTTTTAAACCTTTGATTTTTTTCAATCTTTGATTTTTTATTTTTCAAACCACTCAAGAACAAATCACTTGCTATCATACTTACAATAGCAATTTTCCTTTACAATCGCCTGCAATAATCTATACATTTGTGATTTAATTGCTTGTTTCTACCTATACAGTAACGATTTTCCTGTAGGGTGTGAGTTTTTTCACTCCTTTCTTGATTCCTGGATTTTCTGAGATGTTTTGGAATTTCTGAAAGGTTTAAGTGTTTTTCAGGCTTCTCAAAAGTTGTTTGTATGGCTTGTAGCCAACATTGATTGGTTTTTATTATGCTTTTGATCAAAAAGTGTTTATCAAAATGTATGCCCTAGTCCTTTTCATTATTTTTTTAGGAAGGTGGTAAAGGTTCTTGAGTGTCAAAAATTTATAGTGACCTCTCAAAGGTAATTTAAATACCCTCTTTGATAATTTTCAATTGGATCTTTTCAATTCTGCGGGAAGTTGGTATTTTCAAGTGGTGTTTTTGGTTTTCATCCTTTTCACTACTTGATTTGGTTTCTTTCTAAAATTATTGACTATTAGGGTCTTGTAGTGGCTTTGTAGAGATTGTGATTTCTCTGTGTATTTATATTTAGTCTACACTTTTGATTTTTGGATAAAAATTGTCAAAAAAAAGTCTTCAGTATTTTTGGACTTCTTTTGCATTTGATTTTGTACTTTTGATTATCCCTTGTGAAATATCAAGGTTGTTTTTGTGTGTTGTTTTCAAACCCCAATTGCACTAGTTGGGTGCAAGAATCAAGCTTGACCAAACCCTGAATTCTAGTAGGTCTATTTGTTAGGTCATGTCTAAAAGTGATTTCATATACTTTCCCTACTTTGCAAACTTGGATGGCTGAAAGGTCTTGAGTTTGTGGTTTCTTTTGCTTGTGATTTATAGGAGTTTCAAGGGTGTTTTGCATTTGTTTTCTTTTGTAGTTGTTTGTCATTGAGTTCTTTTGTCTCATTTGAAAAAAAAAAAAATCGGATATTTTTATGAGACTTGATTGGTTGTTTCATATAGCAAGAACCTAATGGAGATTTACATGTTGCATTTGAAAAACAAAAAACAAAATTGCATTTTTGTTTTACTGTCTATATCAAGTTTCACTTAAGTACATGTTTACAATTTTTAATTTTCATCAAAAAACAAAACGAGTTGTTTTTCATTTTTTCTTTGATGTATATGTGCTGCAACTAAAATTAAAAAGCTTGATTCATATCTTAGGATTGAATTGAAATTGAATTACGAACTCAAAGCATGCATTCTCATCTCAAATTATCCAACTTGTGTGTCTAGAAAGAATTGTAATTGTGTGTGTGCGTGTGTGTGTTAATAAGTGGTTGTGCACTCATTCTTAAGAAAAATTTGCATTTAGCATATCAAGCTTAGTTTTCATTTTGCATAAGGAAAATTTAAAAGGTTGCATTGTACATTTTTTAATTTGCACTTGCATTTAAGATTGCATTTTATGTCTGGATCTTACATTGTGCAGTGAAAATACATCTTGAAATTTAAAAAGTGCATTGTAGAGGGGTGATGGTGCTCCAGCTTTCAGTTTAAAAGGGGTGAAATTGTGCACTAGATTGCATTGTACTTCTTTTTGGGTGCATCAATTTTCTTCTTTTGAAAATTTAAAAATATTATTTTTAAACAAGCAAAAGTAATCGCAATAGACTACTAGGTTTTTCATGTAGCAAGGAACCCACCTAATAGTCCAGGATAGGATTTTTGAGATAGGACATGAAATTTAACTTCCCCAAAATCACATAAAATTGGGAAACTAGGAATCCACTAAAGAGATACAAATCCATTAGTAAAACAAAGTACGTTTCGGGAAAGCACCACTAAAACTGGCGTCAAGCGGTAGGAAAACCTTTTTCAAGTAGATGGAATACCCACGTTGCTTGACTAAGTGTAATGTCCCCATCTTGACCCTATTGCATTGATATTATAAATGATGTAATATTGTTGTAAAATCATGGTGAGGAGCTCAAGGCCAAGGCCCCACCATCGATTTATTGATGCATATGGTTTGCGTGCTAGCCAGGCACATTGGAATTTCAAACATCATGTAAATATGCATTTTAATAAAATAGCAACAAGTAGCTATGCAATGCAACAAGAGATGGGGGCATGATTTTACAAGGAATTGGGAGGGAAAACATTCAAACCCTTGAGCCAACCAAGTCAAGCCAAGTGTCAATGAGAGAACCCATCAAACCCTCAACTACCCATGTTGACTTTTGTACCCAATCATTGATTTATCCCAACATTTGGTTGAGGTAGTTAATGCCTCGGGGAATGGGAGGTATGGCTGTCCAAATTCAGGTATGGGAAAGCCAACCTGCATGGAAAATCACGTTTTTCTTCTTGGGCAAGAAAAGAGCCATGAATTTCTCCCCAAGCCATTATCCATCAACCAGTTTTCCTCCCTCATGAGTTTGGAGCTATCTGGGCGTTTTCCAGCCATGTTTTCCTTGATTCTCAACTGGGAGAAGGGCGTTTTTGTGTTGTATACCAGTGGGGAAGAAGGGGAATCCAATGGGGGTTCCATAGAGACCGTTTGGGCTGTTGAATGGTTAGATACTTGGGGGAGAAATCATTTTCCTCCCTGTGAATGTTTTTCCCCATCCCACGATTCGTTTTCTGCTAGAAACAATTTGGGGAAATCCCATGGCCATCCTGTTTGTAAATCCCATTGTTAAACATGTGTATCCATGCCCAATGATTGTGCTTGTTGTGTGTAGATAGAGTATGTTGGGTATGGGTTATGGGAATCCATTGTTTTGCCTTGAGCTTGAGAAAGCATCCAGGGTTCAAATGTAGCCTGATAAACCCAACTATGGACTTGCTTGGCTCAGATGAAATGATTAATTGGTTGTGTATGAGCTGAATGTCCCCTTTTCCTTGTAAGAATCATGCCCAGCTCAGGGGTGGCAGTTGTGTTGAGAGAATTGATGAACACAACTGGCCTATGGTTGGGTGGAACATTGCAGTGACACAGCTAGTTGTTTGGGACAATTGCACGATGAAGATAAGTGTTTTTTTCTCTCTAAGTATTTACTTCTGCAATGTTTAAATTGATGATTGTTTTTGATATGTTGTATGCATATGATATATGTGTGGATGAGTTTTGATTCCGCTGTGCATATTCACTAAATTTGCATCTGCACACTTTTGAATTTATGTGTATGAATCTAATGAATGGGATGAGTTTATGTAAAAGCCCAAATATTGGCATCATGTTCCCTTCCTTGCATTGGGACCACGAGAGGGTACATTACACTAAGGGGCTTTATGCAATTTTGGGCATTGATCAAGCATGTCAATTCCTAGGGGTGAAACCACTGCTCATTAATAGTTTTTGGTCTAGGACCTGTTATACAAGGCCTGTGCTCCCTTCCCATTCACAGAATCTCCAACAACCATTCCTCCCAACTGCCAAGAATTGTTATTAATATAAGGTACCTCAGTGGTCGTTGAAAGGTGATATTTTGTGGAATATGAGACAGACGTATATTCTACTAGCCCAGCTCCCTGTGGAAGGTATTTTCCAAAGTAAATTTCTTGTGCACTTGGTGATTGGTTTCAAGGAGTAGGGTAAATGTATCCCGACCTTTGTTGGTTATTTTTTGGCCGTAATCATCCCATAAAACCTTTGGAATACTCAATAGACATCTCTTCACTGAATAGTACTTGCATCCAAGTGTTTTTCATTGCGAGAGCTTTTTTCTTGTTGTAATCTTTCTATGGAATTTCTACTAATTGATTTTTGTTGTTTTATATTTTTAAACTCCGCTTTTAGTCTTCTGCGAGCCACCGTGGATGATCAACCTCTACGCAGGTCTCAAAGAATTCAAGGACACTATACTAAATAGAGATAAGTCCTTGCACCTAGGAAAATACTGGATTATAATAATCCACCCCCTTAGGGGGTAGAATAAGAAATTTACGACAAATCATTGAACATCTAGTTGAAGAAAAAACTATAGTTATGTACAATCTGAATATTTATCATAGGAAAGACACTTTAGTGACGTTGAGGGGAAGTTGAATAACTCTCCCACAGTAGTTTCTTCTCGGCCTAAGCAGAACATATATTTTCCTTCTGTTGAGGATCTCAAATATCCTTTAGTATTGTTGAAACCCTCTGCAAAATACGAATTATATCCAAGGAATTGACTTCCATATTCCCGATATGAGCGAACCATCATTCCAGTGGATTGTTATGGAAAACACTTAGGAAGTGCCTGATACTGGGGAGGTAACTCCCTCGACTAACACTACTTCAATAGGAGGAGTTGGTGTGAATGCATCCTTTGTTGTAGGTTATGGTTGTAGACCATAATTGTTAATGATATTAACAAGAGGATGTTTGTATGGTTTTCAAAGCACAAACCATTTTTGTTTGGGATGACTTTCCTAGGATTCCAATCTATACCTACATCTATGCCTCCTTCATCTACCTATACTATTCATTTGGGAAGTGGTTTGTCAGTATTGCTTAGTGGAAACATGTACATTACAAACCCCACCACTATTTTTGGAACTTTTAGTGGTCCTGAGCCATGCCTCATATTATTTCTCCTTCCTAGTTTATGGGAGGCATAGGTGCTAGTAACCCCTTTTCATCAAACATTATGTATCATGACATATTTGGACTAGGGGGAAACAATGCCAAGTTTCCATGGGGGAAGAATGATCCATTTGGGAACATCCCTATTTCCGGGGTAGCAGGAATAAACATGGTTAGGCCAACAATTAACTCTTTACCAGGTATCCATCCTAAGAGGGGTATGGGGGCATTTTAGGAGGATTTACCCAACCCTTCTTACACCCTCAAGCTGGTTATATTTTGGTCAATATAATCCACTTTTTTCCAATGTCAACCCAAATTAATGGGAAGCTAATGTTCTTGTATCTTAGAACACCGTGGCTCAAATGAATTTTCCCCTTTTGGATACTTTGAATTTTCCCAATTTAACCAAGTTAACCAATGATCCAATTCTTCATGACCCTAGTTGGACACCCCTCCCTACAAATTTACCTTCATACATTCCCAAGTTTGAAGTAAAACCTAAAGAAGACCCTACAAAAGATGTGATGACTTTTCATCTATGTTGTTCGTCCAACTCTCAAATGGATTATTCCATTAGAATGAGACTCTTTGAAAGGACTTTGATAGGGATGGCAGAAAAATGGTACATTGAGATGTCGTGGGCCTCTTTCTAGACCTTCAACTCCATTGGAATGACCTTTTTGAATTATTTTCAACTACCAGTTTGTTACAAAATTAGTACTGAATTGTTGAACTTGTTTCATCAAGACAAATCCACTCATATCTTTGACCACATTCATGAATGGAAAAGGAGACAGAGCCTCATTAAGGTTTGTTGAATTTATAACCGATTGGTTTACTAAGTCTTTTCAACCTTGTATCGCGAAATATGTGGCCCTCTCAAGGGTACAAAATGAAGAAAATGTTATTATAAAATACCAACAACTGGACATAGTTTATCCTTATTCCAGGATGCTTTATGAAATCCTACCTAATTCTCCTCGAGCAGAGGTTGATCCGACAAAAACATTTCCTGGACGACATGTTGATGGAATGATTGGTTCAGTAATTAGTACTATAGTTAAACAATGTATGAACCTCATAGGTCAAAATTCACTGATAGCTACACCGAACAACACATAAAACCTTAATACCAACCCTCCTTCTGATGTTCTAACAATTCAAACAACTGGTCCTAAAGGAAAATAGAAGCCCGAAGGGAAAAAGAACATGCATAAGAAAACTGGGAATAAGGGAAATAACAATGCAAGTAATAAAAAAAACCAAAACAAAAATGTTGGTGGGACTAAGAAGGAGAAAGGTAAAATTAAATTTCCTTGTTATGCAAGGAAGATCACTTAACCTATACATGCACTAAGATGGAGATGGCTCATAAAATGTTGGCCCAACAAAAAGGTTCAGGTGAAATAATGAAGATGGGTGTCTATTTTGGGGGTTCTTGTGAGAAAATAATTTTGATTTTTTCATGTTTTTCAACTTTAGGCGAACAAAAGTGATATTTTTGTTTAGAATTTCACTTTGCAGTAAAAGAAAACTTTTAGAGAATTATGTTAGATTTCTATTCATAATTTTTTCAATTTTTTTTATTGAGATTTGATATGTCGATTTCGCAAATGTTTGACTGTGTGTTCTTATAAAATGAAAGGACTACAAAATAGTCATGTTTTGTTGCGCCCGTAAAATAATTGTTAAACTTGTTTTTTGCAAAAAAAAAAAAAATGCTACGACAATCTACACACAATGCACTAGTACCTGACTATAAGTTTGTAACCAATGGATATATATACTAATTATTATATTTTTTTGAAGTTGATGAATGGGGAAACCTAGTCGATTTTCAACATGTTTTTTGTTGCGCCACTTCTCTCTCAATTGACTCTAAAAATAAAAAAACTACGAACACCCTTTTGAAGTAAACACGCCAATTAAGATTCCGATATTTTTTTCAATTTTTTTGGTGGTGTATTTTTAAAGTTATGGATTTTTCATTTCACCATTTTTTTAAAGAGATGAATCCAAACTCGACACATGTTACGAATTTTTTTTAAAAAATATCAGTTCTTATCTATACACAACAAAATCTATACCTATGTAAAGTAGATTCAATGATGAAACTAATGGTATCAAGTCCAACAGTCGTTTTGTAGTGTAAGAGGTTGTTTTTACCTTCCGAAAATGGAGAAACCTGAAAATTGTGCAGAATCGTCAAGCGTTCATGTCTCAGAGATTATTCGGCCGAATAATTATTCGGCCGAATAATTGTTTGGCCGAATAATGATTTTCCGTCACAGAAACGTTAAAAATAACAACGGTTATTCGGCCGAAAAACAACTATTAAGCATTTTTCGTTACGCATTTCGAGGTCTCCATTATTTTAAACGGTTCACCGTTAAAAGTTATTCGGTCGTCTAACCAACCTATTTTTTTAACAAATCCATTTCCATAGTAGAAACAACAGATGATTGCTACATCCCAATCTAACCCTGGATCCTCGCAAGGGGGAAATCAAGGTACATCCTCTCAAGGGGTCTATTTCATTCAAAGTCAAGTCTTCATGTGTGAACAAGAGATTAATCTCTATACTAGAAACAAACCTTATGATACATCTACATCTAGATCTAATGGTAAGGAAACCTATAAAACTAATGTAGCCTCTCCATTGCACATAGAGAAGCCAAAAAATGAAACTATGCCTAGGATATCCAAAGGTGTTTTGAAAAGGCCACATACAACCCTAATCCGCATGCTTCCCAAAACTATAGAATAGTGGAAGATATGGCAGAAGATCTTTGTGTAATGTCCACTCTCAAGGTCTTGGAAAGTTTCCCAACCCAATGCAAGAACCTGCTCTCATATTTAGGTTCATTTGATCCCATTTCACAACCCCTTAGAAATAGTTTTTCCATCCAACAAATCAATTCTCGAGGCAATGTCATTAGGGGAGAGGTCATGGAGGGACATACAAAAATGTGCATCATTCCTTCTTTCTGAAAGTGACCTTATAATTGATGTGGATGGAACCATTAAACCAGGTCCTATGGAGTGGTATGGGATCCCTCTCGCACCTTTTCAATTTTATGCTAAAGAAAACATGGAGAACATTTCTAAAATCATTCCTCTAGACATATCTAGGAACCCGAGCATTTTTCAAAATGTCTTTATCAGTGTTGATTGTTGACATGAAGAAATTGAAACATGCACAACACTATTCAAAGAATATAAGGATGTTTCTACCTAGTCTTATAAAGAAATTCTAAGAATTGACCCATCTATTGTTTAACATGAGATAAGGAAATATCCCAATGCCAAACCTGTTTGGAATAATATTAGATGAGTTAACCCAAGGAATTCCACTATTGTCAAAGTAGAGATTGAAAAATTGCTTAAGCAAACATTATCTATCATGTTCCCTTAACTAAATGGGTATCCAATCCAGTACTCGTTGATAAGAAACAAGGTAACATCTGCGTTTGTACTGATTTTCGATACCTCGACTTAAATTTCCCTAAGGAAAAATTATCCACCCCATTCATCAATCAAATTATTGATGAATGTGCCATAAATGAGATTTTCTCATTTATGGACGGCTTCTCAAGGCATAATCAAATTCAAATTCGTCTTGAAGATTAGCTCAAAAGTGCTTTCATATGTTCTTCGGGGACATTTGCATATAGGAAGATGTAATTTGGATTGAAGAATGTTGGAGCTAGCTTCCAAATATCTATGTCTTATGCTTTTCACAATATCAAGAAGATCATAGAATCCTACTTAGATGGCCGGCCACTGAATCGAGGAAGAGAGTGGAACACCCCAAGCCTTTACGGGGAGTATTTGATAGGTTTCATTATTATAGGATTCAGTTAAATCCTCATAAATGTATCTTGTATGTTGAATCAGGTCAATTATTAATATTCACCATGTCTAAAGAGGGTATAATGGTAGACCTGTTCAATGTACAGGCAATAATACAGTTTCCTCCCCTGCAAAATTTGAATCAATTGTAGAGTCTTTGGGGAAAAGGAAATTCCTTGTGTAGATTCATCGCTAACTATGTTGACCTCACAAAGGCTTTCATGTGATTACATAGGAAACATGTCCCTTTAATTTGGGATGATTACACTCAAACATCATTTCACACAATAAAAAATACCTTGGTGTCTGCCCCACTACTGAGTCCCTTGGATTTCAATAAAGATTTCCTTTTATATATAGTATCATCTAAATCAACTGTAGGTATGGTCCTTGTATAAGTATAGTATTCCTATCAGGAACATGTCATTTACTACTTAAGAAAGAACTTGGTTGGTCATGAGTTAGGGTACTCGCATGTCCCCCAAGAGAAAGCACAAGGTCCATATCCTGTCAAAAGTCAAGTCCTGCATAAGGGAAATCCTCAATCCCTGGAACATGTTGGAGCCACAATGCATGCCACTCATCCCCATAGATTCTAGTGGTCAATACTCCTCCTAGCCGATGCAATATATCTGTCCATTGAGTCACCTATGGCTCTCTTGTACCTATGGGTTCTAGAGAAACATGTGAGCTAATCATCAGAAGCCACTCAAAGAAGAATGATACTAGTAGGATTCCATACTTGTAATGCCCCTACGGTAATATACAAACATATGTGATGATGTTATTTGTTATTATTGTGGAACTAGGTGCCTGTACATTATTATTATTATTTACTTTTAATTAAATAACTAGCCTAACATGGACAACTAACATGGGTGGGGGGTCATGGATTTCACTTGTGAGTTGTTTGGGGACTAGGAGTTGTTTCTCTCCCTAGCATTGCTCTTTGATGCCTAATTTTATTTATTTTTTACTATGGAGACTCTATTATACCTTAATTGATGCCCGTGGGACCCACTATCTCATCTCTCTTACCTTGTGCGCCCTCGTTGACTATTTTTAGCCATGCACTTGATATTTTGGTAACCACGGACTAATTCGAGTTAACCTGCCTATGATTTGGAGTCATATTTCTAGGTAATTTGAGTTACTCTCGGTTAATTAGAGTAATTTTGGGTTAATTCGAGTTATTCTCATTTAATTAGAGTAAATTTGGGTTAATTCGAGTTATTCTCAGTTAATTCGAGTAATTTTGGGTCAATTCTAGTTGTCATCAATCAATTAGAGTAATTTATGGGTGAATTTGAGTACCACTTATGGAATTCAAGTTGCTCTCATGGTCTCCAGTGATTTGGAGCATTTTTCAAGTGAATTTGAGTAAGTCTAGGTGGATTTGAGTTGCATTCATGAGAACTTGAATGGTCATCCAACGAACTAGAGAAGCTCCCAGTGAATTGGAGTCACTTCTCAGTGAACATGATCCAATCTCTTAGAGGCAATTCAAATTGGTTTAAAAGGATTCAAATTGGTCTCTACTCATGATGATTGGATTTGCTTATTTTATCTCTCATGCATTCGAATCCCTATGGATGGATTCAAATTTCCCTCTTGCACACAACTTCTTAGTCCTTTTTATTGCAGGAACATTATAGACTGGGAGGGGTATTGAATATTGATCTATACAAGTGTGGATATTGGGTAGATTTAATATTGAACACAGAAGTAACTCGAGGAACATTATTTCTCTCGAATATGATCACATGAATCCTGAAGGTGCATGGTGATGTCTTGAGGGACTTGTTTGGTGAAGGGAATCCCATTGCACCAAGTATTGTTGATGCAGATAAAGTAAATGGCGAGGGAATGTGTTTTGTTTCTTAGTTTGTGGCCTCAGTTTCCTCTTGTTGAGATATGATTTTGAGATTTTCTTAGCATGTGGATCAATGACCTTAACTCCAGGGTGACTGTCATGCTGAGAGTTTGGTGAGCATGGCATGTCTATGAACACATATGCCATTAAAATTGGAATTAGATAGTCGATCTAGAATTCCAGAATAACCAAAAAACACAATTATGGGGTTGCCCTTGTAATAAAATATTTCCAATTTTAATGAAATTTATGTTTATGGTTGGGTGGAACGTTGTCTTGTTGAAGCTAGTTGCACACCTTAGAGATAAGTATTTTATTATGAATTTAGTTATTGTTTTATGAATTCATGTGTTCCCATGAAGGATGATTTTATCTCTATTATGTTATGCTACAAATTTGATTTTGTTCTTGTATTAAATGGTTGATTTAGTAGTGTTAAAATGGTACCTCGTAGATCAGAATTGTTTATGTGTTATTGCACCTAGTAGATACTACTTTGCTTATGTTTTATGGAAACCATTAGATTTGGTTTTTAGGTTGTTCGTATAGCTATAGATGGAATCTTCATATCCGATATTGTATATGTTAAATTGGTTGTGGTTGGTGTCTTAAATATGGTCTATTTAATGTTGTAAAATTGATTTGTTTTATTGTCCTAAAACTAATCTTGTTAGCATATATAGATATGATTTTACTTATTGATTTTATGGCTTCAATAGATTTGATGTTGATATTTAATTACACATGAAAGAGTAACCTATATTCAATTGCATTCATGCTATGGCTACTTTGCATCGCATGTGCCTAGGGGAAGGTTGCATTAGGAAGTGTTGCAATTCTTGTAAAGGCGGAATTGTTTTAGTTTATTGGCTTGTAGGAATGATTTCCTAGCCTTAGTAAGCCTTATTTCACTATGCATTACCTTGAAAATTCCCTTCCCCTATTAGGATACTATTGTATCCGACCTTGGTGGTGTGAATTGGGATCGGGTACACTACAGAGTGGTATCAGAGCTTAGGTTCAACTCTATGACTATTGGGCCTTCTACAGATTGTCATTCTGTATATATGTATTTCAAATGTTTTGTGCTATGAATGCAGGTTTAAGGGCTTTAGCTCCTATTTTTTGGAACTATGTGGATAAGTGTAGTATCTTCTCTCCTCAAGTCAATATATAGAGAGCAAATTTTGGTTGATTGATGAATGTTTTATTTAGCTTATGTAATTGGTCGGAATGTCATCCTCAAGAGCTATGTAATTTAATTGTTATATATATGATCTATGTTATATCTATTGACCCAAATGCATTGGTTTGTTCATATATTAGTGTATATACAAATCCTTGGAGAACAATATCTCCTTTTTTGAAAGCTTCATATATTTTAACGATTGGGATTTCTAGTTTGGAAAGGAATTCTCCCTAGAGAGAACAAAAACCCCATGCAATTGCTTTAATATATATTAATTAATCGGTATGGTGTTTGGAAAGGGAATTTCCCTGGAGAGAATGTAACCTCCATTCAATTGTTTTAATATATATTAATTAATTGGTATGGTGACTGGGAAGGGTGTCTCCCTAAATAGAATGGATCCCCAACCTCGCAATTGTTTTAATTATTTCATTTCTTTAAAATTGTTTATATAGTTTATTCATTATCCAATGCTTGAATCCCTTTGTTGGTTTGTATTCATTATTCAATGCTTGGATCCCTTTGCTAGTTTCTATTCACTATTCAATGCGTGGATCCCTTTGTCTATGTGAAGAAATAGATTCGTAAATGCATATTAATGATGTTTCCTAGGAATATAATTATTAAATGCATTTAAAGATGATTTCCTATGTGAAGAAATAGATTCTTAATTACATTTTAATGATGTTCCCTATCTGGAGAAATAGATTCCTTATATGCAATTTATTGTTGTTTGCTAGCTATTGGGGACGCCATCTCCCTGGAAAATCACATCATTTGTTTTATATGTATCCTAATTTGTATGTTTTGTGGGAAGGGTGTCTCCCCAAGAGGAGAACACAAATCTTTCTCCCAACTGTTGGTTTTCAATGCTTTGGTTTACATTCTTATTAACTATTATTTGTTTGTTTATCTAATATTGAATTATTACCACATGGAGTTATTGTATTATGCATTATTGCATTACATATTATTATTATTATAGCATGGATTTATTCCATTATGCATTATGCCTGGAGTGTTCACTCAAGAATTTGTTGTTTGATTGATATTGTATGTAGCATCGTTACATATATTAGTGATATATAAACCATATCGCAAGGCATTCCCCTTGGCAATATATCGCCTCTAAAAAATTGTTACATATAGGATATATTCAATATATCGTGATATATTGATTGTGTCATGATATATTGTAAATATATCGTGGGATTTTGGAAAATATCGCCCTACTAAAAATAATGCATGGAATTTGGAAAATAAATATATGGATAGATTTATGGCATTGCTGTTAGAACTAGAGTGGAACCACTTGGGCTAGTTCGGTAATAAATGGTAATATTAAATTATTAAAGTAAAATGAAACTCCTTATCTTTAATTTTCTATCCTTTTACTTAAATTTTTAACATTTCCATTATTTTTTTTAGGATTTTTGAGAGTGGTTCCATCCTCATCGGACTTCATATGCAAAAAGTATAATTTTAGGTTCCATTAATAATTTAACAAACTCAATAGTTTTTTTTAATTTCAGGATTACAACATTTCGATTGGATTCTATCATGTATGAGGGTATGGGATTGTCACTTAATCAAGCACATCAACCCATCTATGTGTTAAATGCACAGCATTAGGAGATATTCTCCAAACCAATATTGTGCAGCTAATATCCATCCTCTTGTATAGAGATGAGCACGTTGATTGCCTTACGTGTAAAGTTTATTCCTCTTGTATAGAGGTAATTGATCAAAGTAATGATGCTGTAAAGTCTTGTTGGACAAGGCTCCAAAATTGTGTTCCAAGTCATGATTCTCATGTGAACCTTCTTTATAAAGGTATCCATGGGATGGACCTCTCGTATAGAGGTGGACCTTTCGTATAAAGGTCATGATTTACTTGTTAAAAGCATTTAATGTTGTGTGATATATTATTAACCATGAACACCAGTTGATATTAAGTCTCCTTCAAAGATTGATCACCTCTTTAGTGAATTACTTTAGCATGATCATTTGGTCCAGAATAATATAAAATGATCACAACATCCAATAATTCTTCTTAGTATAATGTAATGTGATGTATAATTAAAGTTATCACATATTGACCATTCAGTAAAAGATAAACAGATAAATATAAAAGCAAGAGAGAAAGAGGATTTGAATTGACCATAAGATGACTAAGTGAACTCGAATTGTCAAGCTTCAGTTAAAGCCACAATGTATGCCTCAACTAACAAAAGAAATCACAGTGGTCACTACAAGTAAATCAATCATCATGATTTCAGTTATCTAAAAGTTAAATAAGAAGGAGTAGTTAACTAAAGTGTTTTCACTTTAGTTAAACCATAAGACAACACTTCAGTAAATCAAGGATAACTCGAATTGATCACTACAGTGATTTTATCAATAAATAATTAGTTAAAGAGAGTTAACTAAGTGACAACAAAGAAGATCTAGTTAACTAAGTGTTATTGCATGGTGACACTTATGTTAAACTAAAAGACGACACTTTAGTTGCAAAACTTGCATGAAAAAACTTAAGTTAGCCACCTAATTAAGTGGGAAATATTTTAGTTAATAAGCGAGTTCATTCGATATAGTTCAATGATATAAAGCATTGCATGAGAAGTGGGGCGTACTTCTTCGTGCAATATTGATACATCTAGTATGAGGGTGAATTCATCACGATGTTAGAATAAGTTGATGCATGAGAGGAATGTATAAATATGTTATACAGGATTAGTGAATTCAATGTGAAGCAAATTCTCTTACCCCTTGAAGGCAAGGTGCTTATTTGTGTGAAGGTTATTCTTCTTGCTTGTTATTGATGTGCTAAGCACATTGGGAAACACATTTGATTGATCTCTCTTCTCTAGTGATTATGTGTCTTCACCAGGATTTTTTGGTGATCTCTTATATTCTGAAAGAAATCTGCTATGTTGTAAAAGAAAGGAATTCTCTGTTATCCATTATATTATACTGAGAAGAGTTGTTGGGGTTTTTGTTCTCTTTATTTTGAGGATTTTCCTTGGGGTATATCTTGTGTTATGGTTGTATGAATTTCATGTGATTGAATTGTCTCGTTTCAAGTTTCTACATCTCAAAGAATTAAATATCAAATCTCAACCAAATATTAACATGGTATCAGAGGTCAGGGTGTGAGGAAGATCAGTTTTGCATGCCATCTAGAGCTTACATAGATCTTGAGAAGTTGAGCACCAAATTTGAATACTATGGAATTAATCTATGTACGACCGGAAGACTATCTTGAGGGCACCTCAAACTTCAAAACTTGGAAGGATATAATTCTCAACATCCTAGAGGAACATGACTTGGATGGCTATGTATCCACTTTGGTGGAGGATCCTACATTTAATGCAGGGAACATCAACTTCAAGAAGAATCAAGCTAAGGCCAAAAAGATCATCTATGATTGGGTAAAAGATAACTTGATTCCTGTGATCACACTGCTTAAGACCACAAAAGAATTTTATGATACATTAAGTAATCTATATCAGAAGAAAGCCCCAAATCAAAATATGGCATTGAAGAACAAGCCATAAAACCTCAAGATGGAGAAGGACGATACAATGGCCTCCTTCTTTACTAAGATATCTCGGGTAAGAGATCAACTTGTTGACATTGAAGTTGTGGTGTGTGAAGATGATCTCATCCAAACCGTCATTGATGGTCTCCATATATTCATGGGAGACATTCTTGGCTACTATTAATGGTCAAGAAGTTCAAACTAGGTTTGAAATATTGTTTCATGACTGTATCCAAGAGGAAGGGTGAATCCAGAGAAAAGCTATGTTCACTAAAGAAGAAAATATTTCCCTCACGGTAAGAATGAACAAAGGAAAGAAATCCTTCTTCCAAAATAAGTTATATCATCCAAATAAGGAGTTCAAGAAAGGATTTGACAAGTCAAAATCTAGATGCTTCAATTGCAACAAGAAAGGCCATTTCTCAAGATAGTACAAAGAAAAGCGGAAATGAAAGTTTTATGCTTCTACTGCCATAGAATATGAAACCACTGAAAAGAATGAATCCAAAGAAAATGATACAAGAAGGGACTTCTACCTTGTTTCATCCCTTTCGAGATCCGTCATCACAAGTGAACATTGCAGACACATGGTTGATTGATAGTGGTGCATCCAAACATATGACTAGCTACATGAGTACCATCACTGACCTAAAGGAGTAAAAGTTCACATGCATGGTATATTTGGGGGATAACTCAACATATTTAATCCAAGGAGTTAGATCCACCTCATTCCAGCTGAGCATCGGTGATATTTTACATGTGGAGGACATTCTATATGTTCTAGAGTTGAAGAAGAACATCCTTTCAGTTTTAGTTCTTGAATACCAAGGATTCTAAGTTATCTTCATCGATAACAAATCACTTTTACGGCCGAAGAACAAAATCCTAGAATCTGTTGTTGTGATTGGAGTTAGAGAGGGAGGACTCTACAAGGTACCCGAGAAGTACATTAAAGTTATGATTCACCACACTATAATTCCATGTGAGATATGGCACTGAAGGCTTGGACACCTACACTACGAAGTGATACTAGGACTTCAAAAGATGGTAAAAGGTATGCATGTATTTGATTTTGAGCATCATAGTGTATGTCGGGATTGTACACTTGGGAAGAATATTAAGAAAATTGTTTCCAGTAGTACTACTAGATCTAAAGGGATTTTAGATTTAATACATTATGATGTATGTCGTTCCATGTCATCCCCCTTGCTAAGTGGCTTCTTATATTATGTATTGTTCATAAATGATTTTTCTAGGAAGTCATGGATTTATTTCATGAAGGATAAAAGTGAAACTCTTATAAAATTTAAAGAGTTTAAAGCCCTAGTTTAAAATCAGAAAGAAAAGAACATTCATGCATTAAGGTTTGATAATGGAGACCTGAATTTGATTCACATGTAGTTAATGAGCTATGTACTAATGCAGGAATATGTAGACAGTTAACAGTACCATGCAACCCTCAACAAAATGGGGTTGTCGAAAGAAATAATAGAGCTATACGTGAGGATGCAAAATCCATTATGCATTATCAATATATGCCTACCTCATTATGGGAATAATCCACTAGTACAACTATGTAAATCCATAATAGAAGAGCGCATGCCATTCTAGATGAGAAGACACCAGAAGAAGTGTTTACCGATTCAAAGCCAGACATATAATACTTGAGAATCTTCACGATTGCAGTATGAATTCATGTATCGAAAGAAAAGAGAACAAAGATGGAGCCTTCCAGAAAGAAAGGAACCTTTGTGGGTTATAGTGAGTCATCCAAAGCATACAGAATATATTTACCCGGTGAGAGACACATTGAAGTCATCCAGGATGTTACCTTCCATTACGAAGTTGCTTTCAAAAGATCGAAATAGATTCAATGTGAATGAGAGATGGCGGATCCTGAGTCTGATTCTCCCCCTTCATAGTTTGAGAGGGAGAAACCATAATATGCCTCAGATTCGCTAGCTCTTAACGAACCAATAGAATTGATTAAGAGGTCACCTGATGAACCTACTGCTAAAATAATATTTTCTTAGTGCCGATATATCTTACAAAATGCATCGAAACATGGAGCATCAACAGGCTCATCTAGAGAGTGCAAGCAACCTAACAGATATTCAGGGTATGTGGTATTGATGAGTCACATCAGTGATTCAGAACCATCCTCATATGAAGAAGATGCAAAGAAGAAAGTTTGGAAAGATGTAATGATAGAAGAGTACAACTCTATAATGAAGAATTATCTTTTGGAATTTGTTCCCAAACCTTATGGGAAGTCCATTGTGACTTCCATATGGCTTTACAAGATAAATCATGTTGTGGGTGGTAGCATTGATAAGTATAAATCTATATTCGTTGCTAGAGGTTTCTCTTAGAAGGAAGGCATCGGATATAATGAAACCATCGGATATAGTGAGACCATTGGCCCTGTTGCAAGGTACACCACAATCTGAGCAATTATTGCACTTGCATCTCTTCTAGGATGGAAACTTCACTAGATGGATGTGAATACAACCTTCCTCAATGGTGAGCTTAAGGAAGAGGTTTATATTCAGCAACCTGAAGTATTTTTGGTGCATGGTAAGGAGTCTCATGTTTTCAAGCTAAATAAATCTCTATATGGCCTTAAGCAAGCTCCCAGGGCCTGGTACTCCAGAATTGATAGCTACCTTTAGAAACTAGGTTTCTCTAGGAGTGAAGTTGATCCCAGTTTGTAATTCAAAGTAGTGAATAATAAACCATTGATATTGGTTTTGTATGTTGATGATTAGTTTCTCACTAGAGATGAACATATGCTTGCTTTGTGAAAGAAGGAGGTCACCTGAGAATTCGAGACGAAATACTTAGGTATGATGCACTACTTTCTTGGCCTTGAGATCTCGCAAAGAAAATACGAAAATTTTATGTCTCAAGGGAAGTACACGGTGGATATATTACGCGGGTTTAGCATGATAGATTGCAAATATATGACTACACTATTGGTTTCCAATTTGAGGAAACTTCATGAGTCAGGATTTGGATCATATCCAGTAGATCCCACTTTGTATAGACAAATTATAGGCTCACTAATGTACTTGATACATTCAAGGCATGATGTATGTTATTCCATGAGAATTTTGAGTCAATATATGTCTGACTCGAGACACAAGAACTTGATATATGCTAACCATGTTCTTAGGTACCTTCGAGGTACAATTTCATATGGACTCAAATATGCCTCCAGTGGAGGAGTCATGTTACTCGGTTATACATAATCAGACTTGGGAGGAAGAATTCTGGACCGTAAGAGTACATTTGGATACTATTATAGCCTAGGATCAACTATGATATCATGGTCCAACAGGAAGCAAGGATCTGTATCCTAGAGCACTAAAGAAGCATAATACATAGTTGCTAGTGTTTACTGCCAAGAAGTAGTGTGGCTCAGAAAGATTCTTGCAGAATTGTTCAATGAAATATTGAGCCTACATATATTAGGTGTGACAATCAGAGTTGCATCAAGCTTTTTGAAAAGCCATTGTTTCGGGACAAGTCGAAGCACATTGAAATGAAGTATCACTTCAAGGAGAAGAAATGGCCCAGAAAGGTACAATGAAACTTCAGTACATTGCTACTAGTGAGTAGATTGGATATGTGTTAACAAAGCCTCTGTTAGTGACGAATTTCAGGTACTTCCGAGAAAATATTAGTATGGAATAGAATCTCTCCCTTGCTGAAAGGGAGTGTTAATTGTGCGGCATCAGGGGAAATTATCCAAACCAATCTTGTGCAACTAAGATTGATCCTCCCGTATAGAGGTGAGCACTTTGATTACCTTCCGTGCAAGGTTTATTCCTCCCATATAGAGGTAATTGATGAAAGTAATGATGTTGTAAATTATTTTGGGACAATGCTCCAGACTTATGTGTCAAGTGATGATTCTCATGTGAACCTTCTGTATAAAGGTATACATGAGATGGACCTCCCGATAGAGGTGGACCTTCTGTATAGAGGTGGACCTTCTGTATAAAGGTCATGCTTTACTTGTTAAAAGAATGTAATGTTGTGTGATGTATTATTAACCATGATCACTAGTTGTTTTTAAGTCTCCTTCAGAGATTGATCACCTCTTTAGTGAATTACTCTAGCATATGATCATTTGGTCCAGAATAATATAAAATCATCACAACATCTGATAATTCTTCTTAGTATAATGCAATGTGATGCATAATTAAAGTTAGCACATATTGACCATGCAGTAAAATATAAAGAGATAAAGATAAAATCATAGAGAAAAAGAGAATTCAAATTGATCATGAGATGACTAAGTGAAATTGAATTGTCAAGCTTCAATTAAAGCCACAATGTATGCCTCGGCTAACTAAATAACTCACAGTGGTCGCTACAAGTAAATCAATCAGCATGATTTCAGTTAACTAAGTGTTAAATAAGAAGGACTATTTAACTAAAGTGTTTTCACTTTGGTTAAACTAAAATACGACACTTCAGTAAATGAAGGAGAACTCGAATTGATCACTACATTGATGTTACCAAGAAAGATTAAGTTAAAGATAGTTAACTAAGTGACAACAAAGATGATATAGTTAACTAAGTGTTATTTCTTGATGACACTTATGTTATATTAAAAGACGACACTTGAGTTGAGAAACTTGCATGATAACACTTAATTTATGCACCTAACGAAGTGGGAAATCTTTCAGTTAAGAGGCAAGTTCATCCTAAGAAACAGTTCAGTGAGATAAAGCACTGCATGAGAAGTGGGGCGCACTTCTTCATGCAAGATTTATACATCCAGTTTGAGGGTGAGTTCATCATGAAGTTAGAAGAATATGATGTGTGAGAAGAATGTATAAATATGTTATATATAGGATTAATGAATTCAATGTGAGGAAAATTATTTTATCTCTTGAAGGCAAGGCACTTCTCTTTGTGTAAATTATTGCTCTTGCTTTTTGTTGATGTGTTGGGCACATTGGGAAACACATCTGATTGATCTCTCTTCTCTATTTCTTCTGTATTTTCACCAAGAGTTTTTGGTTCAATCTCTTATCTTTCGAAATAAATATTCTATATTTCTTCTGTATTTTCATTCTCTACTATCCATTATATTATATTAGGAAGAGTTGTCGGGGTTTTTGTTCTCATTATTTAGAGGATTTTCCCCAAGGTATATCTTGTGTTATGGTTGTATGAATTTCATGTGATTGAATTGTCTCATTGTTTCAAGTTTCTACATCTCGAAGAATTAAAGATCAAATTTCAACCAAATATTAACACTATGTACCTTGATGCTGGTGGTGGTGATTGTTGAACTCCTCTATGATGACCTTAATAAAAATATACCCTTCGCTCAAGAAAAATCACTTATTAATCATGGGAAGACATTTCTACCTTATTTTAATGATTTTCTTAGGAAGCTTCATTCTAATTGTAGGGTGTTTAGTCCGTTGGATAATGTCCTTGGAGGATCAAATTCGATATTTGATGTAGATGCAAGGGCGAGAGTTTAGAGGAGCAGGGCATAGGTTTCTATTAATGAAGAGGATCTCGATATAGGAAATGATTTTGATGATATACAATTATGGAAAGAGACAAATCACATTGGATTCCACCTCATCCCCATTACCTTCCACCAAAGCTCGAGGAGTTGGAGCTTCTAGTTCCACCCTAGGATCATCTAGAGCACATTTAGGACCACATACTATTCCAAAGGAAGAGTGATGCCCCTTTCCTGTAAAAGGGGTATATCAGATCGATGATTCCTAATATTTATCATTGTACTATGTATTATATAAATGTATCATGAAGCATGACGATTCATCTCATGAGATACATTTATTTTGATCATTTGATGTGATTTTCTATCATTCTATCACGAACGTATTTCAATATTTTCAATTTGTTATCGATATCTGATCATGATCGACCTTTTAACATATTATGCATATTATATATTAGTTGTATTTTCATATTTATGTAGCAATGTGTTTATTTGATGTTGTTGTTTCTTTAGATGTTAAAAAAAATGAAAAAAATGGTTTTTTTAGTATTTTCCGAGGTTTCACAACATTTGCTCATATTTTCGCCAATATTACTGATAAGTTACATTCCGTAGCCTTTACAATATATTCCCAAACATGATATATTTAACTTTGGAACTTCAATCAATATCATTGAATTAAAAGAAATACAATATAGTTGGAGAACATCTATATAAAAAAAAATACAAAATAAAATTAGATGTGCACAATTTT
The DNA here is from genome assembly GCA_027924585.1 of Larix kaempferi. NCBI lineage: Eukaryota > Viridiplantae > Streptophyta > Pinopsida > Pinales > Pinaceae > Larix > Larix kaempferi. The sequence continues at coordinate 14,171,408 of BSBM01000085.1, forward strand.
AGAATTAGTCATTTTTCTATATTTTTAATTTTTAAAGATAAATAATAATTAATCAATAATTAAAAATATATGCCACACCCATAGATAAAGTCATAATTCTTCCTTACATTAATGAATCTCATAGATTCTTTGACGGTGCAACATTAAATGGGAGGTGTGCAGTTGGTATCTTTATTATCATTAATCAAAATCATACTTTTAAACTAATCATTAATGCTTGAAAAGGAACAAACATAAAGGCTGAACTAATCACTTTATGGTGTTTGATTAACTTCGTGCACATAATGTTGCATAACTTCAATCTATTCCTCTTCTACATTGGTGTAGCAGAATTAAGGAAATTCTAAACTTACATCATAGTTGGTTGATACAACATATATTCAGAGATATCAATGAGGAAAACTATTCATTATCCAAGGATTCCCTCCAATAGCAAGAAGGTGTTTTATTTTGGGAAGAGTACATTGAAGGAAATTTGGAAGCTGTTGGACAATACCTTTTCTTTGAAAACTAGATGTTCTTTTGCATAATTTTGGACTTTTAGTGTTTGCTCTATTTTTTGGCTCTTCTGAGCTTTCGGTCCTATTTTTTTATCATGCCATTTATGGTGATACTTTGATCCTTTGTTGGTCTGGACTGATCATGATCCCTTGACGCTTAGTTATGGACTCTATATGACCTTTATATTGTACTTTTTTATTCTTAAAGAATATCAAAAGTAAGCCTTTTTTCTTCTTGAAAAAAAAAGTTATGATTATTTCACTTTCTAAACTCAATTTCTTAACAACCCGGCCTAACTTACTACTTATCAACATTCCAGATGTTAAGCATTAATTAGTACATATTCATTACAATATGAAAACCATTTGCCATACAACTCGTTAAGATCTGAACTTTAAATCATCTTAATAATAAATGTCTCAAATTATTATTGAAACAAAATTGGATACACAAATAAAATAAAAGTATATATAAAGAAAAAACTATTCCTCTATAACATCAAAACATTATTTAGCTATTTCTATATAACATCAAATTAAATGTGAGATAAGTCTTAATATTGAATTCAACTCTTAGTTGAATGTGGTGGAAAAAAAACTTATCATGTTTAATCTTTAGCATTGAATTTTGTCTTTTTATTTTTTAGTTAGGTGTGCTTAAATATTTTAATGGATTTTGATATTTAACTAATATTTCTTAAAAAATGGATTACACATTGAATTGAAGAATCACAAATCTAAACATAAATTATTGTTGGAATATATATGTTTAGATTTGTGATTCTTCAATTCAATGTGTAATCCATTTTTTAAGAAATATTAGTTAAATATCAAAATCCATTAAAATATTTAAGCAAATCTAACTAAAAAATAAAAAGACAAAATTCAATGCTAAAGATTAAACATGATAAGTTTTTTTTCCACCACATTCATCTAAGAGTTGAATTTCAATATTAAGATTTATCTCACATTTAGCTTCAAAATAAAGATGAGGAAATAACTTCATATGATATCCTCTTTACGATTATATATATATATATATATATATATATATATATATATATATATATATATATATATATATATCACCTAGATGTATAGAATTTTAGAATTAGTTTTTAATTATAGTTTTTTTATAAATAATTATATAAATCTTAAGTAATATTTAATTAAAAATTAAAAATATATGTAACACTCATGTATTGATGATGATTGATTGATTAACATCTACTAAGATCGTTAATATAGAGAAGAAAGGGAAATTAGAGGATTATTATAAAATCCCTAATTCCTAGAAACTTATGTAACAATATTGTTTTTTATTTTTATTTTTTTTGTAGATGTATGGTCTTGACTTAGATGTGCTTATGCAACTACAGAATGTAATTTTGTATCGCTTCGGCTTGAAATAAAATTACGCTTTTTTTTCTTGGAAAAAAAAATAGGGTCGGGTTTTGAATCTCCAATTTAATGTTTTACTATTTAAACTCAATTCCTTATCAACATGACCTAAGCTACACTTACATCAACATCCCAAAAATTAAGAATTAATTACTATATAATCCTTACAATATCAATTACATATTCAATCATTTTTCATATAACTTGTTAAATTTTAACTTTTTAATAATAAATGTACTTTGTTGAACCAAAATGGAATACAAAAATATAATTAAATTATATATAAAGAAAAACTAATCTAAAATTTTTATCAATAAAATTATTTATATATATATATAATCAAAATAGTTATGTAACTTACAAGCATCCCTAGAAATGATTCCGTGACTTATTTCTTAAAAAAAAATGCATCAATTTTCAAATTCAATTTTTATATATATCACATGAAATACAATTCATAATTAAGAAAACTAATAATAATAAAAAGCCATAATAAAAAAGTTAATTTATAAAAAACATATATTTTAGAAATGATTCCATGACTTATTTCTTACAAAAATATGCATCAATTTTCAAATTCAATTTTTATATATATCACATGAAATGTAATTCATAATTAAGAAAACTAATAATAAAAAAAAACCATAAGAAAAAAGTTAATTTATAAAACACATATATTTTGACATATGTATTAGGTTAAAATCATTAAAAAAAACCTACTTTATTAAAAATATTATTTGAACTTTGAATGATCTTAATAAACTAATCAATGTTATTCTTGATAAGAAGTAATAAAATTACCTCGCATACCAAAGTATTTCACTTTTATTATGAATTTGCAATTAGGATGGCATCCCATGCCAAATTATTAAATGCCTTTTAGGATCTAATATGTATAAGCATTTAATGTCATTCATATTTTCTACTCACCCTATATTTATATAAATCATATTAAAACATTCAAATTATTGATTAATCAAAATTAAATAAACATATAAAATAAAGTCAACATATAAATTCTTATCTATAAAATAATACAATATATTTTTTCAAATCTAGACTTGGGTGCATTCATTTGTAGGAATTCTCGAGATCAAGAAATTGTAAACATATTTAATTTTTGTGGACTGTAATATAGACTCCTGATTTACAAAAAAAAAGATGATAATATGTTGATGACTACCCTCATTGTCAAATATATTGGTTTATAATAAGTTTTAATGTCTTAAAAATACTATTTTCATAAAATCATTTAATAAAGAATAATTAAAAATAGCATGTTGATAACTTAAAAAAAAAGTAAGTTCCCTCTGCGGGAGAAACAACTCCCTTTTGAAAACGATGAAGGCTTCCTTGACAGGGAAACCTGGATGCCTTTTCTTGACCGAACGTTAAACATATTACCTCACACGTCATGTGACAAAACACCCTGAATATTATATCCAATTCAAGTCTAGTAAATTTAAATTCTAAAGGTGTAGAACCAATGCATTACTATAATTAAGGTTGCATGCAAATATAACTAGATCACTACTTACATGAGGAAACAATTAATTATATTTTCTTTCAATCTCTACAAGCTCACTACTAACTTAGGAAATTCTTGATTATATTTATTGTCAATCTTTGCTACTATGATGGAAAATTTTAGGGACTAATCTTAGCCCATGAGATAAATCTAGGGGTTTTAAATTTATAATGGGCTATGTTTTAATTAAACACCTCTTAGGTATGATTAGCCCACATTTTATTTATTTATTTTTAATGAATAGAAGGTTAGCCCCAGTGAATTTAGCAAGGGGAGCCAAGATAAAACAATTTTGTCTCTCTAAAAAATGATTTAAACCTATGTTCATCCACGAAAATAGCTAGGAATCTCCCCTTCACCCTTGATTTCCATAAATTCCAGTTGCTAAGGGATCTTTTTCCTTCTATCAATCATGGAAATCAAAGTCAGAGTTACATCCATCCATATTTATGGGTTGAATGTCATTTTGCAAGTTGCTTAATGTCCACATGAGAAGGGTAGTTGATATTTACTATAAGGTCTTATAGTGACTCATTTTCATATAGGAAAGTTTTAAATCCCATCACCTCACATCCAAAGTTTCCCCAAGAAACATGGGGATTGTGAAGTTTGCGATTAGCGATGCGATAATAACGTTTTTGTGGGTGCTTGGGGAACCATGCCTGGGGGGTGGGACTTCATTCATAGCCACTTATTTGGGCATGTAGGAGGCCATGACTTTCCAAGGAGAAACTTTCCGAAACATTCGCCAAGACCTCAAAAGGTTTTGTAATTTAGTGAAAGATTCGCTAAGATTTTATAAGGTTTTATAATTTAGTGAAACAATCAACAAGATTTTACAATATTATATAATTCAATGAGAAATTCACCAAAAATTATACATACACAATATAATATTGATGAAATATCCTTCATATTTTCCTATATATCATGGGGATTCACTTGTTTATTGTACATATAAATTTGGGGTGGTTCTTAAAATTTCCCTTCACTACTAGATTGCAATTGATTCTACAAGGAAAGGAAGAAGAAACCACACCACAAATATTATTACACTATGGTGTTTTCCTACCCTATGCAGTTTATCCCTCCATAGTGAGTTGGGCAATTCCTGGTGAAGGTAGTTGAAAATGAGTTGGAATTGAAGAAGGAATGTTGAATTGTTGGAATTCTTCTGATCCATGGCCTAAGAATTCTGAACCATACACTACTAATTCCAAAGGATAACTAGTTGGGGATTGAATACCTAGACTAAAGCAACGCTATGCGACTATACTTGTTGATTCCCCATGTTGTTTCTAAACATAGTTTAGTTGCATGCCCCCATATCCAAGTGAAGTATAAACCCTGGTTGTGTTTACTAGGTCGAAAGGAAATTTTTTATTTCTTTCATATGGAATTCCTAGCATTGTATCTTGATTCCTCTTTTGAGAACAACCATATGCCATTAAATTGAATAGGTTTTCATAAGGTGGTTGGATTTGGTTAGAAGCATATCCTAATTAGCGTGATGTCCATACAATGCATGGTATAGAAATTATATAGAAGATCCCATTCACCATAGCTTCAATATTGTAAGGACCTCACCATGTCCTAGTTTAATTTAATGGAAATCTTGCACTTTGAAAGATTGTTTAAGTTATTTTATTTTGATTCCTCATGTTTCTTATATTCTTTGTATTGTAAAGTATTTGGATTCTGATATAGATAGAAGTATTTAAATACTTTTGTTTTTTATATAGACAACAATTCTAATAGGTAGAAATTAAATATGAACAGGTATAAGAGGAATTTTATACAATCTACAGCACTTCCTAATTTCCTAAATGTAAACATTAAATTTTGAAACCAGTAAATGTAGGATAGCAGAAACTCAACCCGCCACAACATGTTTATCACCCTGCCAACTAGGAAAGTCTCGTCGACTTCCTCAGTCCAAGAATATCTTCTTGGATCCTCAAGCCCAAAACTTGAGTAAAACCAGTCCAACCCATCCATCCAACCAATGAATGTTTCCCTCTAACTATGATAAGCATACCTCCTCTGTTGTTTCTCCAAATATTGCATTTCCTCGAAACCTCGAGTTTTCCCCCTCCTCGAAGACCTCCCTTCAAAATATTTCTCCTTCCATCATAGTGTTCCTTTTTCCCTTTTCCCAGAACCCCCTTCTCCCCTCTATGTTTTTCACCTAAATAGTATTTTCATCCTACTCAAGCCTTCGAACTTACTCCACCGCCCCCGTCAAATCACTCCAAACCCCAAAACATTTATTTCCATCCTAATAAAATAATATATTTTTAGGTACCTATTTTCTCGATTATTTAAATGGCATAAATGTCAATTAATTTAGTTGGGTGAGTTGGATGCACATTCTTTAATAAATCTTTGATATGTTCACTTGGGATTTTCATGAGATGGTGGGTTAATTACTAGTCCTACTCACTATTTTAGCATTAAATATGTTTGAATAAAATAATAATATAATATTTATTAGTGTTGACTTTTCAAGTCAGTCTTGGTGAGTATATTAAATGTATTACCCATCCGGATCAATTGTCTTACATGGTAATAAATTAATAACACTATTACTTTAATGCCATCCTATCTCATCTTTTAAATATTTCTTTTTAATTTTTTCATAATTGCTTCGATTAATCCTTTGATTAATTACTTTACTCAATAATCCTTATAATATTTGAGTTGCTTTGCTATAGTTTATGGTAAAGGACAATTCTATTATTATTAACATTAATTAAATAATAATAACAATTATTTTTTTAACCGACAAGTAACCTAATACTAACACAATCTTCTGTCATTTATAAACAAAGAACCCTTAAGGGTTTTAACAATCATTATAAACAATTAAACAATACAATTTTATTGATGCATATGGAACAATATTTATGTTTTATTCCTAATAATTTGCTTACGACAATTCTAATTGACGAGACTTAATCAATTTCTTATTACAATGTTAACATATACTTATTAACTTGGACGTTCATTATCTGTATTGGATTAATGCAAAATTTATTTATTTATTCGCAACAACTTATACAAATGTTTACCATGTAAAGTATTCGTATATCGATACTAGTGTACATGTGCAAAGTGTGCATGTTTGGCCAGTGTATGCACAGGTCGGATATGTACTATAAGCAACATCATCTCGCATAAGCATACTTGCTAACTAATAATAATAATCTTCCATGCAGTTAGAACTAGCATACATATAAGGTAATTACTTTAGCATTATTAGTTTTTGTAACAGTTATCCATTTAAGGTTTCATATCATTATCTTTATATTCACATTAGTTTAATCGATCAATTACAAGAAATAGTACTTACTACCGCTAACTCAGATCATAATAATTTATGACACAAATGTTACATACTGAGTTACAACACAATAATCAAACAGAGGTTTCAACACACACATTTAGTTAAGTTCCCTCTAAAACATCCAAGACATTCCTATCTACCTACCTCCCTTCCACATCCTATCCTTCCTCTGCTGGACTACCCTAAAGTGCCATGCCATGACTGGTTCTAGTTAGAACCCGTAAGCAGAAGTGTCGACTAGATCAAACAAGATTCCCAAGAAGGAACGCACCATTCATCATCACACACCTTGGGGAGCATGCTGTAGCATGGCCCTCCCATGACTCCGGGTTTTAGGGATAAATGGTGGGTAATGCCTCCACCCCCCTAATGCAACAAGGTACTATGCCTACATTGACATAGTGATTGCATTGAGACTGTTGTACTCAATTTTTATCATCGAATAACCAAGTTGGGCGGTTGAGTTTCCTGAAGCCCCACACCTTCCCACACATCATGATAATAACAAAATACTCATGCTAAACAATAATGCATCACTTGCATACCATTTAGCTTTTGGAATTCATGTCCCAGTGGTACTCCCACCTCGTAGGACTCAGATATCACTTAGCTCTTTCAATGTGTAGGTTAGTCTCCAATCACAAGATCGAGAATATCGTGCAATCATTTACATGTATATACATTTCATTACTAATGAAAAATACTGAAAAATAATTTTCCTATATACCATGCACCTGGTATCATATCCATCCATGCAACATATAACTTTAACTTGGTATCCGCGTACCCATTATTTATTAAATTTTCATTTTAGAGACATAATCAAAACACGAACATAATTCATCATATTAACAACACACCCATACATATGGAAACTCCGCAAAATAGTAAATCCATATGACCACACTGTAATCAAACTGAAAAATTTCCACAATAAGAAGCAAATACAAATAGTTAATGATAGTTCGAGTGATAAGGACAGAACGGGGCATTACAAATATCTCATAGCTACAGCTAAACTATAATTTAAACCACTTGGAATGAAATGGAATGTATACATAGGAAACTAATTCTATGGTATTTTGTTGGAATCTGTACTAAGTCTCATTGCATATTCCATGGCTCCACCATCCAATTCAAATTTTTGATTAATCTATGAATGAACATAGATGCCATGGATGATGGAATGTGATAAAACATCGGTGGAAGTGGTTGATGGGGAGTAGTTGACTGAAAGAGGTAGTCGAAAAAGAAACAATCAAAACTAACGGACGATAGACTAGAGGTCCAGTGGTTGCCAAAAAAAGGTAAACTCAGAGAGAAATTGTCAAATGGTTAAACTAATCCCATGTTAATTATTACTTAATAAAAATTGGATAAAGAATAAAATAAAAGTATATATAGAAAAAACAACTTATAATTTGTTTATAAATAAATTATATATATATGTGTGTGTGTGTGTGTGTGTGTGTGTGTATACATCTCTCTCTCTCTCTCTCTCTCTCTCTCACCCACACACGGAGATATATAATGTGAACATAAATAATCAAAGTAGTTACAAAAGTTACATACACATTTTCTAATCATCCTTATAAATGATCGAGTGATTTCTAATGTGGGTGGGGAGTACCACAACTAATGCTCCCAACAATCCAATCTAGACTCTATGGACTACTTTCTTATTTCTTGCAAATCAAATGTATGCATTTTCAATTTTAATAATAATAATAATAATATATGTTTAAGGTTATATCCAAGCTAGACACTAAGTTTGGTGTATGAGACTCCTTTTTCCGTGGAACAAAAAACACCCTCCTTTACATAGGTAAACTCACTGAGGCCATTCATAATTTTAAAAAAAAATTGAAGAAAAAACATAAAATTATTAAAAACATAATTTCTGAAAAGCATATGATTTCGCATATATAAGATGTTAAAATGATAATAAAACATACTTGATTGAAAAAAACATTTATTATGTAGCTTTGAATCATCTTAACATTAAATGTATCAAATTAATCAATGTTTGTCCCAACAACAAGTAATAAACATTGAAAAAGAGGTGTCCATAAATCTCATCCCAAAGTATTTCACTTTTTTCTTCTACTACTAAGGTAAATGAATTTGCACTTGGAATGACACCCCAAGGAAAATCATTAAATGGTTCTTGAGGTCCAATATGCATGGCATATTGTTCCCATATACATTATATACATCATACTAATTTGAGATGAGGGTAATGGATTAATGATTTGAACTTTGAATTATCTTAACACTAAATATCTCAAATCATTACTTGATCAAAATTGGATAAAAATATAATATAAAATCAAATATAAAAAATTCATCCTATACATTTTTATCAATAAGATAATACAATTTTGGGGTGGCAGGTGCAGGAGGGGTGCCTTTTGACAATAAGGAATAGTAACAATAATCAGGCGAAACAATTTGCTTTGTTCCTGGGATTGAAGTCGACCTTTGATTTTGGATTCCATTCCCTAGTTGTGATAGGTGATTCTCTTCTCATCCTTTCGCAATATAGGAAACAACAAGAAATTAAGGATCTAATTGTTGGTCGCCTTCATAATCGTATTTTGGTATTCTTCCCCAATTTCTTGATTCATATTTTTCATGTTAAAATAATATCAACTCGTTAGTACATGGTCTAGATAATAAATCCTCTCATCTTCCTTGAGGATGATTAATTGAAAATGGGGGATCAATTCTACATTATTAAATACCTTAAGGTTTGTTCCTTTGTCATTTTACTGCTTCATGTTCTTCACTCTAGGATGGAAGGGGACATATGTCATCATGACATAAATGGCATGGGGAATATGATTGTTTTCTTCGGTCTCATTAATTGTGACTTCAGCGTCATAAATGCGAATTGGTTTGTTGGTAATAGAGATCATAGTTCTCTCTTGTGTGGAGGTTTCAATGGTACCAAGTGTTGGGGATTTATGAAGGACCAATATTATGCTAGCTTCAAGGGAGGCTCTATTTTAATGTGTGGTGGAAATTGCAGTCTCTGGAGGGTATGTTATTTTGGAATGGTGGTGAGGGATGTTGGGATTTCCTCTGGATTCTCCTTAGAGTGAGGATATATGCATTTCTATGGCCGATCTCTCAACCTTTTGTGCTCTCTCTCTTCCAATTATTACAATGTGGCTATGATATTTCCTTTGTATGACAACTTTGGGATACATATCTTCTATATATTTTGGTGGAATATTTTGGTTCGGGGGTTTCACTGGCCATTCCTTCCATTAGCATTTTTTTCTTGCATTTTTCCATGGCTAGAGAGGAAGCTCTTGTTTTTTCCTCTTATTTTTTTCTTTCAACACTATATTCCAAAGTTTTGGTTGGGTTATGTGTGTATTTTCTTTTGCTAAGATCTCCTAGTACATTCTATTCTATTTTCCCTAAACCGGTAGCTTTGGTTTTGGAAACTATAGTATTGGATGGAATTGTGTTCAACCTATTAATATGGACATTGAAAAGCATTTAAAGGACGTCTCTAAGAAAGATGGTGCAGCTAATGCTAGTATTCAAGACTTTCGAAGTCATTTGGAATCCATGTGTGAACGTATGGAAGGTCTATTTGAATAATATCATCAATTGGTTTCAAATTTTTTGGTGTTAGATAATCATCTGGATCAAATTGAATAGTTTTCACACCGAATCAATGACAATATGGAAGCTCAGTTCATTGGTATGCAAGCGACTGTCAAGGCCTGTGATATTAAGTTGAATGAAATAACTAATGTTGTGTCGAAGCATGATGATTTAATCGGGGGGTTCTAAAAATGATGAAAATTCTAATTTAAAGAATGGTGATGGCAATTCAGTGTTGCAGTCGGTTCATATACTCTCTATCTCAATGGAAAAATATGGGATGGACGGTGTTCAGGTAAACCTTGATTTTGATAGTGAGGAAGATATACAAAATTCCATTGGTTCCGAGGATGATGATACTGCTAAAGAATATGATGCAAATGTAAATAATGCTCATGATGATGATACTAATAAAGAAGATGATACATATGTAAATATGGAAGAAGACTCTTATGATCCTGAGGCTATTAATGATGATGATGATTTAGTAGACGTTAGATGAATAAATCACAAAATGACGAAGATGAAAATGTTTTTCTCTATGACGAGTAGGGAGCAGACAATGATTATAGTAGTTAACCTTTGTTTTAAATGAATGTTTTTTGCATTTTGCTAGTAAGACAATATGTGAAATTCCATAGTAGTTTAGGGAGTAAATTATATTTTGGAATATTAACTCCTCCTTTTGGATGATTGTGAATATTTGTTTCATTTTGCAATTGAGACAATATGAACCTATGAATAATAATAGAGAATTTTGTGTATGGGTTTGCTGAAATTTTTAACCTTTTATCATTATAAGCATAACTTTTTTTGTTAAAAAATATAAGATAATACAAGTTTCATTAGATAAGATAATAAAAGTGTAGGTTTAAGAAAAATGAAAATATAGGTAATAAAAATAATAGTGATAAAACTTGCATATATATATATATATATATATATATATATATATATATATATATATATATAGATATAGATATATTATCACATATCATTCACAAAATAATTTTTGAAAATTTTATTTAGAAAAAAAAATTAAAAAATATAGAATTTCGTGTTAGAAAAATAGGACCACAGAGCAATAACAATAAACAAGATGAAAATATAAATCACATAAAACACATTACAAGAGAGACCAATATAACGTGGCTCACCCAAGATCGGCTACGTCCACACATAAATTTCCATCCATTATTATTATACCATCCAACAAATGAAGGGATACAACCTGCAACACATCTACTGCAACTTCCTCCTCACTCTCTCACAGTCTCTCTTACACAATCATATATCTTTACAATGCTACAATACATTACACAATCATATTACAATATATTCCTTTTAAAGGGGAATTACCATTGGAAAATACCACGGGCTACCCAAAACCATCAGCCCGTAATATGTTGGCCAACAAAACAACCCAAAATTTTTCTTTCAGGGGCCCTGCCCCCAAATCCCCGCTGGGGTGACTGTACATTCCACCTGTATATCATATAAAATTTGGCTACAAACATAGTTGAACAACAACATCTATGAATCAGGAAGATTAAGCTCCACAACCAACATTTAGTTAAAAAATTTATTTGTGAAAGGTATGGGACTTTATCATATACACACTTTTAAAATAAAAACAAAATCAACTTCATTGAAAATATCAAGATTTAGGAAAATTTTGTCCACAAAATGTACCTTCACAGTGCCTATTATTTAGGAAAATTTTGTCCACAAAATCGACATTTGTACTTTAAATCGAGATCTTCATCCTTGTTTATTCTATATATGTTTCCTCTTATCTTCATAATAAACTATGGTGGTTTTCAATGAAAATGAAATCTAAATCCTAAAATAGAGCTTCATTGGTGAAGGATTTTGCAATTTTATACAAAATATAATATATTAGGTGGCTAGATTTACAATCTTACAATACAACATATTAGGTGGCGAGATTTCAAGTCTTTGAATACAATACTATAAAAAAATCACCTACAACAAATGCCAAAGGCGTGAAGAAGAAATCCTTTGGAAATAAGTAATCACCATAATAAGAGAAAATCGGTTGCAGATTATAAATTTGAATTTAAAGGAATATGTCAGCAAACTATAAATTTTAATTTAAATCGGTTCTGAAAATGAGTGTGCAAAATTTACTAGACTTGTCAATCCTCAAGCAAATCCATGCATTGAGCGACGCAAGGTGTTGCAACAAACCTCTCCATGATCATATTCTTAATACCTAGACAATTTATCCATAACAAGCTAGGAAACAATTTCATCTCCGGCACTTGCTTCCTAAAGATATTGAAAATATACTTTATATTCTTTACTTAACACTTCTTAACCGTTCCTTAATGCTTTGTTTCAATCACTTACTAAATGCTTCTTAACACTCTCTTGCATGCATGCCTGATCTAGTTCATCTTGCTTTGACACTCCGGTTCATCTTGCTTGCTCAATTTTAGCTAGAAAATATCAAGGAACAAATCCATGCTCTACTTCATCTTCTTGTTAACATGCATTTACTTGGCATGCTCTAGTTCATCTTCTAGCTACTTGGCACACTCACTAGGCATACTCTATTTTTCCGTGAAACTATGGTACACTAGGTGATTAGATCAAGGAGGAATCCCTAGTTCTCCTTTTTTATCTGTTCATACATGTAGGTAACCGTGATGCTATGGAACATGCAAAGGCATTGACTACCCTGGAATTGGCATCGCATTCCTTCAAATTCCTAGCCAACTTGGATAATTTCGATACTTTTATATATAGTTTATTTCCAATTGAAATGGAAAATGGAATTTCAAAAGTAAAGTCAAACTCGAGAATATAGGCTCAATTAAAATGGGAAATGTATACTACTATTCCTAAACAATAATTGGGTGGGATGACTAATAAACGGAAATAATTATAAAATATGAACATGTGTAATGTATTTGATCTCAGAGTGACATTTTTTCATAATGAACAAATTGACACTTCTTCATGCACATAGGGTTGTATTTCTTTGATATGGGATTTTTGGTGGATTGTTCGTGGTTTTACTAGTGATGAATATTATATTTTGTAAGGACTATCAAGCTATCTTATATTTTATATGAAATATAGTATTTTTTCTATTTGAAAAAAAATCTCACAGTGATAAAGGAAAATAATAAAATATTAGCATTAAACAAATAATTCAAAAGAAAATAAGTGAAACCTTAAAAACAAACTTTTATTATTGATATCTAAAAAAATGTGTAGTAACTTGTGATCCCTAGGATGTCATGTAAGCTTTCCATGTTTATAGTTTTGGTCAATCCTAGATAGCCTCAATTTTCGAGGAATCCACTCACACTCCATGTTGACTAATAATGTGACTAATAATGTTGACTAACACCCTTTTTATATGTAGTGAATAAATTCTAGGGAAACTCATAAATCATGATCATGCTTGCAATATAATATAAAGGGAATATGATCGCACATAAAATAAGCATAAGAGAGCAAGTATGTTAAATATGAGAAGAAACTTAAAAAGTAGATCTAGTCTTAAAAAAATGAGAGTGATAATGTTTGAGTAAGTTATTTCTAAAAGCTATTTACATTGAGATAGGGTAAAAATAAATTACAAATTGTGGTTGCAATAACGTAAGTCCACTCTAAAACTTAAGGGTTAGTTCTCATTACTTAATGACATTAGTGGTTTTCTTCTTAAAAAAGATGTTCAAATTTTATTTAGTAAAGCTTAATCTTGAGAGAAATTTTAATCGTTGAAAGTTTCTTAATTTTTCTACAAATCCCAACACAACATGAACATCACAATTTCTTTATTTCATCTTCAAAATTTTGACCATGTTTATCTTCAATTGTATTTGATTAAAAAAAATTATTTACCTATAAATCCTTAACATTGAAATTCAACCTTTTAGCTAAATGTGTTGTGATGTTCAACCTATAACATTGAATTGAAAAAAAATACAATATAATTGAAGCACATTTATATAAAAATAACACAAAATAAAATTAGATGTATACAATTTTAGAATTAGTCATTTTTATCTATATTTTTATTTATATTTTTGAAGATAAATAATATTTAGTTAATAATTAAAATTATATGCTACACCTATCAATAAAGTCATTTTATTTCACTCTTTCAAGTCAATTTCTTAACAAGATGCCCTAACCCACATTAACATCAATATTCCAAAGGTTCACCATTAGCCACTACATAGTCATTACAATATCAATTACATATTTAACCATTTTCCACATAACTTGTAAATATTTGAACTTTGAATCAAATTAACAATAAATGTCCCAAATTATTATTGAACCAAAATTGAACAAACAAATAAAATAAAATTATATATAAAGAAAAACCTATTCCCCTATAACATCAAAAAATTATTCATTTATTTCTATATAACATCAAATTAACTCTTAAATAACTCTTAGTATTGAGTTCAACATTTAGTTGAATGCCCTAAAGAAAAATCCTACGGTGTTCAATCTTTAGCATTGAATTTTTTCCTTTTAATTGGATGTGCTTAAATAGTTTAATGAATTTTGAGAATTAACTAATATTTATCTTAAAAATTGTATTATGTATTGAAGAATCATAAAACTGAACTCAAAATATAGTTGGGACATATATAAACCAATATCAAATAAAACTAAATGTATATAATTTTAGAATAAGTCATTTTATTTATATTTTTAGTTTTCTATAATAAATATATAAATCTTAAGTAATATTTAATTAATAATAAAAAATATATATCACTTCTAATAAAATAATATTAATATTTTTACTCTTAAAACTCGATTCTTTATCAACCATGGCCTATGTTACACTTACATTAACATCTCAAAAATTGAAAAATTATTATTATATACTCATTATAATATTAATTATATATTCACATGTCACTCATTTATATATATATATATATATAAAAGATGATATTCATAATTAAAAAATATTAAAATAAATAATAATAATAAAAATCCATAAAATTTAATAAAAAATTAATTTATAAAAAATATATATTTTAACATATATACTTATATATTAAAAAAACCTAAACCTAATTTATTGAAAATAGTATTATTAGATTTAAAATTTAAATTATTTTAACAACAAATACCTTAAATTATCAATGTAATTTGATAGGAACTAATATACATATATTAATATTTTACTTTTGTCATCCAATAACAAATCTTTAAATGCCTCTTACAGTCTAATATGTATAGGTGTTTAATGTTATAACCTATTATTCATAGTTCCAAATCACAATCACTCTATATCTTATACATAGTATATTAAAACTTCAATATGTTAATTAAAGAAGAGGGAAATGGGTCAATGATTTGAATTTTGAATCATATTAATAATATATATTTCAAATTATTGTTTAATCAAAATAGGATAATTGTTGGTGCTCAAGAAGGCATCGAATTGATCATTTCTTCAAAGTTTTTGATGAGTCTATAAAAGTTTATTAACCATTTTTCTTTAGTTTGAAATTTAAAAAGTCAAACTGTAAATTTTTATAAATAAAAAAATACAATATATTTTTAATAAATAAAATAATAAAATATACTTTTAAGAAAAATATAAATATAAATAATTAACAAACTTTCATAAAAAGATATATATAGATTTTCAACTTTTATTTTTATATATATTCACATATCATTTTACAAATTAATTTTTCTATTTTGTAATTCTTTTATAAAAAACTTAAAATTTAGTTTTAAAAAAAAATATTTTTGCATTTATGTACATGTTAAAATCACAAGAGAATCTACTCCTAATAAAAGAAAAATAAACGAATTTAATTAAAAATACTAATTGGAAACATCAGGATAGAAAGAAAAATTAACAAATAATAAAACACAATATTAAATTAAATAAATGTGGATGACTGTCATCATTGTCAAAATCACTGTTTATAATAAGTTTTAATGTCTTAACAAAATACTATTTTCCTAAAATTATTTATTAAAACAATAATTAAAAATAATTTGTTGATAACTTAAAAAATAAGTTTCTTCTTGGAAGAAGAATTCCCCTTTGAAAAAATGAAGACTTCCTTGATAGGGAATTCTAAATGCCTTTTCTTGTTCTACCTTGAAACAAATTATCTCAGGGATCCTGCAACAAAACACCCATAATATTATATTCAATTCAAATCCAATAAATGTAAAATATTCCAAAGGTGGAGAAAAAAAGCATTACTAAAATTAAGGTTGCAATCTCTACAAACTCGCTACTTACTTGAGGAAAATATGATTATGTTTGTTGTAAATATCAGGAGACAATGAAGAAGAACCCGCGCCATGAATATTGATACTCCTTGTTGTTTTCCTATCTTGCGCAGTTTCTCCCTCCATAGTGAACTGGCCAATTCCTCGTGAATGAAAACTGGATGGAACTGAATAATGGAAGTTGAATTGTTGTGCTTTTGATGCCTGGCCTAAGAATTCTGCACCATACACTTCTGATTGCATAGGATAACTATCTAAGGATTGAAAACCCGGATTGAAGCGATTTTCTGAGACTACACTTGTTGATTCCCTAGATTGTTGGGGAAGATAGTTTGGGTGCATGCCTTGGGCTCCAACGGGAGGCAAAATACCACTTGTGTTTGTTGGGTCAGAAGGGAAAAAATGATTTCTTTCATATGGTATTCCTAGCATTGTATCATGATTCCTCCTTTCATAAGGTGGTTGGATTTGGTTAGCAGCAGATGTCAAGTATTCTAGTTTTTCACGTATAAGATCATTGAGATATTGGTCTAGTGCATATGGATTATTTAGTGAAGCTGCATGATAGAAATTTCTTTGTTGGTGGGTTTGCATTGGTACCCTAGATATTAAATCAACCAGTGAAGAGTGTGGAATTTGGCTGGAAAATTTACAAAGAAAATCAAAATCATTTTTAGTTGTAGCTAAATTTAATAATATAAGTTGAGAGAGGAAAGAAAAAATATGCTTTAAAGATTCTTACAGAAAGCTTTGTTGGTGGCCTCCTTGTTCCTCCACAATATGTAGAGCCTCTTTATATTCTTCATCATTTTTTTCTGAATAATGTGAACACAGTTAATAAACTGTAATTGCATAAATATATATTACATTGTTTGAGTATACCCATAAATTGATCTTTAAATTTGTTAAAACATTATAGTGACATATTCTGATGCATATACACATCTATCCATTAATTGCAAATGTTCATAGTTTCTCTAAACAATTATGAAAAGGAGGCATTCCATTAACAAATTTGCTTAAAAAATAAGCATAGCACATTTCTGATCTAAATCAATTAATTTAACTTGGGTATAGTTTAAAGGAGAAAAGGTTGGGCAAACCTTTACGATGCATGTTCGTGTGGCCTCCTAGTGCTTGAGACTTGGAAAATTTTTTTCCACAAAATTTGCATGGGTACATTAAATTTGTTTTTCCGTCTTCACCTGACTCTAAGTTCGATGTATGTTTTCTCTTATCTGCATAAGACAATATGGTTATCAATGAAATTTCAATCTATATTTTAAAGAAACCTAGAAGGTAAAGGATTTTGGAATTTTATGTACAAACACAAAATCAATATTGATATTTGTCACAATGTCTACTCTAATCTAAATTTAAAAAAAAAAATATTAACTATAGCAATATATCAATACACACCAAAATTATTAACTATAACAATATGACATATATATATGTATATATATATATATAGATATATATCTATACATATATACATATGTATACATATGTATATATATATATGTATAGATATATATCTATATATACATATGTATACATATGTATATATATATATATATATATATATATATATATATATACATATGTATAGATATATATATCTATACATATGTATATATATCTATACATATGTATATATATCTATACATATGTATATATATCTATATCTATACATATATATATCTATACATATGTATAGATATATATATATATATATATATCTATACATATGTATATATATATATATATATATCTATACATATATGTATAGATACATATACATATGTATATATACATATATACATATGTATATATACATATATACATATGTATATGTATCTATACATATATGTATAGATATGTATATATATCTATACATATGTATATATATCTATACATATCTATATATATATATATATATATATATGTATAGATATGTATACATATGTATAGATATATATACATATCTATACATATATGTATAGATATATATACATATGTATATATATAGATATATATACATATGTATATATATAGATATATATACATATGTATATATATATATATATATATATATATATATATATAATCTACTGAACCAAAAATATAGAATTAGTAGGAGTTGTCAGATCCACACATATTTTGAAACTTTTGAGTGCATATTTCAAAAACATCATAGATAAATGGATTCAAAAATACTTTCTATCAACTTTTAGGTCTTCTCCCAAAACATAGTTCACATCACTTCCAAAAATATATTCATGCATGAACTACTGCCATGAGAGCCTGCATTTTATCACAAATTTGTGCTCAATTTGTTAATGAGGACCTGTGTGACTTTTAATTTACAACAAATGTTAACATAGTAATAAGGCTCATTGTCCAAAAGTATTCCTCTTATACCTCAAACAACATATCGGCTCAAGGATAACTTTTATGATCAAGATAGGATATTAACAGATTGATACATTGGTCGATGATGATGATGGTTCCCAAGTAGGGGAGAAAATGAAACTTTGGAACTTGCACTTGCAAATGAGCTATTTCATGTATATATACACTACTTAGAGGTAGTCCCGGGAGAAGTTGAGGAGTGCAGGTGCATTTTAGATTTATTTCTCTCGTTGAATATTGAATTTCCCACTAGAATTAAAATAGATAATGAATGGATATACTTTAAAAGAAAAGAATAAATTAAATATTGAATTGAATTCAAATTAATTGGCTAAATATACTGCTACTATGGTTGTGGTCCTACTGTAATTGAAAATGTAGTAGTATATTTAGCCAATTAATGCCCCAAATGGCATATGCCACATCCATGAAGAAAAAAATCCTTAGGAAAGTAGTAACTGAATAAGTGAAAATTGGTAAGTACTCAAGAGGAGGTCTTAAACTATAAATTAGGGGGCTAGGGAAACCAGAACTAGGTGAGAAAGGCAAAGTAGAGAAATTTTTTGAGCATAAAGCCAAAAAGTATTGTTCAAAACATACCCTCAGAGATCAAATAAGACTAAAGTAAAGTCATATTCCAAAGGTAAGGCCTGACTAGACAGGTGGTGAGAACATGCTGATAACACACTATAAGCCTAACACTTTTTGACTTGAGCATTGATCCTTCTTCAACCCTTGATTGTTATCTACCCTTTATCTAAGATCTATACAAATTGTATAAAAAAGGATTAACTGTACATTGGTCAATGATCAAGAGGAGATAACCTCTTAAGCTCTTAGGAAGTACAAGACCACCTCTAATATTAGGTTTATAAAATATTGATCAATGATAAGGAGTCGCATCTTCTAAGCGAGTCAAAGTCTTTATATTCTTTACTCTGATCGGTGTGTATGTTTAGTTAATTTGAGGAGGGCTAATCTAACAGAGATCAACCTTTTTCAATCTATAGGTGCTGGTTTAAAGAGAGCTTATTATAGCAACACAAATATAGAAAAAGAGGGTTGATCAATAAAATCTATTCATTAGAGCGGCGTGGTGTTAATAAATGGGTGAGCTATCAAAGCTATATTTAAAATCTATCTCTCAATCATACTTGTATATCAACCATCCTACTACTAGAAAGTCATGATTTAAGATCGATGCTAAAGCAAGTTTAAAGGTTCTTTATTTTCTTGAACTATCTCTTTACTCAACCTCTACCTTGTTTTCTTGTATTCTTTTTAAGAATCCACTTACGCCAATTACTCTAACCTGTGCAATTTAATTGAATCAATTTATAAACACATTTTAAACTAAAGTATTTAACGTGCTTGCTAATTAAACAAAAAAAAGTGTAATGACTTTTATAAAATATGAGAATTAGAGTCTTTGAGATCTAAACCATAGAATTTATAAAGTATCCAAATACTACCCATGCATTTCTCCATAAAACTGAGAATTTTTCTACTCCCATAAAACCAGTACGACCCTTAGTTCCATGTTTACCTAGAGCGTTTGGTAGATAGCATTCTGCTAATTTATACTGGTAAGTTCGGCTGTAACCATATTTTTTTGTAGTAAGTGGGTTAAGTATGATATCATCCCTAAATACGTAAGTAATTCTTACTAGTTACAATGATCATTATTTCCTTTGTACACTAGCTTATTGTTTTAAACAAACCTTACCAATAAGGATTATAATTTACCCATTACAAAGAGTACAGGCTTAGTATACGAATTATGAGGTAACAAAGAGTAAGCGTAATTCATGGTTAAGTGTATCCACTAATCTCGGGCTATGATTTATGAGTTTATTAATATCTCTAGAGTACTACCTAATTGAAACAAATTTAATTTATGTTATTTTCCTTACTGTTGTAAACATGTCATTATTTTCACTCCATAATTATAAGAAAAGGCGTTTCTATTTTAGAATTTGAGGTGGATTAGGGTTTATGGTTTTCCTAGATTGGAGGACCCAAGTGTAAGTGTACTTTTAGATTGATTTTATGGATATTATTCCAAATTTGAAATAAAACAATTATAAAAGAAAAAATATATAAAAATTAAAGCATGAATATACATAGATAACTGGTAGCTCGTACTTGAATAACTGAAAAATCATGCATTAAATAATCAAATCAATAATAATTCATAAATACTATCTAAAACTCATACCTAAACATGAATAACTAAAAGTTCATGCATTTATTAATGAACCATTAACCTCAGTCAAGCTTATAA
The DNA here is from genome assembly GCA_027924585.1 of Larix kaempferi. NCBI lineage: Eukaryota > Viridiplantae > Streptophyta > Pinopsida > Pinales > Pinaceae > Larix > Larix kaempferi. The sequence goes on from BSBM01000085.1 coordinate 14,192,764, forward strand.
TATACTATGTCAGTAAGCCCGATATCGTCCAGTTTTTCTCGTGGGTAACGACTTGTATATCGCTATGATGCCTAGTCTCTTAATTACTCTTCTGTATTAATGGGTGATTTAACCATGATTAATGCTCTCTTGAGTAAGAGTTAATTAAGTGCATACGATCAAGTGGTTCGGTATTGCCTTAAACTACCTGTTTTCTATTCACGATGCTGAAAACAGTCACCGAGTTGGCATGCAACATAGTAATTTATCTTAATTAATTAATAGATATTAATAGTGAAATACATACGTACTCCATAATTACTTGACATTAATTACGGTATATGTCGGGTTATACATAATTAATGACATAGTTTTACACTAACCAATTTACGCACTAAGATTCTACAGGTCACTTGCTTATAAATAGACACGTGTATATTAATCACCCATTTACCTACTACTAGAGTCTCGACCATTCATATCACTATGTGTAATGCCCCTAGAATGACTGGGGACCTTAAGGGAACCTATCAAGTGAACTAGCTGAACAACTTTGACATAGTGGTCTCTTGAGCCTTGTTATGTCTTAAATGATTGAGGGAAAAACTGAAGATATGAATGCCGACATTAATTGATAAATGAATTAAGGAATTAAATTATATGTGTGGAGTTGGATAATTGATTGATTACATCTTGCTTAATGATTAGCTTCGATTGATTAATTCAAAGTGCAGTAGGACAATTACAGTCCAAGCTCTTCGACTTGGGAGGACGCAACTGAGATGCGTCATAGATTTCCATTTTTATTCTGAACTTCGGGACAAAGTTCTAAATAAGTAGGGGTGTATGTAGTGCCCCTAGACTACTTTAGACATTGAGGGCACCTGCTGAGTCACCCAACTATTTGAAACATTAATAAAATAACCCTGTGATTTTATTTTGAGTATATTTATGATTACGATTGATTGATATATGTGCATTTGGGTAGTTATTGTGAATGGACGATTTCATGTTATTTAACGATTAACTTTGATACGAAAATTGTACATATGGATAATGCTTAACGACTAGCTGTACGGTGATTATGTATTCGTCAACGAAATGTATATTTGATTAGAAGTTTGAATAAATCATAAATGTTTAACAATACTTGATTTAGAAATCAGATGATGATTATTGAGGACAGTGTTACTAATAAATTGTTGTGACAAGTGTGTGTAGAAACAAGTGAGACGGTTCACCAACGGACACACAAAGGAACATGAAGGGTCGTAGAGTATTGGTAAATCACACACAGGGGGAAAGACGACGGTGTCGACTTCCGACAAGAATACCTCGCATGAGCAGATAAGCACTGATCCGCTTGCTCAAGAGGAATGCGTGAAAGCGTACAAGGTGGGCCACGACGGAGTTGGTCACGTACAAGTTGAGGGGCGCGCAGTGAGAATGGATTCACTCCTCAACGCCATTAGTCCCTAGATAGCATGTAGACGGAGGATGGATGGTAACGATTCCTAAAATCCCTACAAGAGTTCCCGCAAGTCAAAACGGAAAGATGGTGGCAGAAGGGCCCGACGATGCGGTACCCTGTCGAGAACGAAAAGAATGGATGCAAGGACCCGACGATGCGGTACCATGCCAATGAATGGGAACCATGGATGAATGGACCCAACGGAGTGGTGCCATGTCAGGGAATTAAAATTAAGGAACTAGGAGCCCAACGGCGCGGCACCGTGATCCTAGTGAGTTTGATTGTTAAATTTAACTGCATAAAAACTTATGAGAATAACTCTAGATTATTACTTAGCAAATGCATAAAAATAATTTAGGCATTTGCACATGAATAGTTATTTTTGTTGAGCATTTAAAATAATAGAAATCATTATTTAGGAGCAAAATAGAATCCTAAGATTAGACACCTAGTCAACTAAAAGCTAGGAGTTAATTAAAATATCTGGGGGACAAACTGGAGCAAACTTAGGGGTGTTGGTGCACTTCCTAGAGAGCTGACACTTGGATGGGTGAGTGTTTTAATTAAATAATTAATTAAAAATATTTAATTATGCATGAAGCGACATGTGTCGCATGAGATTTTCCTTTATAAGGAAGACTTGGGGAATGGGTAAGGGACCCATAATTTGGACGATTGTCATAATTTTTGAATGCCTCAAAGACTTGCTGCTATCTAAGGGTTTGGCTTAGAAATCCTGGTGGGAAGGGAAGCCCAAGATGAATTTCTGAAATACTTGTGTGAGCTCTACGACCTGAAGCTCGGGGGAGGCCATGCGACTGAAAGCATGAGCCTATGGTTGGGTGGGGGAGCTAACGGTTGCTTCGCCAATGGTTAAATGAGCTTTTGCTGGAGGGATCCTACGGAAGACGAAGGCGACAATGGACCAGCCAGATCGGGTTGACAGGTTAAGGTTTTGCTTATTTTGTTAAGTTATTCGCGCTTTTTATTTTATTTTTCCAATAACTATGATGGCTAATTTGTTTGTATGAAGTTGTTAAAGTTTCAGGTTCATTTCGAGGGGACCCTAAAGGAGGGGTGCTACACTATGGTAGTAACATTTTTCTTAATCCCTAGGTCTAGTGGGTTGGAATGTCAGTAGGGAGAGAGCTTGACATGCAATTCTCGTGGTACTTTATATCCAGTTGTGCCATGTTCACTTATATGCATGTAAATACATATAATTGGTGTACAAACATATAATTAGTTTATATGGTACACTTGAATGATATATGGATAATAAGTAGTTCGTGCAATTATGATAGAGAATAAGTAACTTGTTAATGATATGTTTGTTATTTATCAATGTTCATTAACCAAAATTGAACCACGAGTTGAATGACTATACTAGTATAGCGTGCATTACAACTTAGACTAAGCAATTATGTTAACTTTTTCTCGCTCAATAAATCAAATTAATGATTCAACTAACGAATAAATTAATGAGTGTAATAATTCATGGATTTATAATTCAACTCCTGGTATAAATGCTTCACCACAAGTAACTGCTCATAGACTTGTTTGTGATACTACAAGGTCTATAAATACTAATTGTGTAATTTCTATTGCAGAAAGAAACCAAGTAACCTACAAAATGTCCTAATAGATACTCGCTTATATAGTATCTCTTAGTATTCAAATTAATTGGCAAATATGTTGGTGTGATTGTTGTTGAAGACAGGGAATAACCATACGAGATCTAGCTGTTACAAAATCGTATAACCGTATAAGTCAATCTAGCTATTACAGAATCTTGAGAAGGCTAATGTACTCTACATGTGGGAATTCAGAAAGATGACTAGGCCAATAGGATAGTAGAGTGAGTATGAACCAACTGAGTCGATTCGAGCTTGGAGGTAGGTTATCACTGTATTCACAAGGACACTAGAATTTACTCACGTTTCCATTATTTTCTAAATTAATAAATATAAAAAACCATTTCTAATTGTATATTTTAAATTTATAAGAACTAACCACTGTTGCAATGCCTATTGTGTATATCCCAACTATTGCAATTCCTACTGTGTATACCCCACGTTTCAAAAAGACTACCATTAATAAAATATCAAATACCATTTTAATTCTACATTTATAATGTTGATAGCCAATCACTATATTCTTCCCTCAATCCCTTGCTATAAGGTTCTCTCTAGTATTTCCTTCTCTCAAAACTCTAGAAGAAAGGTGGTAAGTTAAGGTCATTGGCACTTGATTTAAGGGGATTATAAATGCTCAGGGGTACTCAAAGACATCTAGAAGGTGATGGAAGTAATACACCAATATTTTGAAGACTGAAAATTTTGTGGAATTTAAGGTACACATTGTCACTTTCTTTGGTTAGATCTTCCAATGTTTTTATTTACTATTATGCTGATCTAGTTGCTAGATATTCTTTATGAACTAACTTATTTTCAGGAGGGTTCTTTCTTTTTTGGCTTTCTCTTGTGAAAAATGCTTGTAGAATTGTGCATGCACTATTCCAAAGGAAGATATTATAATGGGAAGAGGAAGTGGATCTTTAGTAGAATATGTGTATGAAAATTGAAAATTAGAATTAATCAATACAGATCTAAATTAATTCTAGATTTATTGTGTATTGATAGATATCAAATTCCTAAGGTAGAAACCTAAAAAAAATAAATTCGAGGGATCTAAATCTTAGTAGTGTAAACCTCAAAGTTTCCACCTCTATAGATTTGATGACTCTCTACACTTGATATATATGGATTTAAGATGGATTATCCTTTAATAAGTTCTTATGGAATCTCTTTATTCAGATGGATCTGCATCTCAACATGGGAATGAATGGCCAAAATGGTTTCAATGTGTGTGCTTTGTTTGGAAGTACAATTGATAGGTGAGAGAATCTGAGAGCCATATGTGAGAACCATCCTTAGTAGCTCATTAGTGAACCTCAATGTCAAACCAACCTTAATCTAACTCCTTCACCATCTTCTCTTTGCAAAAGGTGAAAATTTGATTCTACATAATACTATTGAGAAGATGCAATTGTAGTGACTAAAACTATCATTATTGAATGAATTCAATAATAACAAATCACAAACCAATTTCAAAATAAATATAAATAATGACAATCATCTAAAGTTCTTATGCATCCACCTACAAGTGGAACTACCATAGATCCATCTAAACTCCGGATCAACCATGCTCGAGAGGGATCGAATCCCTTGAGGTGAAAACCCTTAGGATTTGATCCCTATAGGAGCATGGTAGATCCAAAGTTTAGATGGATCTATGGTGGTGTAAATACAATATATTAGTTGACTAGATTTACACTCTTTGAATACAATCATGTCAAAGGATGTCACCTACATCAAATGCCACAAGCATGATTAAGAAATCCTTAGGAAATGAGTAGCATAATAAAAAATTGGTAAGGTTTTAAAGGAATATGGAAATATATTATAAATTTGAATTTATAGTGTAGTATAAAAGTTCTACTATTTTGAACAAAAAATACTCCTTATAATTGTCAATTTGTCAAACTCTCAAATTTGGGTGCCTCTAGGGGGTTTTATGGTGTTAAATCTGTTTCTACCGTCAAAATTGCCAATAAAACACTGTTAGGATTTAAAGTAAAATAGGAAATTTAAACCCCAAAAGTTGAAGTTGAGAATTTCTAAGAAAATAAATAGAAATGAACAAAACTATAATTTGATCCCTTTTTCCTTCTGAATAGAAGTAAGTGGTTTTCCATATCTCCATTGCTTGGCGCCATCTAAAGCCAATGGTTTATAGTATAGTGACCAATATTTCTCATTCCTACACAAGTGCCTTAACTACACTCATGCAAAAAAATAAGAGTTTAGTGGGGCAGGTGATTAATTTTGTCCATAGATAGGCAAATCCTTTACTCACACCTTCCCTACTCCTTCCATTTAGGTTCTCAATAAGCAACCCCATAATCTCTCATTATAATTCCTTATGTGCTATCCCCATGACAAGTAACATAAAGAAAGAAGATCATGTTTCTTCTGACTAACTATCTGCTTCTGACTTACTATGTAATGCTATGTGCTTCTTACTCACTATATGCTTTTTAAGATGACATGCCCCCTTACTCCCAACACAGTTAATATTTTATCTTATAAAACATGGCCAATCCCATGAATTCACATAACAAGGAAAGAACAATAAGGGCAACAAGAACCAAATAAGCCTCAGTGGTTAGGGGCAATCCATCCAATCAAACTACTAACGCTAGTGGAACCCCTAATGTGACAAACCAATATAAGAAATAGTGTGTATTCATAAATGAATACACACCTGCATGCCATTGATTTGCTCTATACTTTTGTGTTATATACATTTTATATTACTTTATTTTTTCCTCTTCTTGGTCTGCTTGATCATAGATCTTATTTTTACATATTAAAATCCCATATATAATATTTTTAGCATTTATTAAAGGATTGAATTTGGCTTTTTTTATTCATAGTCTAAGGTTTTTGATTGTTGTTGGTCTCTCACCTTTCATTTGGAGCAAATCTGTTAGTATTGAGAGTCGCTATTTTTGAAGGCGGATCCATTTATACTAAGGGTTTTTAAGCATCTCTAAAAACCCTTCACCAAATGATAAGTCTGCTTCCTATTGCACGCACCACGGGACCATCAAGGGTGTAAACAGTCGGATCCTAACCCTTCTAAGTTTCGAGGTGTTGGTAAAAACCCTAATGGGAGTACTTTAGTGTTATGGGTGCATGATTCCAGTTATGTGGCAGATGTAAAACTCAGGTTGGGAAGACCTTGAATCTTATGAATCACCGCACTAAATAATTATATATGTAATTATGTTGATCTGCGATTACTAGCGATTCCAAAACTAAGGGCATTAAAGACAAGTAATGCCTTACCAACTTGCCCACCACTCATGCATGCACCATCTATGGTACCTATACAGATGTTGGGTTGTAGTAGTAAATATGGCTGCAATGAGGTATGCTGGTTAGGTGGGTTTCGTGGATCTTATCCTATTTTTTTATTTTGAAAGGATAATATATATAGAGAGAGTTATTCTTATTTTGTTTGGATGGACGTACACATGCATGCCTTTCTCCATTTTATACTTCTTCGAGCGGGACATATAAATCCAACTAAACTTTAGATTGTTTGTGACCAAGTTCTGTTTTTCTTTGGACTCGAGACTAACTAGATTTATTCTTAGTAACGATGTTGATATGCCAATACAATATAGTAATGTATTTATTTCTAGTGCAGGGGGATCGATCGAGCTCGGTGCAAAGTTAGGGCGCGAGGTGCTTGATAGATGATCGATTCTAATCAGCAGTGTTTGAGAGAATAGCATGCGGGGTTCCTTTTGAATGCCATCCACTTCAGTGTTTTCTGGATGGATTTGTAGGGTATCGATCGAGCATTTCACTATTTGTCGGATGGAGCTACACGGGATATATCCAGCTAGATGCAGGGTGAGGAATGTATCCACGTTCAAAATTCCCATGCATTAACTACGTTGACGTGGGGATCCATTGATTGCACATCAACGGCCTACGGGACCCACCATTCTTGACATGGGTTTTACCGTGATTGAATGAGGGTCAAAGTGAACCAAAGATGAAGGGAGGACGGAGACAGAGGGAATGGTTTGAGCTCACGGCGTGAGGGCTCTCTCGACAGTACCCAGTGGGCCCCGGGTGCAAATCGTCGAGAGAATAGCCCACTCCCTGTCTTTCCATGCCTTATCTCTTTAAGGTGGTGAGATAGACCACTAGAAGTGTGGGGTCTACACGCAGTATAGCATATGACTGTGGATGACATTTCAAAGAAATGTGGTGTAGTTTAGCTTGGCCAGGGGAAGAACAAGTCGAGTAAACGACAAAAAAACGCCAGGTAATGTTGACAACAAAGTAAGTCGGGTAAACTACAAAAAACATCGGGTAATGTTGAATTCTGGTTGAAATTTCAAATTTATAGTACTTTAAATCAAATCCATGTACAAAAAAACACAAAGGGAGTGGGTTCGTTCAAAATCCCATGTGTGTGAACTCATGGTTTAAGCTATCATGATGTCCTGTACTAAAGTGAGCTCTAGATAAACTCATTTTTATACATGTGTAGACTCTAAGAGAGATGAAAGAAGACCGCATACTCTTCTCAATAATATAATTAGCAATTGCACTTAGAGGTGTAATAAAAGAATTTAGTATTTTAAGTAAAGCAAGATGTAGTAAGTACATATAAAAAAAATATAGAATGAGAAGCATAATAATGTTGAATCATGAAGAGTGGAGTTTGAACAATAGACTAATCAAATTATTGCCAATGTACATGTAGTAATCTTCATAAAGGAATCTTCATCTAATCAAACAAAAAAGTCTAATTTTTTCAAACAAAAAATGACTTATTTTAAGGAAAAAACAACTATGGGCTCCACCAAGGTGATGTAGAAGGATGATATTGAAGTCCACCAAAATAAAATTGGATACTAGATCTGCCAATCTAATTCACTACATAGAAAATAGAGAAGGACTTATGCATGCCTAACTTATGTATGCAATATACTACGTATTATTTATTTGTTGATCTGTAGTTCAAATAATTGGTGAATCAATAAAGGAGGTGAGAATCAACATGACTTATGCATGCCTTTGTGTAGGTGGTTTCTCCTTCGGCCCTTGGAGCCATTGCTAAGGCCAATCAACAACATCGACATAGATCGACATCATCCACTAATTAACACTCAGATTGCACTATTTATATTTTTCATGGCCATGACTTCTCAGCGATGACATATATTGAACTTATTAGTAACACGTCTATATGCGACAGGTATATATGTTAGTGAGTCAAACTCTATCTCAAGGTGGGCAGTAACAACTAAAAACACCTCCTGTGAAAGGTAGTAGGTAGAGCATTTGGGAATGGTAGGTAAGTTGGAGAACAAGTGTGAGTAGAGATGCAATTCTCATATGTTCTAAACGTCAAACTGAACATAAAGGCAATTTATAGGCACGAGTAGTTCGAGGTAGATATGTTGGGTCAAGGATCAACATTACGAAGGGCAAGGGTATGGTTTATTTGCAAGAATCCCCAGTTTATTTCTCATATGAGGTGTAGAATCTATCAAAAAGAGGTTTTGACTCACGAAAAATGTGAAATGAGAGTAGGAAGTACAGGTAAATAAGTTACTACCGACACTATTGCGACTGCCTTATAAGTTTTCCATAAGAAGAAGGGAAACCTTAACTACAGACATTTAATCAACCAATCAAGTGCCACTATGCATCACTACATCATGAAACGAAGCATCATAAATATACAAGCAATTCGTTTATTAAGATACGGAAGATGATCGAGGCAATCAATATAAATAGATGAGAGAGATCTACTACCACCAATATATATAGATATAAAATAAACTACCATAAATCATAGGTGAGACTTTTCATCCATTCTTTCTATCTATCAACAATTACTACATTCTTGTGGAAACTTGTATAACCCCCTAGAGCCACCAACCTCTTTGGCCAACTAAGCTAATTTAAGAAGATCACTTCTATAAGCAAATACAATATTATTTGACCCATTACCAGATTCCCTGTGGGTAAAGGCTGGGCTACCATTCTAAGACAAGTACCTTTTTTACATGTTGTTGTTGTCTATGCCATAACATCTATGACTAAGTAAACTTCAGCTATTACACCTGCCTACAAGCATTGGTCTGCATTCGTCCATGGACACCTTCTTTCTCTTTCAAGAAAGAAGATAAATAAAAAAGCTAATTAAACCAAGATCCTCTTACCCTGGTAAATTCCCTTATATCAAAGCGAGAATGAAACGCATACACTAGTAAAATCCCTTCTTCCCAATCTATTGCGCTATGATCCAACCGCTACTGGGTGTTCCTGTGCCACCGAAACAAGCAAGCCCGTACTCCCTCCGTTCATATCAAAAAGTTAAAGTAGTGGAGAAAGGTCGTGACACCATTTACATCCAGATTGCTGGACGCGTCTCCATTGACAACTACGGATCGACCCTTGATCGACCCTTGACAAAAGGTGCAAGATGAAACCCTACACCAAATCTACTTAGTGTACTGTCGGCATATACATTCATGCACATTACAAAAATCGAGCCTTACTGATCAACGCAGGCCGTCAAGGTGATATGTGTGGATCCATGAAATGTGCGCATGCTACTTCGCATAACATATTTGTAAGTTTGTCTTAGGGTGGTTATTATGGATGCATAATACCAGTTCGGATATACAGATCTATGCCAATCACTAAATCGATGCATTACATCTAAGTCTCATAATATAACAATATCTATAAGATTTAAGTCACAGATCTGTCATTTCATTAATTCGATTAGGATGTTAGAGAAATCTAACAGTCATGAAATCTGTAAAACAATTTTAGCAATAGATTCGGGTTCGACTAAGACTTCACATTGGAAGACATTTAAAGAATCTCGTAGTTGGAACCATCGCAACCATTCCCATCATAGTTTTAAGTTTCAATCTTACCAAACCTTCCCGCCACCATAGATATGATAAGCGCCGCCACTCTGTAACAACTATGTGTTTAGTAAACAACTCCAATGCCCTCGACAAATTGAAACTATCATTCCATGGTTCTTGCGAAGGTTTAATAACATATCATTCCATGGTTCTTGCGAATTAGAAGAAAGCAGTAAAGCTCTTGTCGGAAGGTGGGTAGCTGAGGTTTCATATCACAGGCTAAGGATCTGTTTAAGCACAACCACGGCTAAGGATCTGTTTAAGCACAACCACGGCTTCGAGGTCCTAGGTATATAGGCTTAGCTTTTAAAGAAACAAACGTTTTTTTAAAGAAACAAACGTTTTTGAAAGAAACAAATTCCCACAAATTCACAAAGAAACAAACGTTTTTGAAACAAACGGCTTCTCTTTCTAACAAATTCACAAAGAAACAAACGTTTTTTAAAGATCTGTTTAAGCACAACCACGGCTAAGGATCTGTTTAAGCACAACCACGGCTTCGAGGTCCTAGGTATATAGGCTCAGCTTGTACACTGTCTCCTCTTTCTGGTAAAAAATAAAGAAACAAAGAAACAAACGTTTTTGAAAGAAACAAATTCCCACGTTCTGTAAAGAAACAAATTACCAAGGGAACAAACGCTTTTCCAAATTTGAAAGCCTTTAAAATTTATTGATTACATCGAAAACTAAATTTAAATTGCAAAATTTTAAAGCAAGATCCGTGAAAGTAATTACAAATTTATTGATTACATCGAAAAGTAAATCTAAATTGCAAAATTTTAAAGCAAGATCCGTGAAAGTAAATACAAAGTAAAAGGATGTATACAGGCTATGCAAAACTCAGTTTTAAATCGACAAGATCTAACCTGGCCGTGCCGTCTTCCGCTTCGGCTTCCGCGTGCAAGATCTAACCTGGCCGTCTTCCGCTTCGGCTTCTTGAGAAGCAGGCATTTGCGACGGCAATCCGTAGCCATGTTGAAACACACTTGTTGAATGAGGTAATGCTCTCTCCGCTTGCCAGTTAGACTGTTGCTGTTGCTGCATTTGTGAGTGAGGACTTTCCTCATCTTTAAGATTAGGTATAGTTGTTTGCTTAGGGCAATGATTCACATCAAGAAATCCCTCAGACGTCCTGCAAGAGAATACTGTTACTGTTAGGATCTATTACATTGAAAGATCAGACACTCACATGGTTTAAAAAAACAAGAAGTTCTAGTTTCAAGATACTTACATGGTTTCAAAGATCAGACACTTACATGGTTTCAAAAAACAAGAAGTTCTAGTTTCAAGATACTTACATGGTTTCCGCTTCGGCTTCTTGAGAAGCAGGCATTTGCGACGGCAATCCGGAACCATGTTGAAACACACTTGTTGAATGAGGTAATGCTCTCTCTGCTTGCCAGTTAGACTCTTGCTGCATTTGTGAGTGAGGATTTTCAATAAAACCTTCAATAAAATCTTCAATAAAATCTTCAATAAAACCATCAGACCCTCCTTTGTCCTCATTTCTGGTAGGCCAATTCGTATCATTCTCATAAAAGTCCGCTCCTGAAAATATTACCTCATCTTCAAGATCAGGTATAACTGTTTGCTTAGGGCAATGATTTACATCAAGAAATCCGTCAGACGTCCTGAAAAAGAATACTGTTAGGGAATAGCTATTTGATTCAGAGATAGTTACATGCTAGAAATAACTTTCAGGATCTATTACATTGAAAAATCACATGGCTATTTCATTTGATTATTAATCAAGATATTTACATGGTTTCAAAAAAAAGTTTCGCTGATCTTCAGAATTCTCTCGAGCTTAACATATATCTGCAGATTTATCTCTCTCGAACTAAAGTCGAAACTAAAGTCGAAGCCATTTGATATAGGCATACCCGCATGATTGTGTAATCATATGCATGGTATGTAATACGGATGCATGCCCTAAGGCATGCATATCAACATTATTTTTAATATAGATATATGAAGAATTATATATTCAATCAATTAAGAAGATGACTTAGATTTTTAAATTATTTATTGTTTAATATGCAAGCAAGTAAGAATATAATCTAGGGTTTAAGATGTAGAGCCGAGCCATCAAGTACAAGTACAACTCTACATCACTGGTGCTTGGTTAACATAGCCACCTAAGATGATCTAGGGTTTAAGATGTAGAATCCAGTCATCAAGTACAAGTATAACTCTACACCATTTGTATTTGGTTAACATAGCCAACTAAGATGATCTAAGGTTTAAAATGCCAAACATAACCAAAGCGTTGTGAATACATTAATAAATGTTAATTTTGATTTCGATTTTTTGATTTTAAAAAACAGAATACAATATATTTATGAGTTAAAATTTTTAATCTAAAAAATACAATAAAATAAATATATTTAATTTTTTTGAAATGAAAATATAATATATTTAAAATAAATTTATAAATGAAAATTTTGACGAAATGATATATAATAAAATGAGTTTATTTTAACTAATTTTTTAAATGTTAAATGGATCTATTTCATAATTTTAATTAACATAAAATTATGTTAAATTATATGAAGAGTTTACATTAATTACTTTAGATAACATAAATTCAAATTTAATTTTGTATTTTTAAAGTTAAAATTCTATGCTATTTTAGCATTAAAAAATATGGTATTTCACTATTTTGATGAATTAGGGACTATCAATTACCTATTCCAGTTTATGAGCTCACTACTATATTTGAGGTTCAAATGTTGTCACACCTATAACATTAATAAGTTTTTCAATGATTAAGAATTAGCCAATTCACACCTATAACATTACCAAGTTTTTCAATTATTAAGAATTAGCCAATTCAAGTGGAGTTAGGAGCATTAACATCAATAGTTTTCAAATATATGAAAACAATGGCATGTCATTCTTTTAATTTCAACAAACCATTGAACAATGTACTTTCCATTTCAACCATTTTTCATGGCAACTAACTAAGTTTCACATTGCAGAATCACCACTAGAAACTGCTAAGGACCTCCACTTTCTCTAACTAGAACAATGAAGTCCACTTCCTCTAGCCAATAATGATTAAATTTGAAAGGAAATTTTGTTTATGATTTTCAAACTCTAGTTGTAACCACAATAGGAGATGATATGAAATTGTTGTGTTAATTGACCACAAATGATATCTACCCATCTCATCTTCTCGGAGAAAACTTCTCTTATAAAAAAGATATCTAGTCTCTTTGCCACACTAGCTTCATCACCCCTCATCATCCCTTCCATTCCTCCAAGTAGGGGCCAAAGAAGAGGAGATGACATCTAAAAGATTTGCTTCTTGAAACAAATATTGAAAGTATCCTAACAATAGTCATTTAACCTAGGGAGTCTTCCCCAAACTTATGCAACAAAAAAAGTTGAATTCAAATTGCCACCAAGTGCCTAATGAGGATAATTTAAAAATCATAAAAAAACTACTTTATTTAAAACACCATCATCATTTAGTCTTGAGAAGAACTAATAAACATTGAAAAAGAGGTGTACATACCTCTCATGCCAAAGTATTTCTTTCTTCTACTATCGAGTTAAATGACCTTGAACTTAGAATAACATCTAAAATCAAATCATTAAATGTCTCTTGAGATCCAATATGTATATTTCGTGTTGTGAATTTGGGCATAAGCTCTTACATATGGTACAGTTTGCATCTGTAGTAATACATCATATTAATTAGAGATGAGGGTAATGGATTGGTAATTTAAACTTTGAATCATCTTAACATTAAATACCTCAAATTATTACTGAATCAAAGCTCCATAAACATATAACATAAAATCACATATAGAAAAATCAACCTATAAATTTTTCTCAATAAATAATACAATTTTCAAATGCAAATAAATATGAGTAATCAGAATAATAGTGATAAAACAGACACATATATGATTGAGTGACTTAGATATGTATGGATTTTTTTATTTTTTATTTTAATTTTTATAATGTCAACAAAATAATTTTTCTAAAATTTATATAAAAAAAATTAAAGAATTTAATTAAAATATTTAATTATAAATGGTATGTGATTTTATCACATACACTCACCCATTAAAATCAAAATATATTTTTTTTTTCAAAAAATTAAAGAATTTAATTATAAATGGTATGTGATTTTATCACATACATTCAATTCTTAAAATCAGAATCAGAAGAAAATCCATTTCATTGAAAATATCAAGATTTAAATTTATATTTCATAAAATCTGTGTTTCTAAAGATGTAGAAAAAATTAAGCCAGAAAATCTAGGAAAATTGCAATCTAGATCCTACAATTTAGGAAAATTGCAATCTAGATCCTACAATTTAGGAAAATTGCAATCTAAATCATAGGATTACCAACCTGTAAAATTTAGGAAAATTGCAATCTGAATCCTACCAGCAGTAAAGGATTGTATTTTGCGATCCAGATCCCTTGCTAACTAATAACTGATCATTTAGGAGCCACCAACTACTCTCCACTGCCGTGAAAGTTACCTGTTTCAAAAAATGTAATACTCATAAGCCCTTACTCTGCGTTACATTACTATGTAGTACTAAATTCTAAAGGGCAATTTAATTCCCTACCGGCTAAACTTGGCGGGGCAATTTAATTCCCTACCGGCTAAACTTGGCGGGGCAATTCAATTCTAAATTTGAATGAAAACATTTAACCATAATGATGTGTTAGGAAAAGGTACTATCATAGCCATAACCATAACCATAACAATATGATGAGTTATGCACAACCCATCCAATCTAATGACTTTGAAGGAATTTTCGTCCCATTCATTACATACATACATTCTATGGCAAGAGAATCGTCACTTAATCACTCCAGAGATGTTTACACAGTCAACACCAATTAAATAGGAACGAAGGAAATGGCTATTGAATACATAACGACTACATAGGTTTATGCAAATCAGTAATGTGGAGCTCCAAATATTGTCTCTGCCAGAATATGAACCCTGAAGCTTCATATCTCCACGATAATGTGTGCAGTTAATTTTTGAGATTAAATCCAATCATTTCGATATTGATGAGGTAGAAAGGGCTCTAATACTTTTAGCTATGTATTAGTTAAAGTCTGTAATCCCAGAGAGATTTTTTTTTAATGACAAATCATTCCGATATTGATGAGGTAGAAAGGGCTCTAATAATTAACCCAATTGCTTGTCATATTAACAATAACTCTATAACGAAATCACAGAACCATTCGTTCTGGATTGAGTTTGGTGTATATAAAATACCAATGAGTCGTTTCACTCCATAAGCAGAGATCCACACTCTGTGTTAAACAATTTTTTAATAAAGTTCTGAGTTCTGTAATGGAATTGGATGATATGCATATATACAGACAACGATCCTAACCATCTATTCCAAATTTATTTTCTCCCATATTTAATTTGATAAATGTACAGATCCATTCCGAATTGGTTTATGAGCCTATCAAATTCTATCATGGAACAATATCAATCCTATCGATCTATGCTTCCTTTGTTAAAGTTGATAGGCAATCATTCAAAACAAGTTTTTAAACCATATTACAGAGATTTGAAATATATATATCTATATATATATATATATATATATATATTAATTAAGATTCAATATGGACTCTATAACATCGCAGACTCTTTTCTTCTATTGCTTTCTATTGCTGTATAACTACAGAAAATGAAAACCCATACTAAATCCATATGATTCATTGCATACATAAAAAAAACATCAATTGCAAGAGAAAAATGGAAACATATTAATACCATAGATCATAAATCAGCAACATTGTACCTACTTGAATTAAATCTGGAAATATGCTTGGAAAGTCAGCTCCTCCCAACCATAGGAGAGATCAACTCTTATGTTTTCTCAGCTCCACCCCGGATCTGGATCAACACCATCCACCAGAACGCAAGCCAACACTTCCTCGCGACACGCTCTTCCAGATTCTGTATCAATCAAGATGGACTTATGAAAAGAGAGAACCCTCAACTAGTTCCTTTATGCACAACATGTATCCCATGTTATCCCAGTGCATCTTATTTATAGTTTTTTCCCAGGTCTTATGCCATCCCAATCAAATCTCATATATATCCTTAAATCCCTATGATTTAAGATCTTGTTTGGTTGTTGAGTTTCATATTGAATTTGATGGTTCAGTTATCTCTAGCTTGCTTACACTTGTTCTTTTGTGCCATGGTGGTGTCCCCTCATTCAGTTGAACTCTCCAAGTAGTATTTTCCTTTTATTTAAAAATAATAATAAAAATAGTTGTTGTGCAAAGTGACAGTTTGTGTATTTGAGTTTTAATAACTCTTACATAAAAATATTTATCAAAATATTAAATCAAAATAATAATGTTTTTGGGGACCTATCACATTTCTCCCCCCTTATTCTTAACACCGTCCTCAATGTTCTTTATTTTGAGCTCCCTTTCCCATTCCAGAACATGGATGGATATGCTTCTTGCATCCTATCATCCATTTCCCAAGTTTCCTCTTCAGGTTTGTAGTGCTTCCATTGCACTTTTATTTGAACAATGGCCCGATTCTGTAGCATGTGTTCCTTCTGGTATAGAATGCGGAAAGGTTCGGTCTGGAACTCACCGTCGGGTTCTACTTGAATCACATTCCAGTCAATTACATGAGTAGGATCATGTATATATATATTTTTAATAATGAAACATGAAAGACATCATGCACTTTTATATTTGGAGGAAGTGCAAGCTGATAGGATACCGACCCTATCTTAGCTAACACTTTGAAAGGTCCACAATACCTCGGTTCTAGAATGGAACACCTTCCCAAGTTCAAGGCACTCTTTTTTTATTTTACCTTTAGATACACATGATCACCAATGTTGAACTCCCTTGGAGTTCTTTTTAAATATGCATAAATTTTCTGTCGATCCTAGGAAACTTTTAAATTTTGTTGCACCTCTTTCACCATATGTTCCATCTCCTTTAACATGTCAAGTCCTAGAACAATCCTATCAACAGGGTTGTCCTAATGTAATACCCCATTTTTACCCTTAGGACCTAATTGGATTTCAATGTAAATAATGTATACATGTGATGTATGATTCCTAGCATGGAGCTCAAGGAGAAGGCCCTGCTAGTGACTGCTCAGCTTTAAGAGGAAATTATTTGGCATTGTGTGATCCATGTGTTATTAAACCATGGAAATTGTAAAATGATGTGAATATCATGTAATCAAAATACTAAGGGGCTTGCTATAGATGCAACTAAATGATGGGGCTATGTGTATTCACTAGGGAGAGGTGAGGGGGTTGTGGGATTGAACCATAGGTTTCCATATGTCACATTCGGAACCCACCTTTGACTATCCTAGCTGTCATTTAATTATGTTGCAGGAAGTGGGTGAAAGAAATGGTTCATGAGGTTGATGGAGTGGGGGAAACCATGAAATTCAGATGGTAGGGTATGGAGCTATGTTTGCCTTGATCCTCACGTCACTCTACCCATGATAATTCGTATTCCTGGATCGCTATTCCATTAGGGACTAGAAACCAAAGTTTGGAGGTAGAATAGAGGGAGTCGAGTGGTGAAAAGGGGAAGGAAATCACGATTTGGGGGAGAGCCACAATTTGCAGTTCCTATATTGCTTAGGAATTGCATGAGAAGAAAAATTTGTTAGGGAAATCCTTGGACCCAAACCCTGGAAGGAGATTTGGATAGTGTGAGATGCTCAGAAGCTCGTTAGAAACCCATATCTAATAGCTTGGAATCTTGTTGTGGGACAGAGCCATTCCGATGCAACATTGAGGGAGATCAGAGTGTGGATCGCAGTGGGAACAGAATAGGAGGGCTTAGACTACGTGTTAGATCCAGTGTGGTCTCATTTACCATTGATTTAGCATTCAAGATTAGCCATACCTTTCCAGGTCATTGTTGAGGGAAGGGTCTCCCAAGGGATTGTGAAACAGTGAAGGGGACCTTACTTAGGGTGGGAGTGGAGGTGATGGGGGTGCCTAGACTTTCTAAGGCCATTTGGTTATAATTACAGCTTTGTGGATGACCTCATTGATCTAGAAAATGCCTTACCTGTCTCCCACTTTCTTGACAAAGCCAGCTGTGTGCTGATGACCTGAATGACTGAGTATCCAAGGATGTGAGTAACCCTATGTAGTTCCTGCTTAGCGGATACATAGAACCAGCTTCGGGGTGGTCTCTGTGTGCTGAAATACTATAGGATGGGAAGAGACCTATGGTTAGGTTGGAACGTTGCAGTCCATATCCAATTTGCTTGGTGGTTTCAATTAAACATAAGTGTTTCATGTTTCCTTTGAATTGTGCCAATTTATATACACGGTTGATTGTTTGTTTATGTATGAATGCATGGAACGATCCAGTGTATTAAGGGAACATAATACTTGTACTCATGTTATCATTATTCCTACGATAAAATAATGATAGATACATGTTGTGTGTGTGCTTAATGTGGTTTATTTCAACTATGTTTTGCCTCTATTTGCTTTATTTATATGTAGTTTTGTTCATTGATCAATAGGAAAACGTTTGGTTGAGACCATGAAGGAGCAAAAGGTTCAGTTAAGGATTTGGGGCGGAAATAGGCACCCCTCTATGGTGTTCATGCTTATCCCCATGGATCAGATGAAGAGAAAATCCATGACTAAGTAGTAGGAGAGCCCCTTACAGAGTGGAAAAGAGGCATGGATGAAGTTGTGGGACAAATTTTGGGTTGGATTAAGGATAGGTTTAGATTTATAGGATGCAGGAGAGAATCATGAATTTGCATAAGCCTCGTCGATAGCTTTCCAATGGTACTGAGTTTTCCCAAAATGGACCTAGGATGAGAAAGTTATGAGCCGAAGAAGTTGGGCAGTTGGGCTTCCGACTTTCCAAACCCACAATGTAGATTGTGGATTGTGGAAGTCAGAAGGGTGATTATATGGAGTTATGCATGGTGGTTCTGACTTTTGACTCCCGCATCGCAGATTACGGAAGTTGAAAGAGTAAATTTTTCAGATTTATGAAATGGTGGTTCCAATTTCTGACTTCTGCAAGGCGGATTGCAGATTGCGGAAGATAGAGAGCTAATTTTTTCGGATTGGTAAATTGGAGTTCCGACTTCCAATTTCTGCATTGCGAATATTGAAGGAGTAATTCTTCGAAGTTGATATTTTGGCATTTCAATTTCCGAATCCCGCATTGCTTATTGTGGATTTCAAAATTCGAGAAAGTGTTCTTCAACGCTGTGTTTTGGCGTTCTGACTTTCCGAATCCCACATTGCGGATTGCGAAAGTCAGGAAGGTGTTCTCTGACGCCATGTTTTGGAGTTCTGGATTTACGAACCCCGCATTACGAATTGTGGAATTCAGGAAGGTGTTCTTTGACGTTGTGTAATTGGTGTTTCGACTTCCAACTTCAGATTGCGGATTGCGGATGTGTAAAAAGAGTAGTGTTGCGGATAATTTTTGGAAGAAAAAAGTAGAAGGTTGTTCAAGGTTGTTTCCCCATCAGTATAAAGGTCACTAAGGGGATTAGGGATGTGACATAGTGGTATCAGAGCCCAAGGTTGCAGCACTAGGGCTGCTTGGGCCGAAGTATGAGTTGCTGTCAGGTAACCAGAATCCAAATGATATTCGAGGGCATACAAAGTGCCTTGAAGAACTCCATATGGAGTTGGAATTGAACATATTGCAATATTGTTAAAGAGGGCAATCTCTCACCTTAAACTATTTCTATTTATAGCATAGGAATTGCATGCCTAGAAAGTAGCAAGTAGGAATGTCATGCATGTGTGTATTTCTGGAATTTATTTTTGGTGAGAAAATCATAGCTTAGAACCCTTGTGTGCTTGGTAGAGAAGCCATGGAATTGGGTCATCTATGACGTGGAAGAGGAATTACATTCTATGGTGAGGGATTGGAAAGGGAGAATTCCTCAACTCTTTCTCTTGTTGTTATAATTACGTTCTATGAGTTATATATATATGATATTATGGCATAGAAATGATATGGCGTGTGCCTAGAATCCTTGTGAAGAAAGGCTGGAGCACAAATCCATGACCAAGAGGTTGGTGGAAGGATTGTGTAGTCCTTGGTAAGAATCCAACTGATCAGGTAACAATAGTGGGTTGATGGCATCCATGCAGGTAATGCTCTTTATGCTAATTGTGTAAGTGTTGAGAAAGGATGGGTAAGAATCCTTTAACCATGTTTTAATCTTCATAAAATGGTATGCATACAATAGTGAATGCCTTTATGTGAATGACATCCCACAAGGTCTAGTGGGGTATGTGGTAGAATAAGAGCATGCTATGTGTGACACCATGAGGTTGTTGGGTTGTGAATCCTACAATGCTCAACAAGTATCCCATTAACTCCCTATTGGTGTTAATTTGGGGTGAAATCTCTTTGCCAACAACCAAGAAGTGAGATGACTCCTGATGTGTTTTGTTTGGATTAAGAAGAAGACACCCAAATAATTAACCAAGTGATTGGGGAGATGGTTGGGTATGGTGTTGAAGCATTGGCTAGGATGTCCAACTTACCATGTTAAGGAACCTATTTAGGCACACAATTTTTTTGATCACTACTGTAGTGCATTAGGTGCATTAAGTAAATGTACAATTAAAAGATATTATGTAAAATCTTGTTGATTATGCATGCATATGTGTGATTGCATATATATTAATATGCATATGTGGGTGCACATGTTGGAGTGCATTGTGTGAATGCATGGTTGTGATATATTTATATATACTTCAATACAATTAGATAATGGATGAAATGGTAGAATTATTAAAAAAAAAATTAAGACCCTTTCATGAGATGCTATGGGGAAAGAATTGCATGAAGAAGGTAGTTGTGTTTGTTGGTCTTCCGGGATGCTCTATTGGGAGGACAGAGTTGCATGAAGTGATATGGTTGTGTAATCATGAATGATGAAAGTTTTATTTGACTTCATCTATATATGAGCTGAATGTATCTTGCAATTTAATGTGATAAGGATGCACATAAAGTAGATGTATTTCATTGCATTTGAAATAATAAAAGATGATAGTGTTTGAATTATTGAGTACTATAATTCTGCTCGATCACTTTAGTGACTATTGTAACAATGAAATGATTATGCGCATGGATACTCAACAAGTGCTTGGTTGATTAAAAATTTCAGATTTGAGATTTTGCTAATAAGTACTAATGGTTGTTTGATTCTCCATAATTGTGTCAAAGGGACATGCTATAGGTGGATGTATGTGCTATGGGAGCAATCCTAAAGCATATTGGACAAAATAATACCACTTACAAGATCCAAACAATATGAGCATGAACTGATCATGGTTAAATAAATCAAATTTCTGTAGTGGACATAATTGTAAATTCAGATTTGAATTTGATTATTAATGACATTGATTGGTTGATTGTTTTTGAATTGTGTCAAGAGGACACAATGCATGAAGACCATGTGTTATGGCTTGCATGATCTAAACATCATGAGAAAGAACTCATGTTTTGGAAATCTAGTTTCTGTACGAAATGAAATTGAGAATTTCTAAGTGAAATTATTATGATAAATATCTCATGGAAATGAGATGTAACATGTATTGCTTTAGATTTAAATTTTGTTTAAAATTTTTGATAATATCTCATGTGAACTGTATGCATGTATGTAATGCACAGGTGAGATGGTGGAAATATGCCATTGGGGAATATGTCACATGATAAAGCTGAAAATGAAAAGGAATGCCAAGAGTGGCTTGGGTTTGAGAAACCCTACAACATTCCTTACAGGAGCTTGTCTCTCCACAGTGCTATTAAACTCAATCAGATCATGGGTACTCCGGAGGATTGCATGGGAATTGGTAACCTTTCTACGCTCACACAAAAGAGAACTGGAAGGGATGGATATACTTGAGGGACTGTGTAACAAACAAGGAGTACCATCCTTGTGTGGTGTGAGTGGGTATTGTGGGGCAATGCTAGCCTGCAGTCAAGTGAGTCACGTATAGAGTTCATGGAGGGAACCACTGGTTTGCATAGGAGAAGGAACCATGTGATCGCATTATTTTGTATTATTGCATAATAAACCCAGTAGAGAGGCTAGCTTGGAAATGGTTTTTTCATGCTTGATAAACCTAGTCGGAGAACTAGATTATCATACTGGTTAATGAAATGCTTGATAAACCCACTCATGTTACTGGCTTGGCATTGGTTATTTGAATGTCATGGAGCAGCTTGCATGTTGTCCAAACATTCATTATTGTATGCATGCGTTATCCAAGGATTACAAAAACTTGGTTACCTTTCGATGCACACCTGAAGAGAACTGGAAGGGGTGGGGCAGGTCTTGTGGATGCCATCGTTGTTTGAAGTGAATGCAGGATACTTGTGGAGCTAAAGGAAGATGGTCATACATATAAATATTTGGTTATCTTGTAGCTTCTTGCTTATTTAATATGAATACATGTGGGTATATGATTTTCAAATCTTGTTTAGAGATAAACCCTATGAAACTAAACTTGACATGTGAATTGATTCAATGTTTGAGTGAAGGTATTTCTGGAAGAAAGAACCTTGAAGGCATCCTAAGGATGCATTTGGACATGTGACTGTCTTGGAAAACTCAATATGAGTAGCAATTAAAAGTGGTGCTAGTTGACTTGTGTGGGTCCTAGAAACCAAAGGTTCTGTAGGCACTCATGGGGAAGGGTTCCCTGGTTGAGAATCCTTAGACGAACCTTAGACACCATGTGTCATCACCAAAACAAGAAATATGCGAGTCAAGCATTCACATTTGAAGTGAAAGAGACCAAGGTGTATGGAACCACAGTGGTGGTAGGGCTCCATATTGGATCAAGACTAAGAGGGTAACCTCTTACTCTTCTCTTTCCTTTTTGATTGATTCATTTTAGAAACATAAAATTGTTGAATGCATGCCATGGCTGAAAGTTGATTATGTTTATCTTTCTTGAAATAGATGGTGAATGTTGAATTAGTTAATTACCTATGAAAGGATGAACATGAATGAGTTCATTTGTATGTTGGACAAGCATGAAATGTGTGGAAGTCTCATGGATAAAGCATGAACTTTCCCTATCCATTGGGAAAATAATTGATTGATCTTAATGCTTATGTTATGCTTGGCCTAACAAGAATTACAATGATGAATTTCACATGTGAAAATTAAATCAATTGGTTGCAGTTGTTACAAGGCAAGTGTTGCTAGTAGGAAAAGTGTGGACAATTGTGCACATTGACCATGGAAGTAGACCAAAAGCTATTGGAATTGTCTGAAAATATTCTTCAAACAATTTCCAAGACCCAAGAAAATATTGGGGAGATGCTCAAGATACAAAAGCAACAGAATGAGATGAACCAAAAGGTTTTGTAGGAATCCATTTGTCTGCAAAATGCGGTAAAATGAATTCTAGAAGCTATGAGCAGTGGAAAGGACAATAAGAATAATTGTAGCCATAAAGTTTCCAGACTTGTGGATCAACTGGGAGGTAAAGAAAATGAAGGGATTGTTGTAGATCTGGAAGGTCAAAGCCAGCAAGAGCAACCTGTTGAAACCAAGGACTCAGTCTTGAAATCTCGAAGTAACATATGAAATGCAGGACAGACCTACCACATCTTGTGAATTTTGGACATGTGTAAATTGTATATGCATTCCTAAGTATTGGAACACCGAGGACAATGTTATTATAAGGGGGAGGGAAATGTAATACCCCCATTTTGACCCTTAGGACCTAATTGGATTTCAATGTAAATAATGTATACATGTGATGTATGATTCCTAGCTTGGAGCTCAAGGACAAGGCCCCAGTAGTGAATGCTCAACTTTAAAAGGAAAGTATTTGACATTGTGTGATCCATGTGCTATTAAGCCATGGAAATTGTAAAATGATATGTATATCATGTAATAAAAATACTAAGGGCCTGGATATGGATGCAACTAAATGAGGGGGATATGTGTATCCACTAGGGAGAGGCGATGGGGTTGTGGGATTGAACCATAGGATTTCATATGTCAGCTTGGGAACCCACCTTTGACTTCCCTAGCAGTCATTTAATTCTCCTGCATGAAGTGGGTGAAAGAAACGGTTCATGAGGTCGATGGAGTGGGGGAAACCCCAAAATTTAGATGGAAGGGTATGGAGCTCTGTTTTCCTTGATCTTCACATCACGCTACCCTTGGAAGTTCGTCTTCCTGGATCAATATTCCATTAGAGACCAACAATAGGATTTTGGAGGCAGAACAGAGGGAGACGAGCAGTGAAAAGAGGATGGAAATCATGATTTGGGGGAGAGCCACGATTTGCAGTGCCTAGATTTCTCAAGAATTGCGTGAGAAGAAAAATTTGTTGGAGAAATACTTAGACCCAAATACTGTAGAGATTTGGAGACTGTGAGATGATCAGAACCCCATGAGAAACCTAGATCTAATAGCCCAAAATCCTGTTGCAGGACAAAACTATTCAGCCACAATGTTGAGGGAGATCCGAGTGCAGATCGTAGTGGGAAGAGACCGATAGGGTTTAGACTGTGTGGTAGAGACAGTGTGGGCTCATTTACTCTTGATTTAGCAGTCGGGACAAGCCATACCTTCCTAGGTCAGCGCTGAGGGAAGGGATTCCCAAGGGACTGTGTAGCAGTGAAGGGGACCTTACTTAGGTTGAGAGTGGAGGTGATGGGGGTGCCTAGACTATCTAAGGCCATTTGGTTATGATTATAGCTCTATGGATGAGCTCATTGACCTAGAAAAATCTTTGCCTATCTCCCACTTGCTTGACAAAGCCAACTCTATGCTGATGACTTGAATGACTGAGTATCCAAGGATGTGAGTAACCCTGGCTAGTTCTTCCTTAGTGGATAGATAGACCCAAATCAGGGGTGGTCTCTATGTGCTGAGATACTAGAGGCTGGGCAGAGACCAATGGTTGGTTTGGAACGATGCACTCCATATCCAGTTTGCTTGGTGGTTTCAATTAAAGATAAGTGTTTCCTATTTCCTTTGAATTGTGCCAATTTACGTACATGGTTGATTGTTTGTTTATGTATGAATGCATGGAATGATCTAGCTGGTTAAGGGAACAAAATACTTGTACTCATGTTATTATTATGCCTATGATGAAATGATGATAGATGCATGTTGTGTGTGTGCTTAATGTGGTTTATTTCAGTCGTGTTTTGCCTCTATGTGATTTATTTATATGTAGTTTTGTTCATTAATGAATAGGGATAGGTTTGGTTGAGACCATGAATGAGAAGAAGTTTCAGTTAGGGATTTGGGGAGGAAATAGGCACTCCTCTGTGGTGTTCATGCTTCTCCCTGTAGATCATATGAATAGAAAATACATGACTGAGTAGTAGGAGAGCCCCTTACATAGTGGAAAAGAGGCATGGATGAAGTTAGGGGACACATTTTAGGTTGGATGAAGGATAGGTTCAAAGTCATTATATGCATTATATGATCATGCAGTTACATAAGGCTTGCCGATAGATTTCCAACAGTACTTCGTTTTCCCAAAATGGACCTCGGATGATAAATTTATGAGCCAGAGAAGTTGTGCAGTTGGGATTCTGACTTTCCAAACCCACAATGCGAATTGCGGATTGTAGAAGCCAGAAGGGTGATTCTATGGAGTTATGCGTGGTGGTTTCGACTTCTGAATCCCACATCGTAGATTGCGGATTGCAGAAGTAGGAAGATTGAATTTTTCGGAGTTGTGAAATGGTAGTTCCAACTTCCAACTTCTGCAAGGCGGATTGCAGATTGTGGAATTCAAAGAGGTAATTTTTTCGGATTGGTAATTTGGAGTTTTGACTTTCGAATTCGGCATTGTGGACTGAGGATTGTGGATTGTGGATGTCTGAGGAGTAATTCTTTGAAGTTGAGATTTTGGTGTTTTTATTTCTAAACCCCTCATTGTAGATTGTGGGTTGTGGAAGTAGGGAAAGTGTTATTCGACGCCATGTTTTGGCATTTAGACTTTCTGAATCCCGCATTGTGGATTACAGATTGTGGAAGTCGGCAAGGTGTTATTCGACGCCATGTTTTGGCATTCTGACTTTCTGAATCTCGCATTGGAAGTTGGGAAGGTGTTCTTCACGTCGTGTAATTGGTGTTCTGAATTCGGACTTTCGATTGTGGACCAAGACATTGCAGATGTCTAAAAAGAGTAGTGTTGTGGATAATTTTTGGAAGAAAAAAGTAGCAGGTTGTTCAAGGTTGTTCCCCCATCACTCTAAAGGTCATTGAGGGGATCATGGACGTGACACCGAAGACACCGGAGTGTGGAATTTTAGACCATATGAGACTTCAAATGGACTCATTTTTAGTGACGCTTGATACCCATTATTAGAAGCAAATTCTACTAAATGCAAAATCTCTTTCCATTTACCTGGTTTATTCATCACATACATTCGTAGCATATCTTCTAACACTTGATTAGTTCTTTCAGTTTTCCCATCTATTTGAGGATTATAAGCAGTACTGAAATTCAGTTTTGTATCTAGACCTTTAAACAATGATTTCCAAAAGTTGTAAATTTTGCATCTCTATCAGAAATCACAACTTTCGGAACACCATGCAAACAAAATATTTCTTTCATAAAAATATCAGCTATGTTAATGGATTTAAAAGTAGGTTTTATAGGTATGAAGTGTGCATCCTTAACTTATCAACAAATTCCATTATTGAGGCATTTTGTTTATTCGATTTAGGTAATCTTGTTATAAAATCCATACTTGTTATCTTCCACTTCCATTCCAAAATGGGTAAGGGTTGAAGTAACCCGACAAGATGTTGATGTTATGTTTTTACTTGTTGACATTCAATGGATCTAGATAGGTAATTCGCATCATCGTTCTTCATGTTAGGAAAATAATAGCTCTATCTTAGTTTTGTTATCATCTTTTGGTATCCCAGGTGTCCAAAATATGGTTTCTTATGTAACTCATTCATGATTATTTGTTTAATTGCTTCCGAATTAGGTATGTATAACCGATTTTTATAGACTAAAAAGTCTTATGAGCTTATAGAGTAAGCTGAGGGTTCGTTCCCATTAACATCATTTTCTAACTGTTCTTTAATTTTCTTGTATGCTTCATCATTTTTAGCTGCATCCATTATCAAATCTTCCATATTTGTCTTATAACTGATAAAAGTAGTCAAATAGAGTGGGATGGCGTTCTTACTTAGGGCATACGCCACCTTTTTCTCTTTTCATTTAATGTGTTTAATTTCAAAATCATACTCACTCAATAAGGCTAACCACCTTTCTTGACGAGCATTTAAACTATGTTGATCAAATAAGTATTTTAAGATTATATTATCCGACATTAAGGTGAATCTTCTCCCTATCAAGTAGTGTCTCCACATCCTTAATGCATGTATTATGGCAGCTAGTTCCAAGTCATGGGTTGCATAGTTATGTTCATGTTGTTTAAGTTTTCTTGACTCATAAATTATTACGTAATCCTCTTGCATTAGTATGCCACGGAATCCTTTTAAGCAGGAATCCGTACATACAACGAAGTCCTTGTATGAGCCTTCTATTCTTAGAATAGGTGCAGTGGTCAGTAATTGTTTAAGTTTTTCAAAGCTTTCCTGACATTTATTAGACCATATGAATTTAGATCCTTTATTTTGGAGTGAGGCTATCGGCTAAGAAATCCTGGAGAACCCCTCAATGAACCTATGGTAGTAACCCATGATTCCCATAAAGGATCGAATCCAAGTTACATCCTAAGGGACTGGCCAATCAATGATTTCCTTGATTTATCTGGGTCTACATAAATGCCTTCCTTAGATATTACATTACCTAGGTATTGAATTTTATCTTGAAATAAGTCTCATTTACTAAACTTTGCATACAGTTTATGTTCTCTAAGGGTTTGTAAAACTAACTTTAGGTGTTCTTTATGTTCTTCTTCATTTTTAGAATATATTAAGATGTCATCAATAAATACTATTACAAAATTGTCTAGGTATTTATGGAGGACATTGTTCATCAAACACATGAACGTGGCCAAAGCATTGGTCAAGCCAAATGAAACAACCAAGAACTCATAATTCCCGTACCTCATTCTGAATGCGGTTTTATGAACATCCTCATCCTTAATTCTTACTTGATGGTATCCAGACCTCAATTCAATTTTAGAGAATATTGTTTCTCCCCTTACTTGGTCAAACATATCATCAATGTAGGGGAGAGGGTATCTGTTCTTAATTGTCATTTTGATTAATTGTATGTAATCAATTGAAAGCCTTAGTGTGCCATCTTTATTTTTAACAAACAAAAATGGTGCTTCCCATGGAGACACACTCGGTCTTATATATTCTTTATATATTAATTCTTGTAACTGCAATTTTAGTTCGAGCAACTCGGGTGTGTTCATTTGATAAGAATCCTTTCAGGTAGGTACCGCTCTGGGTACGAACTCAATGGTGAGTTCAATATCCCTCTTCGTAGGTATCACAGGTATCTCTTTTGGGAACACAACTTTAAATTCATTTAAGAGAGGAAAAATATGTAAACTAAGTTTTGTCTTATCATCATTAGTTTCGGTGATGTGTACAACAAACATCCTACATCATTTTCTAGCATACTTTTTCAATTGCAAAGCGGATATTTTTCTGGTAAGCTCTTTTTTTGGAATCCCTCTAACCATTCTACTTTCACCATTTTCATCGATGCAATTAAACGTTTTCTCAAAGAAATTTAGTACAACTCTATGTTTTTCTAACCAATCCATGCCAATTAGTATATGATAATATCCTAATGGAAAAATATTCAAATCTACTTTTGTAATCAAAATTTTCATATGAATTTCACAATTAGAAATAAATATGGTTACTTTTATTTTCGTATCTGTGGCTAATTGTACTAGCCACGAGTTTTTGAAATCATATTTTTCTATTTTACATAAATCTACTAGCTTAGGATAAGTATAACTGAAAGTGTATATGGAATCAATTAATATAGAAATAGGTATTTCAAAGATCTTACCATCTACCTCGATCTTGGAAGGTTGATAATCCGTTGATGATTTTCCAACATAACGCTAATCTGTGGTATGTTCCAAGCAACCTCTCCAACTGTGGTTGCTTCTCGGATTGTGTGGATATTCCGATTATCCTTTTTATGACGACAATACAGATAGTAATGAATCTCCATGTATCCCCAACATTGCAGAGGTTCTCTTTTTACTTCTTCTTTCTTTTTATTACAGAAATTATCTATATACTCAGCAATTCTCATGGGTTGTTTATATTCAGTCCTTACTGTTTGTTGTCTATCTTTAAAAGTATTTCTTTGAAAACCTTTATGTTTATTGAAAGGTTTGAATTCTCTCCTCTTAAAATTACTTCCATCTCTTTTCTTTAAGTTATAAGGGTTTTCATTCTTACTCTTAGATTGATCATATGTTAACTTGGCCTTCCTCATTGCTTGATACAAAGTTTTTGGTTCATCAAAATCCAATTTGTCCTTATAGTAGTTAGGTAAGCAACCTATGAATCTCTCAATTTTTGTTTTTTCTTCATTTAGATAAGGTACGTATCTTAACAAGAATAAAAATTTAGTGCAGAATTCATGCATAGATATGGATCCCAGTCTTAGTTATTAAAATTCCTTAGCTTTCCCTTCATAGTAATTGTAATGTCCCCATCTTGACCCCATTACATTCGAATGTAAATGATGTAATATTGTCGTAAAATCATGGTGAGGAGCTCAAGGATAAGACCCCGCCATCGATTTATTGATGCATATGGTTCGCATACTAGCCAGGCACGGTGGAATTGTGAATATCTTGTAAATATGCATTTTAATAAAATACCCACCACTAGCTATGCAATGCAACAAGAGATGGGGGCATGATTTTACAAGGAATTGGGAGGGAAAACATTCAAACCCTTGGAGCCAGTCAAGTCAAGCGTGTCAATGAGAGTACCAATCAAACCCTCAACTACCCATGTTGACTTTTGTACCCAATCATTGATTTCTCCCAAGAGTTGGTTGAGGTATTTAATGCCTTGGGGAATGAGATGTATGGCTGTCCAAATTTGGGTATGGGAAAGCCACCCTGCATGGGAAATTGTGTTTTGCTTCTTGGGTAAGAAAGAGCCATGAATTTCTCCCCAAGCCATTATCCATCAACCAGTTGCTCTCCCTCATGAGTTTGAAGCTACCTGGGTGTTTTCCAGCCATATTTTTATGTGTTTTCCTTGATCCTCAGCTGGGAGAAGGGCATTTTTGTGGTTTATGCCAGTGGGGAAGAAGGGGAATCCAATTGGGGTTCCATAGAGACCATTTGAGCTGTTGAATGCTTAGATACTTGGGGAAGAAACCGTTTTCCTCCCTGTGAATGTTTTTCCCCATCCCACAATTTTTTTTTGGATGGAAACGATTTGGGGAAAGCCCATGGCCATCCTGTTTGTAAATCCCACTATTAAAACATGTGTATCCATGCCCAATGATTGTGTTTTGTTGTGTGTGTAAAGAGTATGTTGGGGTAAGGGTATGGGTATCCATTGGTTTGGCTTGAGCTTGAGTGCAAGCATCTAGGGTTCATATGTAGCCTGATAAACCCAGCTGTGGACTGGCTTGGCTCAGATGAGATGATTAATTGGGCTGTGCATGAGCTTGAATGTCCCCTTTTCCTTGTAAGAATCATGCCCAACTCGGGGGGTGGCAGTTGTGTTGAGAGATTGATGAACACAACTGGGCTATGGTTGGGTGGAACGTTGCAACGACATAGCTAGTTGTTTGGGACAATTGCACAATGAAGATAAGTGTTTTTAGGCCTATGTGTTTCACTTCTGCAATGCATTAATTTGATGACTGTTGATATGCTGTATGCATGAGTAATGTGTGTGGATAGTTTAATTTCACTGTACATGTTTGATTTGTTTGCATCTGCACACAAATGTTTTATTCATATGATTCTAATTAGTGGGATGAGTTTATGTAAAATCCCCATAGATTGTTAGGATGTTCCCTTCCTCGAATTGGGTCCGTGGGAGGGTACGATACAGTAATACGCTGAGAGGTATTCTCCTTTAAATTCCTTTTTAAACCAGTTCCAACTTATTTTTC
Organism: Larix kaempferi; assembly: GCA_027924585.1. NCBI lineage: Eukaryota > Viridiplantae > Streptophyta > Pinopsida > Pinales > Pinaceae > Larix > Larix kaempferi. Next base: position 14,223,852 of record BSBM01000085.1, read on the forward strand.
TATCATTAATCATTTTTTCTCTTTTTATGTCTTGCCACAAAATCTCATCCTTTCCGACTAAATTGAAGATGGCCATTTTTCCTTTCATTGAGTTGGAATAGTTGTACATAGTAAAGTACTTCTTCATCCCAGAAATCCAAGCCTCAGCTTCTTCTCTATTTTTTACTTCGCTGTCAAAGGTAGGAGGTCTTATTTTTCTGAATTCTCTAATGTTAATTCATCTTTATTTTTTCTTTTCTTTTTATGTCCTCTCTCAGAACTCGCACTAGAATATTCTGATTCACTAGATGGAGGGATTTCGTCAAAATAGGTCCAGTCAGAGGATGAGGTGTCTCTTTTATGTTTTCTCTTATCATTACTTATCTCATTCAACTTATATAGCAGGGCTTTGTTTAAGTCTTCTTGGGTTTTCAGTACCCTCTCTTGTTCAGTTTTAAAATTCATTAATTCGGTTTATAAGTCTTTTACAGTATGCAAATTCCCATTATTTACATTGTTATTCTGATCATTCAGTTCAGCCCATATAGTTGGGGTAGGGCATCGTCTTCTCGCCATTTCTTACTACAATTTAGTGACACAGACTTCCTTCTATGTATGAAAGAAAACATGTACAAGAAATTAGTTTTCCTATAATACTTAGTGGACACCATAAGGCCAAGTGTCATTGTCTAATCTCTAATACCACATGAAACATGTCCAAAATAAAGAATTTTTTAAAACTTTAAAAGCTTTGGAAACACCCCTAAATATAGGACTTATCTCAACTTTCTTTATAATAAATGTGGTGCATAATTCTTTTATAAACAAAATTGTTTCCAATGGCTTCCATAACTAACAAGGTACACTTAAAGATCTATTTAACACATAAATATGATACAAATCTATGAAATGTGATACATATATTTCTCTAGATACAAGGTCTCTATGTGATAGAAAATTTATGTTTTTGACTAATTTCAAAATAACCTTCAAGTATATTGTACCATCATTTTCAACCAAATACATTTAAGATCAATTTTCAATGCACCATATATATATAAGTTTTTTCCTCAACTATTTCATGTTATATATATATATTTTGATGTCTATATATTACTTTAGGTAATATTTTATCTTATTTAATAGACAACTTAATGCACCAACCATCTATACTTCCTATTTTTAGGGTGTTGAATCCCCGGGTGTGTAGGTTGTTGGAATGGGTTCCAAGGCTAACAATAGAGGGTGAAAACCTAGCCTGAAAGGCTTCAAAAATATCTCCGCAAGAGCAGTTCTATCCCTAGTCTGTTTGGTGTGGTTAAATCCCACAGATACAAAGGCCTCCGCTCGCACTTATGGGTTTTGATTCTGAAAGGATCAGTCTTCCTATGAGGGAAGATCAAAGTGTCTTAATTCTATGAATGGATCTAAACCTATAAGAAATCTACATTAAAGGGAATCTAAACTAAGTCAGATCTAATCTAAAGAAAGCATCTTGTTTAAGTGCAGGATAAGTTGATTTGAAAATTAATAAGTCTTGTCACCGGTTTGACAAAAAAGGATCAACACTTACTAGCTCAAAATACAATCAGAAAATGAAAATTAACTGATGGTAGCTTAAGGATTTAAGCACATGCAAGTTTACCTTGTAGCTGAAATGCTAATTGAAAAATTAACATGTATAAATTAATTTATGTTAATCATTTGCAGAAATAGATAAATGTTTTAATTAAATAAATTCATTTAAAACATATATAATACATAGACCATGAGTTAAGATAAATATAAACTAGTGATCAATGTATAAATAGTAATTGCAAAATCAAACAATGTTCGTTCAATGATTAAGGTGAATAAATCAAATATCATTAAAGAAATTTGACAACATAGACAAAGAATATGCCAAGAAAAACTAACTTTGATTCATCAGGTCTACAAAAAATTACAAGATCTCAAGTGAAACAATGTTTCTCTAGTCCTTCTCTGGCGATTTTCTTCCCCCCCTCCCCATGAGACCTCTACCCTTTAAATAATACTTAAAAAATGGCTACAAAGGATAGCCTTCCCATGAAAACAAGGATTTACAAAATCAACTAATCTAAGGATAACCAAGGGCTCGTTGCCACTTGGTCCTAAATTCTAACAATTCATCAACATGTGGATAGTTGGCTGAATCGAGCCCCAGCTGAGTATCACGTGTGAATATTTCCATCTCATTTTTGGCTATCTTATGCCAAGAATGCAAGAAAATGTGGATCTTTCCTTCTAGGCTGATAGGTTGCTTGATGAATTGGTCCACTTCTGTGATATGGATGTGCTCGAGCTGCTGAATTTTTGCCTTGACCTCCTCAGATCTGCTTTCCACTTGTTCAATCATTAACTTTGGTGGACAGAATTCTTCAATAAGATCCATAGTAGGAAATTGTAGGCTGAGCATAATATTGTCTACAACATACCACCTTCTAGAACAGATGGTCCGTGCCTTTTTTATTGTCTCATCTACCATGTCAAAAATAATTTGCCAGGCATTCAAAGAAGTCCTGACTCTCCTGAATCTGAAACTGTCCAACACAGGAATGTCATCTTTCCTTTCTTGGATGTACCTCTGCCAATTGACAATGTCATTAATGGCCTTTGAAGCCTGTTGTCTTTTATCCATCCGTTGGTTAAGGGTGACAAACATCTTTTCAAAAGCATTATTAGTCTCTTGAATTTCATTCAGGGTACTAAACCTCTCAGCTAGGAGCTTGTGATGCTCCTCATTCACCTGATTAGCCAAGTCTTTAAACTCTTGCTGCGAAAACTTAGAGAAAGAAGAAGAGGCTACAGTTGCAGTTGCATCCTCAAACTGATTTTCCAGCATAGCTATCTTTTCTGCATTAGCAGTGTTCAAGACTTCAACATCATACAACTGGATATGAAGAGAAGCATTATGTCCTTGGAGCTCTTCAATTTTATTTTCAAATGCCTTTCTCAATTCATGAACATAAGATTCATGTTCCTCATTGGTCTTAGCCAGCTGCTCTTGAAGTTTGTTCAACTCCTTTTTCACATCAATTTCTTTATTCAATAATGTCACTGAATCAAAGTTGGCCCCTGCAAATGCACCCATGGCCACAACAATATCTAATGCTTCCTACTGGATGCCATCAGATTGTTTGCCCCAAATTATTTGATTAGGAAAAGGTTCCTACAATACACCTTGATCTCTACTTCTCTTGTTTCCTTTCTTCACCACGGCCTTAGCTTCTTTACTATAAAAATAATCTCCAAGGGAGACTACATTATCATCTTCATAAGCAGCTACCAACTCAGTAGATGATGTATCCACATCTCCTATTGCAACTAATGGAGCTGTCTGGGTAATAGTGGAATTAGGTATGGACATAGTAATCTGAGAGGTAGTTGGAGAAGAAGGAATTATTTCAGCAACTGATGGTGAGGAAGGAGAAGGAATTGAAGTGACAACTTTAGGAAGTGAAATAGGTGTATTAGGAATTGATGGTGAAGAAGGAGCAACCGGTATTTGGACATCAATGGATAGTGGTGATGAAGTAGACGGTGGTGGTTGTAGAGAGACAGTTGGAGACTAGATCTCTGCAGCCATTGATGGTGAAAAGGGACGTGGAACTGACAAGGTTGGAAATGAAGTAGTGATGGAATTCAGTGCATCAAATAATTGGGATATGTTGGATGGTGGTGCAATCTCAGAAGATACAATGGAAAGAGGTTCAACAGAGGAAAGTGCGATTGCAGAAGTTATTGTAACAACAATAGTGGTTACTTCAGGAAAATGTTCATCTGGGATAGGATCATCCATCACTATCGCATCCAATAAATCAGTAACAATCTGAGAGCCTTCAGTTATTTCTTGTACCACAGGAACAGAAGGAAGTGTTTCATCCTCAAAATCACTGCATTCAATATTAAGAGTAGGAATTTGAGAAGTAGGAGTTTGAATTTTATGTCTTTTGGCTGGGTTACTCACAGCAATCACTTGAATCTCACTAGTTGGTTTGGCTGCTGCAACCACTTGGGTACCAAGCACCGAAGTCATCTTTGCTAATTACTTCTTCAATTGCTGAGATGTTTGAATTAACACTTTTAATTCTATAGTAGTTTTCAACTTCGAAGGATCCTCCATAAGGCCTTTTCCTTTGTCTCCATCTGGATAGGTCAACATTAGTGGAGCACTTGCTTTCTATGCTTCCTTCTCTTCCGTGTCTTTTCTTGTCTGCTCTTCAAGGTTGAGTTCCATTTTTCTATAGCTCAAAACCTTAGTTTTAAGCTCCTGATGGTACTGAAGAATATGGTTATGTTCATCTTTTCTTTTATCCATCACCATGAATTCAGAGAAAACATCCACTCCCCAATAAATGGATTCATTAGGAATATCTTGATGGGCATAACCAATCTTCATGTGTTCCTGTTTGAAGTGAGAATCCAAAAATGCTTTAGGGTCATGCATTCATTTGGGGGGAAATCCCAATTTCAAAGAGGCAATCCTGTCTCCCATTATTGCAGCCCAAGTTGAATTTGGGATAACCAAAGGCCCAAGGTTCAAAGGGAATTTAGGCCATCCCTTTATTTTAGGTCCAGTGAGCTTAAGGTAAACCCCATCTGTAACAGTGTGGTAATATATTTCTTAATTAACAGCCTGTCTGGGACCACTCTTGGTAGAATATGCATTGTGCTACTTCCCCAAACTATGATGTAAGAAAACGCTCCCCCACATACAAATCACCAAGTGTAGGGATGATATTTTTGGCATCAAGAGAGAAAGCAAGGGCATCTTCCCTGAAAATCTATTGGTAGATTGCACCAAAGAAGGACAAAGTTGCTTTCCCATAAGGATGAGAAGTAAATATGGACTGGAGGTGAAGATAAGGTCCAATTCCACCCCATGGAAGGGTATTGGAACTCTGAACATAAGACATCAATCACATAGGTAGAGTAGAAGAAATGTGGCTTCTTTGGTGTTTTCTGATATCTTTCAATGGCAGTCTTTAATTTTGCTGACAAAATGAAATCCCAGGGGAATGAATCTCCAGTTGTAAGGATATGATGGGCGATAGCTCCCATTCAACTTTGAACACTGAATAGTTAGGAAGACCATAGATCCTGCAAAGCATGGATTCCAAAAGGGAGTAGGGTTCCTTGAACCACGAGACCGGGTATGAATTATCATCCCTGGGCATGAAATTGGTTGGTTTGTTCATCCAAGACTTCACCATTTCATTAAAATTATACCTAGTCTTTGTAGAATCCATGAATGCAACATTAAGGGTTTGGATGGTCAGTTTAAGGGCATATGCTCTAGTGAAAAACCTCAGGACGAAAAGTGGCCAGTTGAGACCCTGTGCTATCATTGAAAGAACGATCCTTAGGGTTGGCATGGTCACTAATCCACTTAGCTGCATCTGTGCAGGGGAGAATGGCAGGTCTAGCAGCTATGGCATGGAGATGTGAATCCCTAATTTTTTCATAGGAAGGCCGGTCATTCTGAATATCAGATAGGTTGTCATCATCAAATATAACATAAATTTTAGACCAATCAATTTGGTAAGTCTCAGAAACCTTGTCACTGGTATTGGCAAGGATACCGAAGTTCAAGACTTTGTTCAACAAGTCTTTTTGAGCTGTTTTGGAGCGATTGTTCAGTGACAGGTTTGGAAAAATGGAAATTTCTGATAAATAGATGAACACAAATAAAAAATAATTCAAAAATGACAAAACCGTAAACAATCAAATACAAAAATGACATGAAAACAACCTTTGTTAACTAAGAAATGACAGAAAATGACCCCTGGTAAAACTTCACAGTAAAAAATCCATGCAGTAGGTAATTTTTGAAAATGGAAAATGATAAAAGAAAATAGAAAAATTAACATATTTATCAATTCCGTTGAATGAAAAATGGGCCATAGGATCAAGACAAATCGAAGACTAAGATCTAACCTTGCAGGATGCAGAAGACGAGTTGTGGGAGTTTATTTTGAAAATTTATACATTCTTCCTGCAATCCGCAATCCGCAATTGCGGGTTGCGGGTTGCAGGATCGCAACTCAAAGTAATAATAAACCAAAGTTTCCGCAATCCGCAATCCGCAATTACGAGTTGCAGAAATGCGAACGACGCTTATTAAACAGATGACCTTTCCGCAATCCACAATCCGCAAATTGTGGGTTGCGGGTTGCAAAATCACACGTCAAAAATTTATTATTCAAATAGTTTCTATAATCCACAATCTGCATTGTGGGTTGCTGGTTGAGGAATCGCAAAACGCAAAACTATTTTAAGACTTTTGTTGCAATCCGCAATTGCGGGTTGCGGGTTGCAGGTGCAAAAGACCGGGATTATTGAAAAATGTTTCCACATCCGCAATCCGCATTGCGGATTACGGAAAGGACCTGTCTTTTGGAAAAACCTATGCTTTCTGCAACTCACAAAAACACAAAAAATCAATGAAATTTTCAATGGGAAAAAATTTCTAATTAAATCAAATCATAACCAAGGAATCGAAACTTGATAAGAATGATGAAAGATCCCCAAAATGACTAAGGAATTTAAGCATTACCTTTGCATATAAAAACTTGGGGATCCCATGTTTTATTAAAACATGGGATCTATTATACCTACAACAAATGGTGACTGGCTGGGATGAACGAGTTATCTCTATGAATAAAATATTCAGTTAAAAAAGAAGACATGTCAGCAAACTAATGTTTCAACCTGAGATTTAGAAAATGTTCTTGTGAAATCACAACCAAAAGAACAGAGTTAATCACCGGATTGATATATTTCCATCCAAAACCAATTAATGATGATGTAAATCCGGTAAAGAAATCTAGAAGTAAACAGGAATCCTTTACCATCATGCATTCATAGGAGGGAAACTTGAGTTGAACCTGAGAACAAACTTAAAACCATTATGGAAATCCAAATTATGAATCACCTTGACTTTATTAATTACTTTATTTATGTACATATGCATTATATAAAATATACACTTCTTTTTATCTTTTTTTTTTTACTTTTCTCCTTTCTTTTGAAAACAGAATGAAAATATGCACATAAGACTTTGTTGGTATAAGGTCACTTCCCTGACTTGGTGATCAGATGTTGGCAATGCCATTCACAAACCTGGTCTGGAAACTGAACAAGCTAGCTCGGTAAGGAGACTCCTTGTCTTTCAGTTTTTGACACTGAAAGCAATTACCATGGCTTGGTAACCATAAAGTGATAATTTCATTCCAAAATCAAATTCATGATCATGGTAGGGATGGCTTATAATAAGACCACCCTATCTTCATATGCAACAATTGTCTTATAAAAGAAAACAAATATTTATTGGTGTGTAAATTACAAGACACTACCATGGCTCGGTAACCATATGTTGGTAGTGTTACTCACTGATGTTTTCCAGATCATGAGTGGACCGACCTGTGATAGGATCTTCCACCTTCTAGTAGTAACTGAAATTCATCTCTCTAGCTTGGTGACCAGATATGGAGATGTCATTCCACTAAACATCTATGAACCTAATGGGATGGCTTGTGATAATACCACCCATCTTGTAATCTACAATTATTAAGATAAATTATTTTCAAGGTGACTATAATAGGATCCAGAGCAGATAAAGGTTGACCAGGTTATAAAGATATGTTGCCTTTCACTAATGAAACATAAGATTAGAAATCCTAATCATTTCCATAAACTCAATTAACCAAATAATACATCTATAAGGATAGTGATCGAGGTGGGAAGGTATCAATCAAAGCTCTGCAAATATTGACTATTAATTTTATAAAAAGCATTTTCAGACATAGGCTGAGAAAGATTAAAATTGACATTGTATTATGAAAACTTCATATTGTATCAATTTTGAGCCACACTGATCAACATCCTTTACCAAAAGTGTGGACATTATTCAAAATAAAACTAAAATTTAAAAGGAAAATAAATAAAAAACGAAATATGAAAAGAAAACAAACCACACTTATGTACAAAAGAGCCCATATACTCCTCTAAACAAAGTACTTTTTAAGCAATTAGACATTCACTGGATAAGTTTTTGAAATACCTTCCAGTGTCTGTAACCAAATAGTACTAGGACAAATTTTTTTGTAAAAATGAATGGTCCTATCCATAAGTGTTGGAACTCTTGTCTTCGTGTTGTTTATCCCACTTTAACACCAATTCCCCCACAGTAAACTCCCTATCAGATGAGGATTTCTCAACGAACCACCTCTTCACTAGTTGTTGATGTTGATACAGCTTGTTCTTGTATCTTTCCCTTTCTTCCTCCAGCTTAAGTAATCTATCTACTCTTTGCTGAATTGGGGAAGAATCATCTTCTTGTATGGAGTGAGCTAGCTGTAGTGAAGGGATCATCAGGTTGGATGGTAGGATGGCCTCCTTACCATAAACCAAATAGTAAGGGGAATTTTCTATGGTTTATTTTTGGGTGACACAATCTGCTCAAAGATCATTATATAGTTGGGTATGCCAATCTTTATGGTGGGTTGCTACCGTCTTCTTTAGGATATTGATCAATTTTTTGTTGGAAGACTTTGCTAGCCCATTACCTTGAGGATAATAATTGGCAGAAAACTTCAGTTTTATCCATTTTTCAAGGACATACTGTGTTAAGTAAATTGAGGAGAAATAAGAGGCATTGTCAAACACTAAGAAATCGGGTGCACCAAACCTAGTGACTATTTGAATTTCAATGAAGGATATCACTTGGTTTGTATTGGCTTGTCTGAGAGGGCCTGCCTCTACCCATCTGGTAAAGTAGTCAGTGGTGGTCAAGATGTACCTGTGTTGCAAGGAGGAAGGAGGATTAATGGGTCCAACAAAATCCAGGCCCCATTGCTGAAATGGAAACTGAACTGTTACTGGTTTCAAAGGAAAGGCAGGTTTCTTCATTTTCCCAGCACACTTCTGACATGCTTCACATCTTCTGACATAAGAATATGCATCCTTGAACAAAGTAGGCTAGTAGTAGCCTGCCCTTAGAATCTTGTGAGCTATGGTATATCCTAAGAAGTGCCCTCCAACAGATCCTGCATGGAATTCCAAAAGAATATTATCATTTTCAACTTTCTCTAAACATCTGAGAAAAACACCATCATAGTTTTTCCTAAACAAAATGCCATCTATAAATTGATATGGTGCTGCTTTTAACATTAAAGATCTACGTTTTTTAAAGTCTGGGGTTTCTAGAGAAAACCCATGGATTAAGAAAAACTTAATGTTATCATACCATTCAGATGTCTGAGTTGTAATGACATTTACAGAACTTGTTGTTTTACTTTCCTTTTGCTCCCACTCAATTTGTTGTTGTACAAGATCATTGGATTGAGCAGTGAGCAAACCCAATCCTTGACCTTTAACAATTTTCGATGGTCTGATCTCCAGTTCATATTCTTGTAGAGAAATTATCCAGTGAGCTCTCTTTTCACCCAACTCTTTCCGAACTAGAACATTCCTAATAGTTGCATAGGGGACAATCACTTTAGTCCAAGATTTCAACAAATATGGTCTAAAATGTTTTACCGATTTGTAGACTGCGTAAGCTTGTTTCTCAATATGGGAGTAATTGAGTTCAACCCCTTTGAATGTGGAACTCATGAATGAAATAGGAATTTTAAGATAATTTGGATGCTTCTGTGTAAGAACAACTGCATAGGATAAATCAATAGCAAAATTGTATAGAATAAAATCTTTGTTGAAGTTAAGAGACATCAGAGCGGGTGCTTCTGCAATAGCCTTCCAGATTTCAACAAAGGCATTTGTTTTTTCATTAGACCACTTATATTGGGCATCTTTTTTAATCAATTGCTGCAGTGGTTTGACAATTTGAGCAAAATTTGGAACAAATCTACGAAATTTTTTTATCTTACGTAGAAAATATTGCATGGCTTTACGCGAACTGGGTAGGATGATCTTAGCAATGGCTTCTGTGCATTCTGGATCAATGATCATGCCTTCTTTCGAAACAACAAAACCTAACAACTTACCTTCAGTAACTGCAAAGATTGACTTCTTGGGGTTCAATGAAATTCCATACTTCCTGCAGCACTCAAACACCTGTTTCAAAGTAGATAAATGTTCATGTCGTTTTTTAGAATAAATAGTGACGTCATCTAAATAACAAATGAATGAATTATGCATTAAACCTCTGAAAGCTATGTCCATAGCTCTCTGGAATGTGGCACCCGCATTTATCAGTCCAAAAGGCATCCACCTATAGGCAAAGGTTCCCCAAGGGGTTCCAAAAGCTGTTTTTAGCTGATCAGCAGGGGCAACTAGGACTTGGTTATATCCCGAGAAGCCATCGAAAAGAGAAAACATCTCATCTCCTGCTACCTTTTGTAAAATCTGTTCCATGTGAGGAACATGGTAATTGTCTTTTTCAGAAGCTTTGTTGAGATTCCTGAAATCAACACACAGTATGATTTCCCCATTCTTCTTCTGAACAGGTACCGGGTTTGCAATCCACTGTGTATGTCTGACAGGAAACACAATTCTTGTTGCTAGCAGTTTTTCAAGCTCCTTTTTAACAGAAGGTTCAAGGCCGAGATGCATTTTCCTCAACTTTTTCTAATAGGGTTTAACCTCAGGTTTCACAGGCGTGTTATGGTGCATGACATTGATGTGAAAAGTTTTGAGTTCATCATGTGTCCAAGCGAACACATCCTTGAACTCTTTGCACAGTTTGATGAAATCCCTCTTCTCATCAGGAGAGCATTCAACCCCTAGATTGATTAACCGAGGGTTTTGTTTAGTTCCTAGGTTGACAGGATGATAGTTGAGGGAGGAACTCTGAGTTTTACAATTGGTGTTATGCTTGAATTTATCTTGCAGATCATAATACTTTTCCAGGTTAATAACTGACTTAGGGATCAGATTGGAAGGGTAAGAAGGATCATATAAGGATTTCTCATGCTCAACTTCATCTATTGCCACATCTTGAAAAGTGTCTTGAGCTGTAAGAAAATCTAAGATTTGATGGTCATCATCAAATACTTTCCAATTAGTCACATTATTAGGAATAGAAGGTATGTATATAAGTTCAATTGAAAAAGTGTTAGGTGACAAACCTTCAGGAGGAATCAACCTAGATGCAGTATTGGGAAGCATATATGCACCAAAATTATAGGACCTTGGGATTGACTTAATATTAAATGCAGAAAAATAATTAGTTAAGTCCCTTACCAGTTTCTGATAGTTGATCAAGCAAGGATATAAACAATGAATTTTGTTTCTCACCTGTTTTACTATGATCTCAGAATCTCCATAGCACTCAATTACCTGGGCACCCATATCAATTTCCTTCCTGAGCCCTTGAACTAAGGCTTCATACTCATCAATGTTGTTAGTGCATTCAAATTCAATCCTACATGCAATCATTGTTTGGGTTCCTTTTGGATCAATTAAGATGCAACCTGCACCAACTCCATCTTTAGATATAGAGCCATCAAAAACAAAGTCCATGAATTCAAATCTATTGTAAAATTAGTATTTACATTGTATACATTATGTACAATAGAACCTAAGAATGGTACAGTAGTGAGGTTTACAATTTGGGTCTGGTTCTGTGCATTCTCAGTGGGTGACAAATCCGCAGGTAGATCCACAAAGAATGTATCGAAAGTATAATGTTCCACATGTGAGATAAAATATGCAATAGGTTCACTAGGGTCATTTAAATCTGTAACAGTTTGTTTCATGTAAGGTTCCCTGTTGATTTTAATTCTGTTTGGCCTTCCATTGTAGGGAATCCATAAGTGGGACCAGTCAGTAGCAAAGTATCCTTTTAGTTATTCTGACCAGTCTCTGCTCAACCACATTCCATACATTTTAGGGATGTCAGCTACAATAATATCCACAGTCTGGTGGATTCTGGGGTCAAGAGACAGTGTTAACAATACTTTTTTCAATTCTCCCACTACCCTAACCTTGGATCTATCAAGTTGAACAATTTGAGTGGGGCAAGGTTCCAAAGAGGCATTTAGCTTTTTGAAGACAGATAGAGGCATCACATTGGATGAAGCCCCTGAATCTATCATACAATTGCGAACATTCCTATTGAAAACTTCAAAAGTAAGCAAGAAAGGAGGTGTTTTCTTGCTACCTAGTTTCTGGTTTCTAGTTTTAGAGTAGATCTCTAGATTGTTGTTCCGAGTCTCCCTAGGTTTGTTGACAATCATGCTTTTGGGAAGACTGTCTCTCATGGTAGGGATTTTCAGAAGTTCAAAGAGAGAAATATTAGCTTTTACTCTTTTCAAGTCCTCAATCAAACTGTATTCTATTTCAGGAATGAGAGTGTCCTTTTGTGCTGATGTTTTACCTATGTTTGGGGTAGGAGTTGAAGTGAAAGGTTCTTGTGCAGGCTGTCCTTTAATCCTTGTGTTATAACGGTGTTGGAAATTGAAGACAACCTCAGGCTCATCTTCGTCCTCAACCATAGGAAGTTCTGAGAAAAAACTGATGGTGTTTATTTGATGTTCTTCTACTTCATCAGGTGGTTCAAGATCTTGATTCTCTGTTAAGTTTTCATCTAGATGATCAAGAGAACTATGTGATTATGAAACCAAAGCCTTAAAGATAGAAATAATTTCTTCAGAGTTCAATCCTTCATCTGGATTAGGTGGGACTTGGTTTTGGGGAGGTTGATATGGTCCTCTGAATGGTTGTCTATTCAATTCCCTGTTATTGTTCTAGATTTCTCTATTAGTCTTTTTTCAGGTCAACCATTTCATTGGAAATATTTTGAAGAAATTTCTTCATATCGTTCATTTCAAAAGGGTCTTTATTCTGTACTGTGGGTTTTGGACGGTTATCTGGTTTATTGCGAGAGGTGGAGGGTTGATCTGATGGAGGATCATGATTATCTTTCAAGAAAAATATATATTTTTCAACCTGAATAGCCTCTGCAAAGGCCTCCTGCAATTTTTCTTTTCAAGCTCTTTTAACCTACATAGCAATGGAAATGGTTAATCCCTTAACATAATAGGAAACCAGAATTTCTTCTGCAGAAAGAACAGTAGTGGGGATTATATTTTTCAAGTATGAAAATGTTTGATTATAATCTTTAACTCTTTCATTGCCTTTGATTTTCATGGAAGAAAAATCAATGACCAAGTCCTATGGAGTCTTGTCATCTCCAAATTTCTGGATGAACATTTTTTCAAATTTTCATCAGTATCAAACTTAGGTAGCCATTTTTAAGGATTATTAGGGATTCTGTGTTGTTCTCCAACAATGAATACACCATCCTGGTCCAGCTAGGGTCTGTTTGTACCTTCTGCCATGGGTATATCCTCTGAGGAAGAATTGGAGGATGACTCACTATGTGATGACTCTTCAGATGAGTATGAGAAAGATGAAGGAGGTGATGGTGGTGGTCCACCTGTGGCAATGTTGGGATGAACTAATTCAGTTTCTTCAAACAATGAATCAAAATTATATTCAAGGGACAATTGTTGGCTAGATTAATCATTATGTCCAGTATTTTGGTCACCTAAATTTTGATTATATTGATTGTTATTCTGCGGATCGGTGTTCTGGTGATGTTGATATGCTGCTAGTCCGATATTACGTTCTTCAACGATTCTTTGTTGTAACCTAGAAACATTGTCAGAAGAACCTTTCAATAGTTGTTCAAGTGTGAGGGGTCCCCTAGTGGGTGATATTAAAATAATGCCGACCATTCTAGTTTCTTGCTCTATCACAGGGGTGGAAGGAATCGTCGTTGGTTGGTGCACTGGTTGTTCAGATGTTGATGCATGCGTTTGGATAAGAGTGACAACTGATGATATTGTTGGAGGAGGTTTATTGGTATTCTGTTTAGGCTATCTTGCTTCTGACCCTCATTCTAGCACCATTTGTTGAAGCCCTGGGTGTGTACATTGCTGGAATGGGTTCCAAGGCTAACAACAGAGGGTGAAAACCCAGCCTGAAAGGCTTCAAAAATCTCTACACAAGAGCAATTTTATCCCCATTCTATTTGGTGTGGTTAACTCCCATGGATACAAAGGCCTCCGCTGGCACTTATGGGGTTTGATCCTGAAAGGATCAGTCTTCCTGTGAGTGAAGATCAAAGTGTCTTAATTCTATGAATGGATCTAAACCTAGAACAAATCTACCTTAAAGGGAATCTAAACTAAGTCATATCTAATCTAAAGAAAGTGTCTTGTTTAAGTGCAGGATAACTTGATTTGAAAATTAATAAGTCTTGTCACCAGTTTGACAAAAATGTTAAAATGGATCAACACTTACTAGCTCAAAATACAATCAGGAAATGAAAATTAACTGATGGTAGTTTAAGGATTTAGGAACTTGCAAGTTTACCCAGTAACTGAAATGCTAATTGAAAAATTAACATGTATAAATTAATTAATGTTAATCATTTGCAAAAATAGATAAATTTTTTAATTAAATAAATTCATTTAAAACATATATAATACACAAACCATGAGTTAAGAGAAATCTAAACTAGTGATCAATGTATAAATAGTAATTGAAAAATCAAACCGTGTTCATTCAATAATTAAGGTGAAGAAATCAAATATCATCAAAGAAAGTTGACAACACAGACAAAGAAGATGACAAAAGAAACTAACTTTGATTCATCAGGTCTGCAAAAATTACAAGATCTCAAGTGAAACACCATTTATCCAGTCCTTCTTTGTCTTTGACAACAAAGACAAAGAAGATGCCAAAAGAAACTAACTTTGATTCATCAGGTCTGCAAAAATTACAAGATCTCAAGTGAAACACCATTTATCCAGTCCTTCTCTGGCGATTTTCTTCCGCCCCCTCCCCATGAGACCTCTACCCTTTAAATAATATTTACAAAATGGTTACAAAGGATAGCTTGCCCATGAAAACATGGATTTAAAAAATCAACTAATCTAAGGATAACCAAGGGCTCTTTTCCACTTGGTCTTAACTTATAACAATTCATCAACATGTGGATAGTTGGCTGACTTGAGCCCTAGCTGAGCATCACACGTGAATATTTCCATCTCATTTTTGGCCAGCTTATGCCAAGAGCACAAGAAAATGTGGATCTTACCTTCTCGGCTGATAAGTTGCTTGATGAACTAGTCCACTTCTGTGATCTGGATGTGCTCGAGTTGCTGGATCTTTCCCTTGACCTCCTCACATCTGCTTTCAACTTGTTCAATCATTAACTTTGGTGGAAAGGATTCTTGAATAAGATACATAGTAGGAAATTACAGGCTGAGCATAATACTAACTACATCATACCACCTTCTAGAACATATGGCCTGCGCTTTTTTATTGTCTCATCTACCATGTCAAGGATATTTTTTTAGGCATTGAAAGAAGTCCCGACTCTCCTGAATTTGAAATTGTCCAACATAAGAATGTAATATGGTCTTTCTTGGATGTACCTTTCCCAATCGACAATGTCATCAATGGCCTTTGAAACCTGTTGTCTTTTATCCATACGTTGGATAAGGATGATAGACATATTTTCAAAAGCATTATTAGTCTCCCGAATTTCATTCAAGCTACTAAACAGTTCAGCTAGGAGATTGTGATGCTCCTCATTCACCTAATTAGCCAAGTCTTTAAACTCTTGTTGAGAAAACTTAGAGAAAGAAGAGGAGGATTCACTTCTAGTTGCATCCTCAAATTGCTTTTCTAGCACAACTATATTTTTTGCATTAGCAGTGTTCAAGACTTCAACATCCTGCAACTGGATCTGAAGAGAAACATTATGTTCCTGAAGCTCTTCAATTTTATTTTCAAATTCCTTTCTCAATTCATGAACATAAGATTCATGTTCCTCATTGGTCTTAGCCAACTACTCTTGAAGTTTCTTCAACTCCTTCTTTTTCACATCAATTTCTTTATTTAGTGATGTCACTGAATCAAAGTTGGCCCCTGCAAATGTACCCATGGACACAGTAGTATATAATGTTTCCTGCTGGATGTCATCATATTGTTTGGCCCAAATGATTTGATTAGGAAAAGGTACCTGCAATACACCTTGATCTCTGCTTCTCTTGTTGCCTTTCTTCACCACTGCCTTAGCTCCTTTACTATAAAAATAATCTCCAAGGGAGACTAGAATATCATCTTCATAAGAAACTACCAACTCAGTAGATGATGTAGCCACATCTCCTGTTGCAACTAATGGAGCTATCTAGGTAACAGTGGAATTAGGTATTGACATAGTAATCAGAGAGGTAGTTGGATAAGAAGGAATGATTTCAGCAACTGATGGTGAGGAAGGAGAAGAAGTTGAAGTGCGAAATTCAAGAAGTGAAATAGGTGTATTAGGAACTGATGGTGAGGAAGGAGCAACTCGGATTTGGACATCAATGGATGGTGGTGATGAAGTAGATGGTGGTGGTTGCAGAGAGACAGTTGGAGACTGGATCTCAGCAGCTATTGATCGTGAAAAGGGAAGTGGAATTGACAAGGTTGGAAATGAAGCAGTGATGGAATTGAGTGCATTAAATAATTTGGATATGGTGGACGGTGGTGCAATATTAGAAGATATGGTGGAAAGAGGTTCAACAGAGGAAAGTGGGAGTGCAAAAGTTATTGTAACATCAGTAGTGGCGACTTTAGGAAAATGTTCATCTGGGATAGGATCATCCATCACTATAGCATCTAATAAATCAGTAACTGTCTGAGAGCCTTCAGTTATTTAGTTTACCACAGGCACAGAAGGAAGTGTGTCATCCTCGACATCACTATATTCAATATTAAGAGTAGGAATTTGAGAAGCAGGAGTTTGAATTTTCTGTCTTTTGGCTGGGTTACTGACAACAATCACTTGAATCTCACTAGTTGGTTTGGCTGCTGTAACCACTTAGGTAGCAATAACCGAAGTCATCTGTGCTAATTACTTCTTGAATTGCTGAGATGTTTGAATTAACACTTTTAATTCTATAGCAGTTTTCAACTTCAGAGGATCCTCCATAAGGACTTTGCCTTTGTCTCCATCCGAATAGGTCAACATCAATGGAGCACTTGATTTCTGTGCTTCCTTCTCTTCCCTGTCTTTTCTTGTCTGCTCTTCAAGGTTGAGTTCCATTTTTCTATAGCTCAAAACCTTAGTTTTAAGCTCCTGCTGGTACTGAAGAATATGGTTCTGTTCATATTTGATTTTAGCCCTCACCAGGACTTCAGAGAAAACATTCACTCCCTGATAAATGGAGTCATCAGGAATATATTGATGGGCATAACCAATCTTCATGTGTTCCTGTTTGAAGGGAGCATCCATAAATGCTTTAGGGTCATGCATTCTTTCGGGGGAAAATCCCAATTTCAAAGAGGCAATCCTGTCTCCCAGTATTACAGCCCAAGTTGAAGTTGGGATAACCAAAGGACCAAGGTTAAAAGGGAATTTAGGCCATCCCTCTCATTTAGGTCCAGTGAGCTTAAGGTAAACCCCATCTGTAACAGTTTGTTAAGACATTACCTCAAGTAGCAGCCTGTCTGGGACCACTCTTGGTAGCAGATGCACTGTGTTCCTTCCTCAAACTATGATGTAAGCAAAAGATTCCCCCACATACCAATCACTAAGTGTAGGGATGAGATTTTTGGCATCAGGAGAGAAAGTAGGGGCATCTTCCCTGAAAATCTGTTGGTATATTGCACCAAAGAAATGGTCATAGATATCATATATCAGAGGGACAAAGTTTCTTTCCCATAAGGCTGAGCTGTAAATATGGACTAGAGGTGAAGATAAGGTCTAATTCCACCCCATGGAAGGGTATTGGAACTCTGAACAAAAGACATCAATCACATAGGTAGAGTAGAAGAAATGTGGCTTCTTTGGTGTTATCTGATATCTTTCAATGGCAGTCTTTAATTCTTCTCACAAAATGAAATTCCTGGGGAATGAATCTCCAATTGTAAGGATATGATGGCTGACAGGTGCCCAGTTAGCTTTGAACACTGAACAGTTAGGAATACCATAGAGCCTGCAAAGCATGGCTTCCAAAAGGGAGTAGGGTTCCTTGAACCATGAGATCGAGTATGAATTATCATCCCTGGGCATGAAATTGGCTGGTTGGTTCATCCAAGGCTTCACCATTTGATTAAAATTATACCTGGTCTTTGCAGAATCTAGGAATGCAGCATTAAGGGGTTAGACGACCGGTCTAAGCGCGTATGCTCTGGTGAAAACCTCAGGACGAAAAGTGGCCAACTGAGACCCTGCGATATCATTGAAAGAGTGATCCTTAAGTTTGGAATGGTCCATAATCCACTTAACTGCATCTGTGTAGGGGAGAATGGCAGGTCTAGCAGCTATGACATGGAGCTATGAATCCCTAATTTTTTCATAGGCAGGCCAGTCATTCTGGATATTAGATAGGTCATCGTTATCAAATATAACATAAATTTTAGAACAATCAATCTTGTAAGTCTTAGAAGCCTTGTCACTGCTATCGACAATGATGCCGAAGTTCAGTTCTTTGTTCAACAAGTCTTTCTGAGCCGTTTTGGAGTGAGTGTTGTGGGACATGTTTGAAAAACTGATTTTTTTTTATAAATAGATGAACACAAATAAAAAATAATTCAAAAATGACTAAACCGTAAACAAGCAAATACGAAAATGATGTGAAACCAACCTGTGTTAACTGAGAAATGGAAGAAAACGACCCCTGGTAAAAATTCACAGTAAAAAATACACGTAGTAGGTAATTTTCGAAAATGGAAAATGATAAAGGAAATAGAAAAAGCAACATATTTATCAATTTCGTTGGATGAAATTTGGGCCGTAGGATCAAGACAAATCGACGGCTAAGATCTAACCTTGCGGGATGCAGAAGACGAGTTGTGGGAGTTTATTTTGGAAATTTATACATTCTTCCTACAATCCGCAATCCACAATTGCAGGTTGCGGGATCACAACTCAAAGTAATAATTATTCAAAGTTTCCGCAATCCGCAATTGCGGGTTGCGGGTGGAGGAAATGCGAACAATGCTTATTAAACAAATGACCTTTCTGCAACCCACAATCGACAAATTGCAGGTTGCAGGTTGCGGAATCGCACGTCAAAAATTTATTATTCAAACAGTTTCCGCAATCCGTAATCCGCATTGTGGGTTGCGAGTTGCGGAATTGCAAAATGAAAAACTATTTTAAGACTTTTCCCACAATCTGCAATTGTAGGTTGCGGGTTGCAAGCGCAAAAGACCGTGATTATTGAAAAATGTTTCGCATCCGCAATCCGCATTGTGGATTGTGGGTTGTGGAGAGAAAATGTTTCAAAAACCAAAAACCAAGCTCCCTGGATGTGGAGAGGACATGTCTTTTGGAAAAACTTGTGCTTTCTGCAACTCAGAAAAACACACAAAATCAATGAAATTTTCAAAGGGAAAAAATTTCTAATTAAATCAATCATGACCAAGGCATAGAAACTTGATAAGCATGATGAAAGATCCCCAAAATGACTAAGGAATTTAAGCATTACCTTTGCATATAAAAACTTGGGGCTCCCATGCTTTATTAAAACATGGGATCTGTTGTACCCATAATTATATATATATATATATATATATATATATATATATTGATCTATATTTATTACTTTAGGTAATATTGTATCTTATTTAATAGACAACTTAATGCTCCAACCATCTATACTTCCTGTTGTTAGGGAAAAGTCCTTATAGTAGGGGAAAACTACCAAAGTACTAGGGGTTGACAGATAGACACATAAGGCTTTGGATATATTGTTGTAAACAAATAGGATCAAAGTTTAGGGAAAATGTACCTTGTTTATTATGGTTGGTCCAAGCTTTTCTCCCATGATCTTTACTGCAACAAACCTACAAAACACACACAGACCTTCCTCAAACCAATTTGACTATAAATAAATATTGATATTAACGAATGGCATAACATCAAATTATAATCAAAACACAATAAACATTAACAATTTTATTGGGAAAGGAAGAGTGTCTTGATCTTTTATTGTCAAATAATGCAACAAGTACAAATGTTATACTTGACTCTGCATCAAGCACCTTCGCAACCAGGTCCTAGGCTCCTGCTCC
The DNA here is from genome assembly GCA_027924585.1 of Larix kaempferi. NCBI lineage: Eukaryota > Viridiplantae > Streptophyta > Pinopsida > Pinales > Pinaceae > Larix > Larix kaempferi. The sequence goes on from BSBM01000085.1 coordinate 14,243,892, forward strand.
TCTCTCTTGACTTGGAATTTTTTTAGGATAACAATAACTCTCCAATTGTGTCTCCCTTTCTCATTCCCTCCCCTTGTATTTATGGAAAGGCAAGGAGGATTGGTTCGAAAGGTAGTTGAATTGGGAAGTTGGAATACCTAACTCAACTAATCCCAATTCGTATTCTTAATATATTTTTTCAACTTTTATTAAGATACCCGCGACAATGACATATAGAAACTCGTGAGTGACTCACGACATACTAGCTTAGTAGCTCACGGTTAAAACTTTTAGAAAATACTCGCAAGTTTTCAATATAGAGATCTGTGGGTGACCCGCGCTATGTCAAGTATACTAGTCGTGGTTTTATAGTGAAATTGTCAGAAAAAATAAGTTTTTGAGCTAAAGAAGGTAGGGTTCATCTCCTAAATCATCTAAGGGAAAGTAAGCTCTTCCATCCATAGTGTCCTCTTGTGTGACCAACAAGGAAATGTGATCATGGACGAAGAAGTGCTAATTTGAACGATAATAGATGCCCCCTAATGTGTGAGGTCGGACGGAAACAATGGCCAAAATACATTGCAATCCAAGTTAGAGGAGAAGAAAGGAAACCACGGGACAAAGTCACAAAAGTACTTGAAACAAAAACCAGGTCAACGAACAATTACAATATTGAGATCAGGAGATGTTCAGAATAATAGAACATAATATCCAATACATAACTGAAAGATTTATATAGCATGGACATTGAAATACAAGCATGGTTCCATGTCAAACAAGAGATCATAGACATAACAACAAGCTGGATCTATGTCTCATCAAGAGCCAAATGTGGGTGTGGCTCAGTTTGCGCAACGTGGGCCATAACAAACTAAGATGATGCTATCATAGGCCCAATGTATTCATCCAAACTGTCTCAAGGTACGAATCTTGACCATGCGAATAAATGAGTTGGATTCGAACATGGGGGATACTGTTTGATTACCGGTCATTGATGTATACCGTTAACAAACGGGAGGGAACCCACTGATAATGAGAATGAGGCCCAAGGTACCTAGTACATTCTATCAAGTGTGAATAAAGGGTTCTGAGGTCGAACACTTGAAGAATCTATTGAGTAGGATACATTGATGTATTCCCACTACTAAAAAACGAGCGAAATTGCCACTAATGACTACAACCCCCAAGGTACTACCGATAACTCTAAACTTATTTCCCAGAGCAAGATGAGTTGAATTCGATGGGAAGAAGTCCATTGGAATGGAGGCCTTAAGGCATCCTCCATCATCCAACACGAGGAATAATCAAAGGTTGATTTGATCTGGAATAGGACTAAGCACATGATGAAACAAACTGACACCAGGGAATGGCTGACACATGAGGTCAAGGTAATTGCAGAATGGACGACATAGTTTGTATCCTTGAATAGTGAGCACGAAAAAAAAGTGACTTACGCATCTTTTGAAAACACAAAGGGAGCATGATATATATATGTAATGTATGAGACATTAATAGATTCTCCATATTATTTGAAGAGTAACCAACCTGAGGAGTAAAAAACTCCGAGATAAGGTTTTATCCTAAGGTAAAAATTAAACCGGACTACTTGATATACTCAAAAGGTGCTTTCTTCAAGGATATGACTGACTTGCTTCCTTGGAACTGAAAAAGATGTTTGACATACTTCCCTTCCCTTTTCGATTTTTATTTCAAAAATATCCTTCTTGTTGGTTTTAATGAGTCCAAGAAAGCAAACTCAATAGTCTTTCTTCACTTTTAAAGAAAGCTCGAAGAAAGAGGGATAATACTGCTTGATATAAGTCCAACCATGTGTAAGTTTAACGAGTCCATGGGAGGGAAACTCAAGACCTTCTTCATTTTTTAACGAGTTTGAAGAAGAGATAGACTAATACTCGATAACACTGATCCATGGATTTTAATATCGAGCATGGATCTTTTCATGCTTGATGGTGTTTTCTTTTTTAAGGAGTCTGAAAAACTTAAACAATAACTCCATACACCTACTTGTGGATTTTAGTATCAAGCCCGATTTGGTGAATGCTCGTCGGTGTTTTCATATTTCGAGAGTCCAAAAACCCTAAAGAAGACTCATAAAGGTATTTTTTTGTAAATTTAGTCTCCTCACCTGAAAAAGTGTAAAACAATGATAGAAGAACTCTTCTAGGCACGTATGAATAGAGTATACATTTTTCATAACTAATCCATGAAGGTCAGGAAAAGGGATAAACTTATACCTAAGTGGATTTCTGTTCACTTTCTTTAACGAGTTTGAACAAAACAAGCATACTCGGAAATCTTGTTTGATTTGAAAGAGTCTAAAAAGGGCTTAAAAAGACTCTATAGGTATCAGGGAAACTAAGTTCCTTGCTCTTGTCAAATGACAAAATGTTGTTGATATCATAAGGATGACCAGATTAGTAACAAAGGATATATAACATGATCAAAGGAAACTAAGTTCCTTGCTCTGGACTAAACTGACGTATCATAAAGAAAATAAAACCTTTATAGATCAATGTCGCAAAAAAAAAAGAGAGTTGTCGCTTTGATCTTTACCTAACCAAAAAGAACTTGAAAAGGAAATTAGTGGTTAAATAAAATTTAAAAACAGTTTTGAAACTATATAAAATTGAAAAAAGTGGGTAAGAGTCAAAAGAGAATTTTATAAATAGTTTCAAAATGATAATAAAACTCACAAAGTCATTTGTTGGAGAAAAAAGGTGAAAAGAACCTCTTCCTTCCAACGATTATAGTGCTTACATTAGGGCACCGAATAGGATTCTGCCACTTGCAAGTAAGTGGTCTCTCCTTCTACTTTCAATTCAATCCAATGTTTTTAAATTTTGATGGTTATTTTTGTTTTTTATTAAGGTTTTAAAAATAGGGCTTCGTACCCATAGGTTGACCTATAGAAAACTCGTGAGTACGAGAAAAATGGGTGACTTTGCTATAAGCGGACTCGTGAGTAACCACATCTGTCTAGTGCATACAGTCACGAGTGCCGCAGTTTTGAAAATGAAAAAACAAATACTTAAGGATAAAAGGTTGAATGAATGTAGGTATGGTACTAATGTGGAGGGAAAGGGAGCATGACGATATGGATAAAAAAGCTATGGGTGATCCATTGACATTAGCCGCTTTACAAAGATGTGGCTTGCTAAATATTTTTTGAAAAACTAGTATGAGAGCGCAAACATATCTGCTCCAAATGCTTGTTAACTATTGGGATGTAGCCCAAGGAGTGTTTGATCTCCGAGGAGAAATACTTGAACTCACAATTGATGAAATCTATTTCATAATGGTTTATCCCATAGAGGGTAAATGGTAAACTTAAACGGCACATTCTGACGAGTTGGTGCATTATCCGTACAAGACTATACCAACAATTATTGTTTTCTAGGCACTGAAAAAAGTGGTAGCCAAGTCCCGATTGGCTCCATTGTGAGCTTCTCATTGAAGGTCATCTTGAGTACTCTAAATAGGATTGGAGGGAGTGTTGCACAACACTTGGCTTCAAGGAACTACATGCAGATTGGTGTTGATTGCTTGCGGGGTTTAGTATTTGACTGGTGTTCAGGTCTCTTGGTGAACATGAAGCACCGATTGATCGAGTGCAAGATGGGGAAGAAAAAAAACTTTTGCTACTGGAGCATCTTGTGCTCTTTATTCTTTGAGAGGGTTCCTGCTATGAGCCCTTAGATGGGTCTACCTGTCCTAAACCCCTGCGAGCCGTTGATGAATCAATGGGGTGATATCTTCTTGCGCCAGAGTGGTGGTGAGGATGCACTTTCTTATGCCGATGAAAACTATCTCGGATGGTGGATTCGGAAGGTTCCAGCTCTAGAGCAGTTACCCTACATAGGTGTGGACTTCCGCGGAGATCCGGAGCTCGCTCTACCTCCAGTATCAGACCAGGGAGAGATGGGTAAGATGTTTTTATGATTTGCAAAAATATTTCATTTTTATGCTTTTATGTATATATAATTTTTATGGATGAGTAAGAATGTTGATTGTGTGATATGTGAAGATGTGGGACTTGTTCGACCTGCAGGACATCCTTGCACATTTGTGCGTCCGACTGCGATTGGTGCTTCTGATGCCATGCTGGTGAGAATAGAGGAGAAGATGAGTTGACTGACTCACGACATCCCAACATACAAAATCGAGCAGATGTTGCTCGACATGCAGGAGCATGTTGTGGGAATGCCCCTAGCGTGGATAAGGCTGCTTAGGAAAGTAGGAAAACTAGTGATATGCTATAGGGAGGCTATAGCAGAGTTAGCAGAGGCACCTCCTTCTCCATAGGGAGAAAGACATGTGATATTTTTTAGGCCTTTGAGCCTATTTTTTTTATATTGATGACACTGCAACATGCTATGACTCAAAATCATATTTTTGATCCTGCTATATACAGTATCAGTTTATATATACATGTGTGTGGTCTTATGTGTGTGACTGTTTAAAGTGATTGTTTGTGGTACAAATGCCAATCTAGTACATAGTTTACACATGAATCAACTAATGAATTTAAACTTCTTGAAATGTGTTGATATGTAATAAAAACAAATTGTCTTTCAAGTAATCTAACACGCAAGAACTGACGAAGCAAAGAAGGATCTATGACCCTGTATTCACCCATCAATTGAAGTACTACTAACTGCAAGTCGAGTATTACCTCCAAATGTGAAATGCCATGATGAATAGAATCTCATATTAACTCAATGATTGCACTGTACTTAGCTACATTGTTCATTGTGGAGCCCAAACAAGCCCCTCCCAAAGACACAAGTTGACTAGAAGGTGAGTAAATAACCCAAGCTATCGAGGCCAACTGACAGGTTTGGCAACTAGAACCATCAGAAAATCCTATAAATCACTCTTTTGTCATCTGAAACCACAATCCAAAAGACACATAATATGCACAAAAAGAAATAAAAATAAAATACTAACTCTACAAACATGTACAATTATAATACAATAAAAAGCACAGAGGCCTAAGCATAATACGTTTTCAGGTAGAGCCCATTTCTAGGATCCGACAACATACAAACCTCATAATCAGTTAGCTCATAAGATCCTTTCTTTAGAAATTTAGAGATAATATACGGTCTGAGCCACATTGATTTAAATTTACGTACCCCCAAGGGATCTTTGTCCCGATCATAGAGCAGAACAAGGTCTCCTTTAGAGAACACCCTTGGTTTTACAGTTTTATCATACTAACATTTGACTCGAATTTTATGAACTTCATTTTCTGTAAGTGTGTCATGGCATTGTGCATATAAGTGCTCTAGATGAAACAAACGTTCCTCCAAAGTTGAAGTTTCTGGAAGCAGTTGGATAGACAACTTCAAAGAAGGGATCTCGCATTCAACCGAAATTACTGCCTCCACCTCGTGAATGAGTTGGAAAGGTGAGAACCCAGTAGCAATATTAACATTAGACCGGTAAGTCCAAAGAATGGGGTACAACATGATGTGCCAGTTAGATTGACTGGCATTAACAGTCCTTTGAAGGATGGTTTTCAAAGTTTTGTTGACTGCTTCGACCTGACCATTCACTTACAGATAAACTGAAGATGAGTGTTCCTGTCGAAAACTTAGCATGGTATACATATCAGTCATCATATTGTTTTGAAAATGTCGACCATGGTCCGTGATGATCTCTTTGGGAATACCAAATTTAGAAATGATCTGGTTAAAAAAGAAGTAAGCAACTGTTTCTCCGTCTTCTCTCATAGTAGGCATTTCCTCGGCCTGCTTTGTAAAGTAGTCGATGGAAACAATGATGTAATTGTGTCCTCCTACCGAAACTCGATTACACGTCATGAAGGAGACCCCCCACTTGGTTAAGGGGACAACTGTGATAAAAGTATGGAGAGGAGCCTAGTGTGCTCTCATATTTATGGTGAAATATGGCAAGGTTGACAGTGTTTTACAGCTTCCACACAATCCTTGAAGATCATGGACAAAAGATAGCTAGCTTGCAGTATTTTCTCGGTTGTTACCAACCGAGAAAGATGAACCCCACAGGATCCACTATGGGAATGATTCAATACTAATTCAACTTCCTCCAAACTCAAGCAACATCGTCAAATGGAATCTACCCCGTGTCTATAAAGTGTGTTGGAAATGATGAGGTAGTTCTTAGCATGAGTTTGCAGCATTCGTTGCTTGTCTCTAGAGAAAGACGGTGGACACCTCAAAGTCTGAATATATATCAAAATATCTCCATACCATGCATCAGAAGTTGAAATGAGAAAAATGTGTTCTGGAAAAGACAAATCTTCCTTAAAACTGGTTACGTCACTAGGAAATTCATAAATGAGTTCGGCGAACACCAGATATTTCGTAGACTTAGCGGATTGAAAAGCTAGGTCAAATTCCTATAGAATGACAATCCATTTATTGAACTTCCTGCCGATGATACGACGGGTTAACACGTATTGAAAGGGATTGACCTATGCAATGAATGTGGTTGTTCATAATAAGATGTAGTGATGCAATCTATGAATGACATGGATGTAAACTAATGTCAACTTCTCAATGTGAGAATACTTGATCTCAGGAGTTATCAATGCACATGAAAGATAGTAAATGACATGCTACTAAAGGTTGTCATCTTCCTGAAAAATTACTATACCGATCGTGGAAAACAATGCCGCTAGATATAGAAGAAAGTCCTTATTATAATCTGACGGGTTCAGCAAGGGGGCTGATAGTAGTTCCTTTATCAAGGCATTGAATGAATTTTGTGCAGCCTGATCCCATATAAAATAGGTATCTTGCTTGAGCAATCTCATGAATCCCTTAGTGATCTTAGCATACTTTATGATGAAATGTTGTAGAAAGTTTGACATGCCCTTCATTCTCTGCAGTTGTCTAAGCATATGAGGAGGAGGAAGATTTACAATGGCCTCAACTTTAGTGGGTCAACCATAATCCCACGACTAGACACAATGAAACCCAGTAGGCATCCAGACTCAATACATAATACACACTTGTTGAGATTCAAACGAATCCTATAGTATCTGCATCTCTCAAACACAAGTTGTAAATGATCAGGATGATCTCGTCTCTTAGGAGATCATGCTAGGAGATCATCCAGATATGGATCGAATACATGTTTGATATCGTGGAAAGAACAATTCATGGCCCGCTAGAAGGTGGCTCCAACGTTCTTTAGCCCGAATGGCATCTTCGGATAAGAAAAGGTACCCCAAGGACAAATGAAATCCATTTTGTGTTGGTCTTCAGGTTTTATTTGAATCTAATTATATCCTGAAAAACCATCCATGAAAGAAAAAACTTCATGGCCCGCACACGCATCAATGATATGGTCTATGAAAGGTGTGGGGTAGTTGTCCTTTGGACATGATTTGTTAAAGTCCCTGAAATCCATACAGACACATATGATTCCTTGCTTTTTGTCTACTGGGACTGGGTTGGAGACCCATTCCATCATGTTGATCGGATAGATGAAGCTGACTTTGAGCAGTTTTTCAAATTCAGCCGTAATGGTCACTACTTTTCGACGGTTTACCGGAAAAAGATTTTGTCTCATTGGCTTAGCATTAGGCTAAGTTGTGATAATAGGCTCAACTATAGCAGGGTCGATGCCTAGCATATCCTCGTAAGACCAGGAAAAGACGACGCAGAATTCCTTAAACAGATTGGTATACAAAGTGATCTCATTAGGAGAACAATTTTCCCCAATAAAAATGATTTCCACAACACCAGGTTTAATGGATATATCAATCAGTATATTTTTCGATATGTTTGCCATGATTTCTTCAGCATAAATTATTTTCATAGTTGAAGGAGCGATGGACAAATCAATATCCCCACCAGGCCTCATTGAAAACTCACCATTCTCTATCTTCTCTAGATCTGGAAGGAAATAAGATATGTGATGCAAGTGTTCCCATGGATGATCTAGACCTATCATGGCTTCCAGAATAGACTCATCAAAAGGTAAAATGGTATCCAGACAATCAAAATAATGGATAGAGTTGACTAACCATGCAGATGCATAGTCGATATCTGACTCGGTGGAGACATACAGAGTTGAGATATAATCTGTTGCATCATTTTGTGAATACTGGTATGCCACTTCCGCAATAGATAAGGACACAATTGGTTCTTATTGAGTGGGAAGAATCCATGGATCAGTTGTTCAATAGACCATGAAGATTTCCCGAGACAAAATGTCAGTATAAATTGTAGAACCAATGTATTTGATTTGAGCATGTAGGTCAAATGTTCTCATTAATGATGCATACATGCCTACTCCCAAACTCTCGTCGGGTGAGTGAGTATGATCAACCAAAGGGATAGTTGAATCTGATGAAGTAGTGTTATTCTTCTGAGTAATGGAAAGTTGATCAATAGTGATGATCTTCCCTTCATGTGGTAACATGAGTACTTGGAAGACAGACGATGGGACAACTTGCATTGCATACATCCATCTTTTTCCTAACAACAAGTTGTAGTCAAGAGGAGCATCCAAAACTTCAACCTTCGCATACACTATCTTACCGGAAATTTCAACTTCAAATGTGGGTAAGACTCCATGTGGGTGGAAAGATCTCCCATTAAAAGCCATAAGTATAGTGTTGGAAGGAGATAACTCAGGTGAACCAAGGGCTTTCCAGCAGGATATTGACATTACACTCGTAGACGTGCCTTCATCTATAATTGTTCATCCAATGGTTTTTGGGCCATCGAATACTTCAATTTGGAAGGCCACGTGATACGGTAACCATGGTTTTATATTTGACATATCAAACTGTGCAAGCATACTTGAAGAATCCATACTCCTGATGGCCGATAGAAGTGCATCGCATTGCAAAGGGAAGCTTTGCAAGACTTATAACATGGACATTGCACAAGGCGTTTGGGCCAGGTCCTCTATGATAGAGTACTTTGGAGAGGCACGCACATTAGGGTTATGCATAGCCCTTTTGTAGACACCCTTAGGTATCTTCTGCATAGAATTTGGTGGTCTCTAAATGTGAAGAGGAGCAGATGACTCAGGAATATCTTTATCTTTCTGCTGCGAGTCCAGGTTATAATTCTTGGCTCTGGTTTGCAGAAACATATTTGATTCAACCATGTTAATAAATGATTGATCAGCTGATGAGACACAAGGGGTGCCACCAACACTAGAGTTTTCAGAAGCTGAGCCTTGTCCATGAGGGAATGGGTCCTTCAGGACAACTGGCTCCTTCTCATGGAGAAGCTTCTGGGCTTCTTCCATAAGAGGGGACTGATGAGTAAGGTGGTCATCCTTGCACATCTTAGAAGAAAACTTTAGCTTCTTTTTATCTTTCTTTCCCTCCTCGGAATGCTTGGTGTTTCTGGGTTTTTGATGGTTCCCCTCCCCTTTCTCACCCTTATTTTTGTTATTGCTGGGGTGCTGAGAACCCTTTTGGTTTGTCTGCACTTGTTGTACAGATTCAGTTCTTGAAGGGGAGGTTGCAACCGTAGTTGTTTCTACAGAAGAATGCTTTACAGATAGAGCATGACTTTGCTTGGTCAAAGCTTCTCGTGCTACTGTGTCTAATGAACCAACAATGCCATGGGCATGCGGTCCAGGCTTAGGTTTACCCATATCTATATTAGATCTCGGTGCCTCAGGGATAATTTCATACAGGATCCCAGATTGAGCATATGCTAAATAAAGTTGTTGGGTCCTAAGGATGGCTTCCTCCTCAGAAGACACCCTAGAAGTTGCTACATGCTTAGGGATATAAGGAGGGAGTGATTTCAAGTACGACTCTAACATAAAATCTGGGGGGATTTCAGCTTTAATAAGCCTCTTTTTCCTTCTCCACTCCTGAATGTGATGAGAGAGGTGAGTGTCTTTATTCTTCTTGAAAGTTGATAGAATATCTGTACCGACATCATATCGGACACGAAGTTGAAAGTGGTTCAAGAATACTGTGGTCAAATCCCAAAAGTTATCATAAGCTGCGACAGGTAGTTCTATGTACCACTTAGCCCCGACACTATTTAAGGTCCTTTGAAAGAGCCCCAACCTAATGGAATTTTCATTAAAGGAGTTTGAAGAACACCCGAGATGAAAGGTAGTGACATGGTCACCAGGGCCTTTTCCAGTGTTTCCTTCAAACTTTGGAATGTCAAAAGACAACTTGGTTGGAACCGATGGACATGTGGGATGGTGTCGCACCGGATCATTGGTCATTTTCGAAAGATCTGGCAAGTTTATGGTTTCTAGAGCGGGAAAATGAGGTATTTCTGATCGCATTTTATTAACAGGACTTTGGTAGGGGGGAGCACCCGAAACCTGTCTCCTATACTGTTGGTTGAGGTTTCCTCCAGCCACCGGTTGTGAAGAAAAATCATTATTGAAGTTGCTCCAGCCGTAAGACAAGGGATTGCTTCCTTGTTGAATCGTCCATTGCGGTTGGGTATAAGCATCCCCAAAATGTGGGTTGGAAAAATTATTACTACCCCCCTCCACCAAATAGTGAAAAAGGAGTACTCCCTACATGTCAATTCGAAGTTTAAACATTGGATGGATGCACACTGAAACCTGTGAAGGGGTTGAAACCTGATGTAGATGAAATGGAAGAAGTAGGAATTGATCCTACAAAAGGTGCCAAAGGAGCAATGTGTCCTCCGAACCAAGGAAATCCTTGAATGAAAGGAGTAGATTGAGGGTTAGTCTAGAATTGTTGTAAAAAAGGAGACAAAGTAAACGATATAGATGGTATCCCTGAAAAAGGGACACTAGATGGTCCAATAGTAGAACCAAAAGGACTAGATGTAGTCGTGGCTTGAGAGTAAGATGATCCTAAGGGTCTAGTATGTAAATTAAATGAAGTGCTCGAAGTAGAAGTATCATGTAGTGAGCTTGGTACCGATGTGTGTGTAAATGGAGGAGAAAAACCTCTTGACATGATAGCAGCTGTAGGAGTATGTGGAACTCCTGACATGTCCCCTATGTTGTCCATGAATGAACCAGGTGTAATCCTATATACGTATTGTAGTCCGAGGGGTTGCGAAGTCCTTAGTGATGCATATTATATATATATAAGCAAGCAGACGAGATACAGATACGAGATACAATAATAGAGAGAGAACACAAGCCTTTATTACTCAACAAGATGTAGAACAATACATATCAGAACATACTAACTTAACCCAATGTGTCAACTCACCAACCTATATATACATTTGAGATAAAGTTATATAACCGCTCATCGGTCGATCGACCAACCTAGTTGGACATGTTCCATTCGACATAATGGTTGACATGTCTTACAATGCGTCGGGCAAAGACCTAGTCAACAAGATGACTTAGGCTCTCCAACAATATGCTTAACTCTGGGAGAACAAGAGAAACTACACTTACTAACAAGGGGTCATTGGGTCCATTTAAAGGAGGATTGAAAGGTGTGGAAAACTCTTGATTTGTCAAGTCTTCGATCTCCAAGGGTTTCTGAACTAGTTGATCTTGATAGATTAGATGAGGTTCTCTGGGTAGGTCAGTTGTTCCCGTAAGTTCATAAGAACCACGATAGTCTGCTCTCCATCGTTGTGGTGGCGGTGGAGGCTCCACTGTAAATGGATGAAGGTTCTGCAATCTTCGTGACCTTCTAAGAGGTTGGTTCTCAACAATTATGTGAAAAAATATACTATGTGATTAACCTAGGGGCCACTAACCACTAAGAGCAAACAACATACCACTAAAAAATATCCTAAAGTGATCCAGACCAGAAAAGCAAAGATATTACTCTCAAAAGTAAGTCTGGGATGATGAGGGCCTAGAAAAAACTAGTATATTATCGAAGGTCAGTTACATGGTGTCCACATACAGATTCTATCGGTGCAAGCGTTTGAATCACCAAACTGCATTCCCTTAATTGTTGTAGAGAGTTTCATCCCATATCTGTCCTAGGTGCAGTGGAAGTATCCTTCTGTTGATGTATATGTAACTTTGGAATGTATTTCATCTATGTATTTCATATATATTTATTGTACCCTTATTAGAGATGTGTTATTCCTCTATAAGGAAGTATTGTCATGTGGATTGACAAGTGTCGCAAGTGTGTGTACTTGCCGATGGGTTATTAGACCACCATGTGTGGGGTCAGCCCTGAAATAAATATTATATTGTGGATGTACCTAGCTAGACAAGTCGGCCCCATAAGGTCACTGGGAAAACAGGTTAGTATAAATAGAGATCAGGAGATCTCTATTTAGATCATTCGAAAAGTCATCTCTCTCTCACTCAGAAAGTGGCGCACTAGTGAAGAGGAGGATCATCTGCTTGTAGGAGACTATCTAAAGTGTAATTTGGTTGTACTTTGGTTGATCCATTGCTCTCTCTATCTCTGAGGTAGTTGTGGGGTTTTTCACCTTAGGGTTTTCCCCACGGAAACTCTGTGTCTCTTGTCTCTCATGCTTTTGATTCTTGTTATGCTTGTCATGCTTATTGTGATTGTTATGCATTGATATACTGTATATGTTATTCTCTCAGTGAAGATCCTAGAGTATTGTGAATTAATGCTCAAAATTTAACATGGTATCAGAGCTAACCTGAGAAGAAGACATTTTGTAGTGACAAAAACTTGAGTTTCTTGTTTATTGGGTTTCTCTCCACCGATTCTTGAAAGGCAGTATAGTAGATTGACTCTACTCATCAATGAGAATCTATCTGTCCAATCATAATTCAATTTGAGCATTTTCACGAGGACAAAAAGGAAAATCTGAAGGGTAAAGCTTTGCTGATCTCAAATTCTGAATACACCAGAATGATCAGCTCATCAAGGCGCATCTTTCCATCCTTTCAGAAAATTGAAATTCACATTTTGAATTTTTAGGGTTTTTCCGACAAACCCTAATCCGAGACGAGATCCGGTTTTCAACATTTCAAGTTGTAAGACCTAAATCTTTTCTATTTCCATTTGAAGTACTCTTTAAGATGTCTCACCACACTAGGCTTGAGGATAAGCTTGAAGGAGATGATAACTTCTGAGCTTGGATGTATAGGATTGGGTTAATCCTGGAAGAGAATGAGTTGGACTCATATGTAAAAGAAGACATCCCTATCCCAGAGGATGAAGAGGCTAAGGTATTGCATAAGAAAAACTTGGTCAAGGCAAAGAGAATCATTTCTAATTCTATCAAAGACCATCTCATACCCCATGTGTCTTCTCTAAAGACACCCAAAGAGATGTTTGACTCCTTGACCAAGCTATTTGAAGGGAAGAACATAAATCGGAAGATGACCTTGTGGAACCAATTGAAAGGAGTAAAGTTTCAGAATGGAGCAACCATTCAATCTTATTTCTCAAGGGTCTCCCAGATCAAGGAACAAGTAGAAGCAGTGGATGAAATGGTGGAGAATTGTGAAGTGGTGATGACCACTCTAAATGGCCTACCCAGGTCATGGAATTCCTTTATTCAAGGAATCTGTGCAAGGAAGAAGTTGATCTCCTTCAACAGATTGAGGGAAGAATGCTGTCAAGAAGAAGCTAGGCTTGTGGCCCGAGAAGAAAAGATGGGAAATGAAGATCAATCTCTCATAGCACATGCTAGGAAAGGCAATTCCAAGAAGGAATCATCTCATAACAGAAGATTCTCACACCACCATTATCATAAAGATAAGAACGATCTCAGATGCTTCAATTGCAATGAGAAGGGACACCTTGCTTCAGATTGTCCCAAGAAGAAGAAAGACAAAAACAACAACTTCAATAAGAAGAAGAAGAATAACAAAAGAAGATATCATGCTCATGCTGCCAAAGATGATGAACCCCCAAAGAAGAAGGCTACGACAGAAAGTGATAGTGATGATGACTCATCAAGTGAAGAAGAGTATGTTCTGATTTCTGCTCTCACAGGTACTATCTCCCATGGTTGTAATGATTGGTTGATTGATAGTGGGGCTTCCAAACACATGACTCGATTTAAGGAATATTTTGTGAATCTATCTAAACATGAATCACCCCATAAGGTGAAACTTGGGGATGATTATCAATACCCAATCAAAGGAAGTGGTGAAGCCTCCCACAACCTAGATTCTGGAAAATCTTTGAAGATGAAAGAAGTCCTTTATGTACCTGGGATCAAGAAGAACTTACTTTCCATCTCTGCATTGGATGCAAAAGGTATGAGGGTTGCATTTGTGGATGGCCAAAGGGAAAGAACATAGATGATGCAGTAGTGATTTTTGAGAAAGAGGGAGGTTTGTATAAATTGAAGGGACAACCTGAACATGCCATGGTACATGAATCCATGGAGCCAAGTGAACTTTGGCATAGAAGACTTGCTCATATGCACTATAGGGCACTTCCAATTACAAGCAAGGCTGTAGAGGGTCTTCCTGAGATCAAGACCAAACATGAAGGTGTTTGCAAAGGATGTGCAAAAGGTAAGAACATTAGGAAGGCTTTCCCAAGCAGTGAAAGCAAGGCAAAAGACATCCTGGAAATTATCCACTCACATGTATGTGGTCATATGTCATCCAGCTCTCTAAGTGAGTATGTTTACTATGTCTCATTTATTGATGACTTCTCCAGGAAGACTTGGGTATACTTCTTGAAGAACAAAGATGAGGTGTTTGATAAGTTCAAGGAATTCAAAACCTTAATGGAGAATCAAACTGACAAGAAGATCAAAACATTCAGATCCGACAATGGTGGAGAATTCACCTCAGGAGACTTTAAGAAGCTTTGTAGTGATTCAGGGATTAAGAGGGAGTTGACTGCTCCTTATAATCCTCAACAGAATGAAGTTGCAGAAAGGAAGAATAGAACAATCATGGAAGCAAGAAGGGAAATGTTGCATGACCAGGATCTACCTATGCATCTATGGGTAGAAGCATCTAGAACAACTGTATATGTGCAAAACAGAACACCCCACAAGATATTGGACAACAAGACACCATAAGAAGTCTTTTCTGGTAAGAAACCTGAAGTCATCCATCTCAGAATATTTGGTTGTCCAGTATACACTCATGTCCCAAAGGAAAAGAGGACCAAACTAGATCCTTTAGGAAAGAAGGGTATCTTTGTGGGTTACAGTGAAAGCTCGAAGGCTTACAGAATATACTTTCCAGGGTTCAAGAAGATTGATGTCAGCAAGGATGAATATAAGTTCAAGGACAGGTAATCTAGGAAGCAAAGATCAAGAGGGAGCACACTCCAGCAGCTCCTGCAATGATGCAGATTTTCAGAGGGAGTTGACCATCTTCCTACATTCCACAATAGAAAGGTGTAGAAGAAACTACTTCAGCAGCTCCTTCTAGGAAGCAAAGACTCAGAGGGAGTCCACCCAACAAACAAACAAAGATAAGTATTTCAATTTTCATTTCTTGCATATTGTGTTTGTTTAAATAATATTATGCTTATGTTCCTAGACTTAGGAGATGTATTGTGCATATTAGAATGATTGCATTAATGAACAGTATACTACTAATATGCATGTGATGGGTAAGTGGCCTATGGCACTGTACAACATTCCAGTGCTACTTATCTAGAATGACACCTCTTTGCTGACATGTTGGGAGTAGTGCAAACTCTTAACAATGTTCTGGTAGAGACTGGAAGGCATCTAGAAAGTTGTGGAACATGGATAAATGTTGTATTGAAGCATTGGCTAAGATAACTGCATGACTGCATGACATATTTCTTTATGTGTAAAGAATTTGTTCTGAAAATTATGAGATGTTTCTAATCATGCAATTTAACTTGTTTTGTAGGAAAGACCGTATATCTTCACCTACAAAAGGACTACAACATTTGTTCCAACAACAAAGATATCTATTGAAGGTATTGAAGATATTGAAGTTCCCAAGATTTGGGATGAAGAAATGGAATGCCATGATCCGTTGATCATGAAGAAGATGTTTGGGATGCAGTCCCAAGACCTGACATGGAGTCACATGTGTGCAGATTGAAGAAAGCCTTGTATGGCTTGTAGCAAGCTCCCAAAACTTGGTGTGATACAAATAGAAAGCTTGCTTCCGAGTTCGATATGAAAGATTTGGGAATGATGCATTATTTCCTAGGTATGGAGGTGTGGCAAAGTACAGGTGGGATCTGCCTTGGTCAAGGGAAGTACACAGTAGATATCCTGAAGAGATTTGGGATGATGGATTGCAAGGCCGTGGCCACACCTAAGGCATCGAATCTGAAGCTTCTATGTGATGCTTCATCTGAGCTGGTTGATGTCTCTATGTATCGTCAGATGATTGGGTCCTTGATGTACCTGACTAACACTAGACCAGATATTTGCTTTGCGGTGAACAAATTGAGTCAGTTCCTGACAGATCTGAGGAGTGTTCATCTATTTGCTGTAAAGCATGTTCTGAGGTCCCTGAAGGGTATAGTGGATTATGGGCTCAAGTATGAGGCGAATCAAAACTTTAACCTGTAGGGTTATGTTGATTCAGATTGGGCTAGCAATGCTGTAGATAGGAAGAGTACATCTGGGTGATGCTTCAGCATGGGATCAGGTGTGATCTCTTGGTTTAGCCAGAAGCAGTCCTGTGTAGCACTGAGTACAGCTGAGGCAAAGTATGTTGCAGCATGTTTAGCTAGTTGTGAGTTAGTATGGATACGGAAGCTACTGTCTGAATTATTTGATCTCCCATTGGATGCTATTGGTATCTTTTGTGATAACCAGAGTTGTGTGAAGTTGTCCGAGAACCCAGTGTTTCATGATAGGTTGAAACACATAGAGATCAAATATTACTATATCAGGGATATGGTGCAGAGAGGAGCTGTGAAGCTCCTGTATGTTGTGACGGATGAGCAGATTGAAGATGTGCTGATGAAGCCACTAGCCAGGGTGAAGTTCGAGTACTTCAGAGAGATGCTTGGTGTTATTCGAATTGATGACACTTCAAGGAAGAAGTGATGGACACAATTGCTAAAGCCATTCCAAGCATCTTGGAAGGAGGATCCTTCACATGGCTATGGATGCAAGCACTGGATGATGAGCATCAGGATGATGTTCTGGTTTTTGTATTGTATGATCAGTTGGATCATTTTTATATGTATCTATGTATGCATCATGTTGGATGCTGGATATGATTAGTTGGATGATTTATATGTATATGTATGTACACATCATGTTGGATGCTGGATATGATCAGTTGGATCATTTATATGTATGAATCATGTTGGATGCTGGATATGATCGGTTGTATCATGTGTATGTATTTTGTATAAGCATCATGTTGGATGCTTGGACCATGTATCTGTATATGTATCAGGTGGATACATTGTATGATCAGGTAGATCATGTATGTTGATATGTATAATGTATTTATATTTGTACCAGGTGGATACACTATGTGATCAGGTGGATCATGTATGATGATATGTATCAAGTAGATACTTGTTATGCATCAGGTAGATGCATTGTATGATGAGGATGATCATGGATGACGAGCTTCAGGATGTTGCTCCAGATGACATGCAGCAGGATGTTGTAGTGATGATGATCAGGATGATCATGTGTACATCAGGATGATGTATGGTGAGTATCAGGTTGATACTCTATGGCCGTGGAATAGGTTGTGCAGATAAGCATGTAATTTGTGCCCTGGTATATTTGCAGATAGTCTTTCGAGGTTTTTCCTACGGCATGTAATTTGTACCCTGGGATATCTGGCAAATGCTCTTTCGAGGTTTTTCTTGGCAGGACATATAATTTGTGCCCTGGGAGATCTGCAGATAGTCTTTTGAGGTTTTTCCTATGGCATGTAATTTGTGCCCTGGGATATCTGGCAGATGCTCTTTCGAGGTTTTGTCCTATGGCATGTAATTTGTGCCCTGGGAGATCCGATAGGTTGAGCCATGTGCTCGTAATCAGTCCTGGGATGCTCTTTCAAGGTTTTTCCATGACCACATGTAATTTGTGCCCTGGGAGATCCGATAGGTTGAGCCTTGTGCTCGTAATCAGTCCTGGGATTCTCTTTTGAGGTTTTGTGGTGACCACATGTAATTTGTGCCCTAGGAGATCCGATAGGTTGAACCTTGTGCTCGTAATCAGTCCTGGGATTCTCTTTTGAGGTTTTGTGGTGGGGTCACATGTAATAAGTCCTGGAGATCTCGACAGGATGAAAAAGGCCTCAGATGCTCTTTAGGGTTCTTGCTAGTCAAGAGACTCTTTTAAGGTTTTGTGACGCATGTAATAAGTCCTAAGATTTCCACAGTATGGCCAGTGATGATGAAGACTTGCAGGTGGTTGGCCTACATCTAGTATGAAAAAGGACTGGCTCTGTAGAACTTCCTATGACGAGTAGAGTTAGAGATTGCTTGAGATAGCAGTAGCAGTGACGATGAGGATGTTGATGCATCGATGATGATGATCCCGAGAAGAATACTTGTCTAGTAGATCTGTGTCGAGAAATACCTTCCTATTTAAGAGGGAGTGTTGATGTATATGTAACTTCGGAATGTATTTCTTCTATGTATTTCATATATATTTATTGTACCCTTATTAGAGATGTGTTATTCCTCTATAAGGAAGTGTCATCATGTGGATTGCCAAGTGTCGCAAGTGTGTGTACTTGCCGATGGGTTATTAGACCACCATGTGTGGGGTCGGCCCTGAAATAAATATTATATTGTGGATGTACCTAGCTAGACAAGTCGGCCCCATAAGGTCACTAGGAAAACAAGTTAGTATAAATAGAGATCAAGAGATCTCTATTTAGATCATTCGAAAAGTCATCTCTCTCTCACAAAGAAAGTGGCGCACTAGTGAGGAGGAGGATCATCTGCTTCTAGGAGACTATCTCAAGTGTATTTTGGTTGTACTTTGGTTGAGCCATTGCTCTCTCTATCTCTGAGGAACTTGTGGGATTTTTCACCTTAGGGTTTTCCCCACGGAAACTCTATGTCTCTTGTCTCTCACGCTTTTGATTCTTGTGATGCTTATTGTGATTGTTATGCATTGATATACTATATATGTTATTCTCTCAGTGAAGATCCTAGAGTATTGTGAATTAATGCTAAAAATTTAACACCTTCCACTATACCTGTGTAGATCCCTAAAGTCAAGATACTAAAGGATACCACAAATACAGAAAGATCCCGAGGGGATAGTCGTTAGTCCAGCCAAAACTCATGGACAGGGTAGCAAAGCCCGAAATCCAAGAGTATTAAAGGAAGTAATGGACCCCCGTACGCGAATCAACCATGGTGTATGCTTGAATGAAAAGTGGGGGAGTACCCCCAACAATTTCACCCTCACACGACCTCGTGCTGAACTCCAGTTTGAGTGGAGCTTCCCATAAAATATCTATGAGAGTGGATTTACCTAAATGATAGTTTGCACTACGATTTGAGATTTGATAATCTTGAATAGTTAAAGTGTGTTCTAATCCAGTATCTAGCCTAAGCTAGTGTTGAGATATTGTAACTTCAAAGAATATTATATTTGTACTTTATTCTGGAGATGTTTCATTCCTCCTTGAAGATCTTAATGTATATCCGGAGATGTTTATTCCTCTGTCAGATTGTGGTAACTTGGGTTATTAGAATTCCCTAGTGGGGGTCGGCCCTGTATGCGTTATGTGGGTCAAAGGGTTTTTAGACCACCCTAGAGGGGTCGACCCAGTCAGTTGTAGTGGGGTATTTAACCCATTGGTTAAATACGAGCCTACATGATTTGTGTAAAATACAAGTTGGAGTAGTGTATAAATAGAGGAGGTGTATCCCTCATTTAACACACACTCACTCACTTGAGAGTGGCGCACTTGTGGAGGAGAGGTCTGCTATGGTGGAGGAGGAGAACATGTCTTTGGTTTGCATCTTTGTATATTGCTGGTCATCTATATTGAGGAAGCTTTGCTGGGTTTTCTACCCCATGAGGTTTTCCCAGGATAAATCTGTGTCTCTTGTTTTTATGCTGCGCTTGTGGTTTCTTCGGTGATCCTGTATATGCTATTATTGTGAAATGGAATGTAATGCTACTATTTTCTGTCTTAGCATATTAAATCTTAACATGGTATCAGAGCTAACTTGAAGGAAGGCAAGGTATGGCACTTATGACACTTGTTTTACTTACAACAATTTGAAGGTCGTAGATAACATCTCCAGGTATCTTGTGTCCAAAGGGCACCCTCAGATTCGTTGTACTTTGTAAGTTATGATCAGTACAAGTTAGGGTTTTTGCCTCTTCCAGATCTCAGTCAAAATCAGGTGACCTAGGAAAAAAGGTCATAACTTGGCTAGGAAGCTCCAAATGAAATTTCGTAAAAAGTGACAGGTAGTACATAGACTGTACTATCTGAGGAAAGTTTTTCAGAGGCCGTAGCTGAACTAGTGACATGTGGCACGCCGTACAAGTTCGCTCTCCTGTGTTATCCCATAAACAGGTCACGTTGCGACACTTGGCATAAATTGGGCTAGGAAGCTCCAAATGAAATTTCATAAAAAGTGACAGATAGTACACAGACTGTACTATCTCAGGAAACGTTTTCAGAGGATGAGGTTGAACCAGTGACACGTGGCACGCCATACAAGTTCGCTCTCCTATTTTATCCCATAAACAGGTCACGTTGCGACACTTGGCATAACTCTCTCTCAGAAAAACCAATTGAGGTCAGACCTGTCGGGATGGAAAGATGACAGGTCAGGCTACCACAGAAAAGTTTTTCAGACCCTGTGGAGCGAAAAGTTCAGAGTTACAGTAGAAACAATGAGGTACATATTTATGTCAAAACATAATTATTTTTGGAGCACCTTCATTCATGGCTTCCAGAATTTAGGGTTTCGGAGAAAGTTAGAATTTTTGGAATCGGAATCCAAAGCTGAATGCTACTCAGGAAAATCAAAATTTAGAGACCAAGATCAAATTTTTTGGTTGGGTAGAAGACCGGGCTTGATCAAACCCCAGTTCGGGATTTTGATCAGAAAGATGGAAAATTAGGGCTTCAGCAAAAGTTGGAATTATTTTTAAGTCTGTAACCACGGCTGGAAGCTCCTCATAAAAATAAGATTTCCGAGCCTTGGATCGAACCTTTTAATTGGATAGAAGGTTGGGCTTCATCAAACCCTAGTTCGGGTTCCTATCCAGAAGATCTAGAAGTTTCGAAGGCAATTTTGAGGGGTCAAATTTTGGAGATTTCAAAATTGAAGTATGCTAGTTTGATCAGCTCAGCAAGACACATCCTTCCATCCATTTAGAAGTGTGAAAGTCAAAGATTGAATTTTTAGGGTTTCTCTAGCAAACCCTAATCAAGCTCCAGATCAAGTTTCAAGGGGAGTTAAGGCTAAGACCTTACATAAGAAGACTACAAGAAGTCTCGACAGGTATTACTTAAGGAGGTTCAGGTATGTCTTGAAATCTGATTCTTGATTAAGTTCATAATGTGTTTGTCTTCATATTATTTATTAGTACTTATCACCCTAGTAACAGTATGAATGCATGTGAATGATCGAAGACATTCATTGATTAGGGCTATATGATTTTACTAATGCATTATGGTGTTGTGTGAGGTTGATGTTGTCTACTAACAAGATACAGGTACATCACAAAAGCCAAATCAAGTTCCATGACCATGACAACATGAAGAAAAAGACTCATCCACTTACAAGGTATGTATGACTTTGTTATATTATGCTTAACCTATGAGACATGCAGGTTCTAGCTCAGGATCTCTAAATCATTGAAGAGATTGTTTAGGTATGTTGTACATAACTAAGAAGGTATACTAATCTAGGTATGTTTTCCTATGTCAAGTTAGAATCTTACCTTGTGTTAGGATCCCTTATATAAGTATACTTGGTATGATTGATTATGCTTATTCATAAAGTTAGTAATCAAGGGTTTATGCATATTATGTCTCTTATCTTGATGATTTAATTAACCAGAAGAGTACTTTGATCAAACAAGAATATGCATGAGTAAAAGAAGACTTCCTTGAAACCCTGAATACTAATGATCATGACTATACATATTCAAGATTATTTAGAATTAGAATGTTTTGATAAATATTGAGAATATACTAATGAATGTATGCTTGTGTATGAGATCATGAAGATGACACTAGTGCACACTTGAGCATGCACAGTGGTACAGAATGAAAAGAAGTTCAAAAGACATATAGAAGATCAAGCGGGAGGCAACCACACAAACATAAAAGATAAGTATTTGAGTTGTTATTTGAAATAGTAAATGATATTGCGTGTATGCATATTTGTATTCCTAGAATATATCATGCATAGTGTAAACATTCATAGAGCATTGAACAGTATACTACTAATATGCATATGATTGGTAAGTTGGACAAACATTCCATTGTTGCTTGTCTAGAATGAAACCTCTTTGCTGACATGCTGAGAGCTGTGCACACTCTCGATAGTATGTTCTGGTAGAGATGGAAGGCATCTAGATAGCCACTGTATGCATACAGGATATGGGAAAGTGTTGTGCCAAAGTATTGGTCAAAATAGTTGCATAACTATGTAAATGATATATGTATGCATAATAGGTTATCATGTCAATATGATTTGATGATTATGAAGTATTACTAATCATGTAATTAATTTTGATTTGTAGGAAAGATCGATAATCAATTGATGAGCTTAATGATCACCATGGGTGATGTGGATCTCAACCTTTGCTATAAGGTTGAATATGGTTTCTATACACAAATGACATGGATGCAAGAAGGAACTCACCACAAAATTCGAATGATATTGAGGCTCATATCAGTAGACCCATCTAACGAGAGATGGCACAGATAGATATGCAGAAGATCATTCAATGCAGAGTGTGAATGATGTTTAGTCACAAAGGGAGAATTGACAGTTTCTTGATAAGCTTGGGCTTTACCAAAAGTAAAGTTGTTCCTAACCTTTACCCTAAGGTTGTGGATGATGAAACTATCATACCATTATGGTATGATGATGATCTCTTTCTGACAAGGAATGAGAAACAGATCATGAAAAGAAAGAAGAAGATGGCTACAGAAATAAAAATGAAAGATCTCAGATTGATGCATTACTTCCTAGGTCTGGAAGTATGGCAAGGCTCAGAAGGAATCTTTCTCAACCAAGGAAAGTATGCTAAGAAATATTAAAAGGACTTGATGTGTTGGAATGGCGACTCTTGAAGTTGTTAGCAAATGACTCATTAGAGTTAGTGGATATAACTCTATATAGAAAAAATATTGAGTCATTGATGTGTCTAACAAATACTAGGTCAGATATATGCTTTGATGTGAAACACCTTGAGACAGTATCTAGTGGAACCTAGACGAGTTCACCTGATAGCTGCAAAGCATGTGATGAGGTACCTAAAGGATATGATAGACTTTGAGCTATGGAGATCATGACTTCAGATGGCTACACAAATGTTGATTGGGCAGGAAGTGTATCAAACAGGAAGAGCACATTGAGAGGATGTTATTGTTTGGGATCAGCCATGATCTTGTGGTTTAGCAGGAAACAATCTAGTGTGGCTCTTAGCACAAGCAGAATATATGGCTGCTTGCTCTGCTAAGTTATGAAGTAGTATGGTTTCAGAATGGTTTGACTTAGAGATGGACTCAACTATGATCCTATGTGACAAACAGAGTTGTACCAAAATGGCAGAGAATCCAGTGTTCCATGATAAGTCAAAACACATAGAAATCTGACATTTCTATATACAAGATATGGTGTAGAAAGGAAATTAAAGTTTGAATTTGTAACAAGTTACCAATGTACTAACCAAACCTCTACCTCAAGTAAATTTTTCCAAGACAAACTTAATATAGTTCAGAAGGACCCTCCTCGAAAGGGGGACTGATGTGATCACTTATGATGAGATTGCCTGCATCAACAGAGAGGTCGATGATGTGGAGACATATATTGGTGATGCCGACAGAGAGGTTGGTGGATGGTCCTTAGATAGGGTCTAAGGTGACAAGGGGATTGCATCATCCTTGAGCACATGTTCTAAAAGGAACCGTAGACGTATGTCTTCGAGAATGAAGTCTTTGGTGGACATGAGGGGATTGGATCATCCTTGGACTTTAGTCCTAAAGAGAGCCGTAGACGTATGTCTTCGAGAATGAAGTCCTTGGTGGACATGAGGGGATTGGATCATCCCTGGAATTCAGTCCTAAAGGGAACCATAGACGTATGTCTTCGAGAATGAAGTCCTTGGTGGACATGAAAGTATCGGATCATCCCTGGACATCAGTCCTAAAGAGATCCATAGACGTATGTCTTCAAGAATGAAGTCCTTGGTGGACACGAGGGGATTGGATCATCCCTGGAATTCAGTCCTAAAGAGAACCATAGACATATGTCTTCGAGAATGAAGTCCTTGGTGGACGTGAGAGGGATTGCATCATCCTTGAACACATGTTCTAAAAGGAGCCGTAGATATATGTCTTCGAGAATGAAGTCCTTCATGGACATGTGAGGATTGAATCATCCTTGGATTTCAGTCCTAAAGTGAGCCGTAGACAGATGTATTTGAGAAAGAAAAGGGATTGTATCATCCTTGAACACATGTTCTAAAGAGAGCCGTAGACATGATGTCTCCAAAAATAAAGTCTTGAATGAACAGGTGGGGGATTGTATCGTCCTCGGACTCTGGTCCTAGAATTGAGTCGTAGACTGGGTCTCCGATAATGAAGTCCTGAATGAAAAGGTAGGGGATTGTATCTTCCCCAGACTTTGGTCCCAGAATTGATCCGTAGACTGATGTCTCCGAGAATTGAATATAGGACTACATTGTCCCTGGACCTTGGTTCAAAATGTATGTGAGGACTGCATCGTCCATGAACTGGGTTCAAAATGTACATGAGGACTGCATCGTCCATGAACTGGGTTCAAAATGTATGTGAGGACTGCATCGTCCATGAACTGGGTTCAAAATGTACGTGAGGACTGCATCGTCCATGAACTGGGTTCAAAATATATGTGAGGACTGCATCGTCCATGAACTGGGTTCAAAATGTACGTGAGGATTGCATTGTCCATGAACTGGGTTCAAAATGTACGTGAGGACTGCATCATCCATGAACTGGGTTCAAAATGTATGTGAGGACTGCATCGTCCATGAACTGGGTTCAAAATGTATGTGAGGACTGCATCGTCCATGAATTAGGTTCAAAATGTACATGATGGGATTGCATCGTCCCTAGACATGAGACTTGTCTTAAAGTGATAAGGATTGATCATCATGGAACTTGATCTGGATTGTATAATCCATGGACCTATGTCCTAAAGAGAGCGGGATTGATCATCCTGTAATATGATTGTGTGTGTTGCAGGGTATGCTGCTATGTATTGATGATAGATGTATTAGTGAGAATACATGCTTTTGATGATAGATGTATTAGTGAGAATACATGCTTTTGATGATAGATGTATTAGTGAGAATACATGCTTTTGATGATAGATGTATTAGTGTGGATACTAATACAGATGATATAGATGCTGTAGATCGTGATGATCGAGATGCTGTAGATCGAGATGATCCAGATGCTGTAGATCGAGATGATCCAGATGCTGTAGATCGTGATGATCCAGATGCTGTAGATCGAGATGATCCAGATGCTATAGATCGAGATGATCTAGATGCTGTAGATCGAGATGATCCAGATGCTGTAGATCGTGATGATCCAGATGTTGTAGATCGTGATGATCCAGATGTTGTAGATGCTGTAGATCGTGATGATCCAGATGTTGTAGATCGAGATGATTCAGATGCTATAGATCGTGATGATCCAGATGTTGTAGATTAAGATGATCCAGATGCTGTAGATCGAGATGATCCAGATGCTGTATATCGAGATGATCCCGATGCTAATGATCGTATGATGACGATGTTGATGATCGTGAGGATCCAGATGTTGATGTTGTTGTAGCTGTTCGAGTGCTGCAGAAGATAAAGACTCAGTACTGAAGATGTTAATGTTCCAGTATTGAAGATGTTCCAGTAACTGCTTGAGTTACTGATGATGTTGAGAAAGATTCCAATGATTTATAGATGTATCATGTATGATGTTGATGACTCCTTGCTCATGCAAATGTTGTTATAATATCCTTCTTGTTAAGGGGGAGTGTTGAGATATTGTAACTTCAAAGAATATTATATTTGTACTTTATTCTGGAGATGTTTCATTCCTCCTTGAAGATCTTATTGTATATCCGGAGATGTTTATTCCTCCGTCAGATTGTGGTAACTTGGGTTATTAGACTTCCCTAGTGGGGGTCGGCCCTGTATGTGTTATGTGGGTCAAAGGGTTATTATACCACCCTAGAGGGGTCGGCCCAGTCAGTTGTAGTGGGGTATTTAACCCATTGGTTAAATACGAGCCTACATGATTTGTGTAAAAGACAAGTCGGAGTAGTGTATAAATAGAGGAGGTGTATCCCTCATTTAACACACACTCACTCACTTGAGAGTGGTGCACTTGGGAGGAGAGGTATGCTATGGTGGAGGAGGAGATCATGTCTTTGGTTTGCATCTTTGTATATTGTTGGTCATCTATATTGAGGAAGCTTTGCTGGGTTTTCTACCCCATGAGGGTTTCCCTGGATAAATTTGTGTCTCTTGTGTTTATGATGTGCTTGTTGTTTCTTCAGTGATGCTGTATATGCTATTTTTGTGAAATGGAATGTAATGCTGCTATTTTTTGTCTTATCATATTAAATTTTAACAGCTAGTTGATTTATGGGTAACCTAAAAAATAAATGTTACTAGTAAATTTTAAATTAATTTATTTTTAAAGGCTATTGTTTACTCAAAGGATCATGCAATGTGTGATGTGGTTACAACTGGAAATAAGGTGCATATAAAATGAAAAACTTCACAATTTTGCTTTCCGTTTCTCTTTCAAAACTGAAAATCAAAGTAAACCTAAGCATAAAAGTTCCTTCTTTAAAATTATTTTAAAAAATAATAGAACTAACAACTATCACTACTTTGAAAACTAAAAATGAAAAGTCTTGCAATAAAAGGGAAGGTTCTTTTATTTTTCAAATTTGATCTTTTCTTTATCTACGAAAGAAATGCAAATGAAAATAATGGACAAGAAAGACTTATCAAGAGTGCAAGTAAAGAAAGATTACCCAAATCAAGACAAATAGACCTATAGCAAGATCGACAAAGACTAACCCAACTAGTTGCTTCTAAGGAGTAACTAGGCCTTTGGAACAAGATTCCAAAAAGAAGACTGATGTGTAAAAATAGAAAAAACAAAGAACTCTATGCAGAGATGAACCTGCTCTTGAACACCATTAATAAACAGAGAAACAAGCACTCACCAAATAAAAATGGTCTAGCGGGCTAGGGTAACTTTACAAACACAAAAAATCAAAGAGAAAAACTCTTCAAAAGGTTGAAAATAGATTTCAGAGTATCCAGAGCAAAGTCTGGAAAGGTATCAAATTAGAAAAGCAATTCCAAAGCCAGAAACAAAACCCCCTGAGGTGAAACCCTAAATAAAAAGGAAAAACAGGCAAACGTGATATGTAACAAATCATGGTGGACCCGCGGCTATATGTACTAACAACTCGTGGCTAGGGAATAAAGTTCGCGACTATATATACAGACAGGTTGCGGGTGGGCCTTAAAAACCTTAAAAAGAATGAAATGAACACCCAAAAGCCTCTAAATCAAACCCACTATATAAAAGATTTCTAAAAGGGTTGTGAAATGAACTCAAATAAACATAGAAGTGTCCAACAGATGGAAGGAATACAAAGCTGAATCCAAAATCAGAACAAAAAACCCAAGATCAAACTTTAAATCAAAATTTCACATATTCAAATAAACACGCAACTGTATATACTAATAGCTCACGGGTGTAACTGTAAAACCGTAGGTAGCACTATGTGCAACTCGCAAGTTCAACAT
The DNA here is from genome assembly GCA_027924585.1 of Larix kaempferi. Classification (NCBI taxonomy): domain Eukaryota; kingdom Viridiplantae; phylum Streptophyta; class Pinopsida; order Pinales; family Pinaceae; genus Larix; species Larix kaempferi. Next base: position 14,271,740 of record BSBM01000085.1, read on the forward strand.
AAAAAACGTGCCTGTAAGAACAAGAAACACACACGTAGGTCCTGATAAAAGAAAAAGAAAAAACTTTGCAGACTAGATCAAAAGACTGAGTCAAACACAAATGATCTAAGAAAAACCCAAAAAACCTTTAAAGAGACTGAAGAAGTTATAAAACTGAAGAAATCTCACAAGGATCCCCAAAGCAGAAAACAAAAAAGGTTTTCCCCAATGGAGTTGCCAGTTCTGTTGTTAGGGAAAAGTCCTTACAGTAGGGTAACACTACCAATGTACTAGGGGTTGACATATAGACACATAAGGCTTTGCATACATTGTTGTAAACAAATAGGATCAAAGTTTAGGGAAAATGTACCTTGTTTATGACGGTCGGTCTAAGCTTTTCTTCCACGATCTCTACTGCAAAAAACCTGCAAAACACACAGAGACCTTCCTCAAACCAGTTTAACTATAAATAAATATTGATATTAACGAATGACATAACATCAAATTAGAATCAAAACACAATAAACACTAACACTTTTATTGGGAAAGGAAGAGTGTCTCGATCTTTTATTGTCAAAGAATGCAACAAGTACAAATGTTATACCTGACTCTGCATCCAACACCTTCGCAACCAGGTCCTAGGCTCTTGCTCCTCTCTCTTGACTTGGAATTTCTTCAGCATAACAATAAATATCCAATTGTGTCTCCCTTTCTCATGCCCCCCCCCTTGTATTTATGGCAAGGAAAGGAGGGTTGGTTAGAAAGGTAGTTGAATTGGGATGTTGGAGAAGTTGGAATACTTGACTCAACTAATCCCAATTCATATTCTTAATATATTTTTTCAACTTTTCTTAAGATACCCACAATAATGACATCTAGCAACTCGCGAGTGACTTGCAACATACTAGCTTAGCGTCTCACGGTTACAACTTTTAGAAAATACCCGCGAGCTGTCAATATAGAGACCCGTGGGTGACCCCCTATATGTCAAGTATACGGGTCACGGTTTTGTACTGAAATTGTCAGAAAAAAATATTTTTTTGAGCTAAAGAAGGTAGGATTCAATTCTTAAATCATCTAAGTCCATGTAATCTCTTCCATCCATAGTGTCCTTTTGTGTGACCAACAGGGAAATGTGATCACGGATGGAGAAGTGCTAATTTGACCGATAACACTTCCTTCTAATTTGATCGATAATACTTTCTCAAATCTATTATGGATATATGAAATATATATATATTGAATGTTTTCATTAACATGTTGACTGTGGTAGAATGTACTCATGTTATATTAAGTATGCAGCTTGCCGAAAGTTAGCCTTTGTGCAGGAATGGATGTATAATGAATGTTGTTTATATTCATTATATAGTATTTATGTGGTATGCATGATTATTTACAACATGTTCAATGCATTGGTAATTGTGGATGCATGAGCACGCTGAATGTTATTTGATAGTACTCATTTCATTTTAAAATATGTTGTATGCATTGGTTTCATTAGAAACACATATATTTGTGATGCTTGTAGTGCATTACATCTTCGGGTTGCAAATCAGATGCTTTGGTTGCATGTCGAATGCATTGATTATGTTACATATGGGATGACTGCATAGGGAATTGATTGTATTGATGGCACAGGGCTTAATCCCCATGAAAATAAATATGTAAACACTTTCATATGCCATGGAGCATAGAAGGTCAAGTTTGGAGTACAAAATTGGGCCCACAGAGAACAACACCAAAGTTATGCAAGAGGTTAGGACACGAGAAGTGTTCAGGTAGGAGCACTACCTTATGAATTGTAGGAACAATGTAGTAACCTCTAGGGATGTGTGTGGTTAGTTCTAGGGTGACGAGACTTAAAAAATCACTATCCTATTTGTGGATCACCATGCCCAGATCGGGTGCGTCCTTCGAAAGGACTAAGTAGAAGTCGTCGAAGAGCATACAGTTGGGTGCAGTGTTGCATTTCCCAAAACAGTTCCCCTTAATAAATATTTATGATTGTGGATCAATTAGATGTATCGTTAATAATGGAAAGGCATCTAGAGTTAAAGAGTATATTTTGTAGTACTAAGAAATGTTACAAGTATGATGAATACAAGTAGAAGAAGACGAGAAGAAAATCCTCTTTCACCTCTATCAAATTGGTAAGAAAAGTACGCTTTGTAAAGTTATCATAATCATTGATACATATTCAATTATTTGTATATATGTTCTTCCATTTATGTAAGTTGCTCACATAAATGTTATCTTATTATGGTTCAAATGACTAATAGTAATTATTAGCATGAATAAATGTATTTAACTACCTTATTAGTGAATAATGAACCATGATTGAAAGTGGGCATAGTAAGAATGTGATCTTTGTATACCTTCTGTGGAATATACTAAATGATGCAAAATTTAGGTGCGTATTACTGAGTTAGATCTACTATTACAATGTGGAATATTATTTGGAATGGCCATACTTTACTAGGTAAATAGTTACCTTAGAATGATTGAATATCTTCTATGGAAGTATATGTAGGATGTGTTGATGCCCTGAAATTCGCAACACCAGCAGTTAGGGATTCTCCCCGGTAAGCAAGACTAATTGGATCGCTCACCATTTGGGGAATCCATCCGGTTAATGACCCAACTACTGTGTGTGATTTAAAGTTTGGTTTTACTGGGTGCATCCCAATCCACCGTTTATGTATTTTATTTAAAGATTAGATGCAAGTTCCCTAATTAAATTCATGTAATCTAATCTAATCTATCTGGTCTAATCTAAACTAAGTAAACTATCCCTGTAGGGAGCAAATCTGAATTATGTGTAATTAACTAGAAATGGGCATAAAAGCTTCACAGATAGTTGTTTCAACATAATAAGCACATTTACAGTAGAAAGAAAAGGTACCAAAGATAACTATGATATAATTAAAGCATTCTATTACTCAATAAGCACATCAACATTTACACGGGAAAAAGAAATCATTCACAACCATCAAGTAATTCAAGACAGTTAGGAAAAATCTCATAGTATGCATATGAATGTATGAATAATTAGTTCCACAATGGCATTCCACATATTCTAGGAAAAATCTATGTGCTAGCTTTCCCCAGGAAACAAATCCTTCTTTATTAAGTAGAAAAGTAGTTCTCATACAAAATAGTCCAGATCTATTGTAGCTGGCAAAATCCCTTTGTTTCTATTCTCTTCTCCTATTTATAATTTTACAAAATTGTCTCTAGTGCCTCTTCACATACCCTAACCCTAGGGAATCTCAAAATTTTGTCTTCTAGTGTTTATACAATACAAAATTAGTTCCAACTGTCTTTAATGTTTATACAATAGAAAATACAAAATCAGTTTCCAGTTGTCTTTTCCAACTCAGAAATATATTTTTCCCATGCATCAGTTTCTTCTAAAATGATAGTCATTTGCATGGGCTCCACCATCTTTAGAGAAATTTCGTGAATGCCCAGTTCTGACTCCACACTTTTCACACCTTCAGTTGTTGCTTTGCAGCAGTCTTCTAGAAAGTAAGCATAGACAGAAGCTTTCCCAATGAAGTAATGAATGTCTCCTTCAGCTAGTACGTCTAGCTTCTTGATATAGTTTAGTACATCACTCAATTTTCTTTGCAATTCTGACAGGTGTCGATATTTATCCAAGAATTCTTCCATGGTGGGAGGCATAACCAACTAAAATTTCTCATTAATTTCACAGATTGTTCGATAGAAACTTGTACATCTTTCTATGTTTTTCAGGATTATGTTATTGATTCGCAGACTAGATTTTCTGCAGAATTCCAAGAGGCCTGAGTCCAAACTTGAATCTGCGGCAGTCTTGTGAGACAAATATTTAGGGAATTCTAATTACCCCTCTCTCCATTTTACTTGCTTATTAATTTCTTCCATGGTGCGTACAAATTTCCTCCTGATCTCTAGAGCTTCAGGATCAATCTCCTTCATCCTTGCTATCATCACTTTCATCTTGCATATTTCAGTAGTGAGAATCTCTTGTGGCTGATAGATTTTCTTTTGAAGCTCACATGCCTGATCATGAAAAGGGGGCAGGTCTTGTTTATTATTCACAAGCTCAAGCTCCTCCATCATAGACTCTTTGTCTTTCATTATCTCTTCCAAATGAGCCTTTAAGTCTTCAATCTATAGCTTTCTATATATCTCACTTTCCTCTGCTTCTTTGACACGTGTTTCCAGGTCCACTTTTTCACCCTCTATTATCATTAATTGCACAGTCAGTGCATCCTTTTCTTTTTCTAGACTCTGGTAATCCTCAGCTATCCTTTCCTTTTCAGACAAAAGGACGCTATGATTCCTTTTTAGTTCCAACCCTTGCATTACAATGCATATTTCATTAAATTTGGACAAATTAGGAAAATTTTGGACTAAGAAAGTGTGAATTTAGACTTTGAAAGTTTCAATATCAACCTTTCTAAAGTGCAAAAATGGGTTCTCAAAGTGGCAATATTGGATTTGAAAAGTGTGTTTTTCTATTTGAATAGTGTGTTTTTTTACTACTTATGAACCTTAAAATTGTAGTTTTTTGTTATAAAACTATGAATTTCAATTCAAAAAGTGTGAATTTCAAATAAAAAAATGCAAATTTTTATTTGAAAAGTGTGATTTTTAAATTAAAAAATGCAAATTTTGATTTGAAATGTGTGAATTTTAAATCAGAAAATGCAAATTTTGATTTGAAAAGTGTGAATTTCAAATAAAAAAATGCAATTTTTTATTTGAAAAGTGTGAATTTCAGATCAAAAAATGAAATTTTTTATTTGAAAATTACAATTTTCATTTGTAAATGTTCATAATTTTAAGGTGAAAAGTTCAATGTCTAAAATATTCAGTCATTCTTTGAATAACAAGTCAATTTGATGAGTTATAACATAAAAAATGGTTTGTCTCGACTTTTGTTTTCCTGTAAGAAGGATCGTCCGTCACTTCTTTTCGTAGTTAATTGTGAAAACATATATCCAATAATTCAGCTATATCCATAATGGAGAACACAAGAAGGATCGACTGACCCTTCTTGCATTGTTAAACTATTATTAAAATAATATTGGGAATAAGAAGGGTCGATTTCGATGGAATTGTAAAAATAGAACACCTTGGAAGTTATAACATATAAAAATAGTTTGTCCCAACTTCTGTTTTCCGACAAGAAGGATCGGCCGCCCCTTCTTTTCCTAGTTAATTGTGAAAACCTTTATCCAACAATTCAGCTTTATTGATAATGGAGAACACAAGAAGGATCAACCGACCCTTCTTGCAGTGTCGAAATATTATGAAAACAATATTGGGAATAAGAAGGGTCGACCGATCCTTCTTGCAGGGTTGAACTATTATGAAAATAATATTGGAAATAGGAAGCGTCGGCCAACCCTTTAATTAGGAGGGACTTTTAACAGTAGAACACCTTGGAGAAAGAGCGATTGCTCTTTCTTTGAGAATATTTCCACTTTCCAACAAAGTCTTTAAAGCAAAACATCTATAAACTTTCTTGTTAAAATGTTGATATCTAGTATCCTAGGGTGACACGTGGAATGATCATATTGTGACACGTGGCATATTTGATTTGGCACATTGAGTATAGCGAGGTTACTAATTTGTATTTGATTTGGCGCATTGAGCATAGCGAGGTTACTAATTTTTATTTGATTTGGCACATTGAGTATAGCGAGGTTACTAATTTTTATTTGATTTGGCACATTGAGTATAGCAAGGTTACTATTGCGGGTTTAACTACAACACAATTAGGAAATGAAAATTAACTGATAGAAGTTTTAAGGATTAGGCACATGCAAGATTACCCTGTAGCTGGAATGCTAATTGAAAAATTAACATTATTTTATTAATTTATGTTAATCATTTGCAGAAATAGTATGTATGAATTTATTAATTTATTAAGTTCTTTCTGCATCTTGTTCACAATATGTAATTGCTAGGATGAAATCTCTAGAAATTGAATAATAAAAAATTTTCTATGGAATATGACGACTAACAAATTTCACATATTGGTCTTTGTGTTTAAGAAGAGCAATAAAGATTCCATAATGATAAACTGTAATGAATTGCCATGATTAAAACCTTTCGGTCTGAGAAATGCAATTATCACATCTATAATGATAATGGAGTACAATTTTAATTATATGATGTATGATTTGATTTCAAATCTAAACAACTTATCATTATGGATTAGTCAGATCAACGACTATGACTTCAAATTTGGCCGAAGGTGAAAATCGCAGTTAGGAGCCTAATTGCAATTTTTAAAAATGGTAGAGGGGAAAACGGACAAGCTAAACTTCATTTAAATCACTCAGTGTAATCTCATCCGCAGGATCAAGACAAATCGACGGTTAAAACATAGACATGCGGGAAGGAAAAGAAGGGTTGTGGGGTTTTATTCCATAAATATATACATTCTTTCTGCAATCCATAGTCCAGAATTACGGGTTGCGGGTTGCGGAAATGCAAAGTGCAAAACTATTTTAAGACTCTTCCTGCAATCCGCAATTGTGAGTTGCAGGTTGCAGGTGTAAAAGACCACAATTATTGAAGAATATTTCTGCATCCACAATCCGCATTGAGGATTGCAAGTTGTGGAAAGAAAATGTTTCAAAACCAAAAACCAAGATTCCGCAATCTGCATTGTGGATTCAAATTGCAGGTTGCGGAAAGAACCTGAATTTTGGAAAAACTCAATGCTTTCTGCAACTCACAAAAACACTAAAAAATGTAAGAAAATTTCAAAGGAAAGTGTGAATTTCGAAGGAAAGTGTGAATTTCAACTCACAATGAGTGCAATTTTCATTTTTAAATGTTCAAAAATTTAAGGTGAAAATTCCAATGTCTAAAATATTCGCTCATTGTTTGAATACCCTGTCAATCGACTAAGTTATAACATATAAAAATGGTTTGTCCTGAATTTTGTTTTTTGACCAGAAGGATAGGACACCCCTTCTTTTCGTAGTTAATTGGGAAAACATTTATCCAACAATTCAAATATATCCATAATGGAGAACACAAGAAGGGTCGACCGACCCATCTTGCAGTGTCAAACTATTATGAAAATAATATTGGGAATACGAAGGGTCGGTCGACTCTTTTGATAGTGTCGAACTATTATGAAAATAATATTGGGAATAAGATGGGTCGGCCGACCCTTCAATTGTGAGGGATTTGTAAAAATAGAACACCTTGTAAGTTATAACATATAAAAATGTTTTCTGCCATCTTTTGTTTTCGATCCTTGTTTTTTGAAAAGATGGATTGCCCCCCCTTCTTTTCGTACTTAATTATGGAAACCTTTATCCATAATTTCAGCTATATCCATGATGAGAACACAAGAAGGATCGATCGACCCTTCTTACAATGTCGAACTATTATGAAAAGAATATTGGGAATAAGAAGGGTCGACCGACCTTTCATCTATGAGGGAATTGTAAAAATAGAACACCTTAGAGAACAAGTGGCCGCTCTTTCTCTGAGAATATATCTACTTGCCAACAAAGTCTTTGAAGCAAAAATTCTATAAATTTTGCGACACGTGGAATGCTTATATTGTGACACGTGGAATATTTGATTTTTAAAATTAGTTTAAATATTGTTTAAACGAATATTAAGGATATTAATGGTACCATTTAATGTTTGTGGACTGTGAGAAGTATAGCTTGCAGTTTGTGGATAAATGAGAAGTAGTTGGAGATGAAGATGGTGTAAGGAATTTTGTATAACCCACAAGTTGTTCTATAATACTCTTGCTAATTCTAGTTTTTTCTCTTACTATAAGACATTCATGTATTGATTATGAAATCTAACATGGAAACTTTGATTTGAGCTCTCCTCCCAGCTCGGTAGATATGAGAAGTATAGCTTGCAGTTTGTGGAGAAATGGGAAGTAGTTGGAGATGAATATGGTGTAAGGAATTTATGGTTAAGTTGCTGAGTAGAAGTTCCTTAATGAAGTTTAAAATTGATACACTCCAAATCAGGTAAATATAAACTTTGTTTAATATAAACTTCTACTGCAGAACCTCAACCATAAATTCACAATTTAATATAATATGGTATACTTGATTCACATAGGCTAAAACTTAGGGTGAATACTATTCAACTTGCTGTAGTCCATTTAATTCCTTGGCAGCAGACATGTTGGTCATTGGATTTTCAAGGAATCGATTGGAGTGATATGTGTACGATTACTCCAGCAAAATTTGTAGTTGCTACAGATGATATCTATGACCGCCATACTGTGATAATTACCATTCCCCATCCAAGACTTTGTTGGTGACAAGACATAAACATAATGTTGACTGAAGCATGATGAGATTATTCACACGAGTGATACAATCCATCATTTATGGTGAATATTATTCAACCTGCTGTAGGCCATTTAATGCATTGGCAGCAGGCATGTTGGCCATTGGAGTGATACATGTACGATTACTCGAGCAAAATATGTACTGGCTATAGATGATATCTATGACCACCATGATTTTGCCATACTGTGATAATTACCATTCCCCATCTGTCCCAGACTCCCATCCAATTCAATCCATCAACACAGTGGCCACTCACTATATATAGGCTAACCATGCCCCATATCACAACAAACTGATATGGGAACAAAGGGATATTAGCAGTGTCGAAGTCCCAATACATGGATTTGTCATTATGTTCCTGGGTATGCAACGAGGACGGGACATAGGGAGGTTTGTCGAATGTTGTTTTAGTACCAGACCATGCTGTCAGCTTCTTCTTACTCTTGTTTCAACTCATGAATAATTTCTCTGTTTTTACTGTGCATGATGATATGTGTGCTCATGCGCTACCATGGATGCAATAAAACGATTATTTTGCATTTGTTGGAAATGATTTCTTTTTATGGTAGTGTGATAAAAAATTATTTGTTTTCTATGCAGGTATTTAAAAGAGATGCAATACCGCTGTGTCCAGGATATCTTCAAATGTCTGTGCAGCAATCGTCGAATGTTGTTTTAGTACTAGAACATGATGTCAGATTCTTCCTACTCTTGTTTCAATTCATGAAAATGGTCTAAGAGTCATGGGGTGTTGTTTTACGAGCTTTAATAGATGACTCTTTAGCTCGCTTTATTTCTCATCGCCCGCTTCTGCAAAAACATATGAATCTTTAGCTCACTTTGACTCTTTGACAGATGACTACATATCCACAAAAGGTTTTTTTCGGTAAGAAAAAAATTTTGTAGTCATTATTATACACACGTCTAATTTAAGTATTTGCTTATTTTTGCATTTGTTGGAAATGGTTTCTTTTTATGGCAGCATAATAAACAATTATTTGTTTTCTATGCAGGTATTCGAGAGAGATGCAATACCATCGTTTCTAGGCTATTCGCTTGCTAATATTCGGGTGTTAAAAGTAGACATGGAGGGATATGATGGGAGGGAAATCCCATCAGCAATCTTCGAATTTTGTTTTAGTACCAGACCATGCTGACAGCTTCTTCTAACTGCGCTTAGTATAAGGCTTCGAGCACTCTCAAAGTCCCAATAAACCATGATATATGGGCATTTCGAGCACTCTTGAAGTCCCAATACATGGATTTCTCATTATGTTCCTTGGAAACAATCACGTTTTCGTCCATCTTCTTTCCATCACTCTTCTTTCAATAAATGATTGGTATGCAACGAGGAGAGGACATAGGGAGATTAGCCATCTTGGAAGCTTTCTTCTCTAAGACAACATGGGATGTTGCGGTTGTCAACATTAGGCTTGCAGCAGTCGTCAAAGGCTTCGGTCCTTGGGAAGGTGAGAAACTATGCGAGTGGTTGAATCAACATCTTAAATTACAGAGCATTCTATCTCAAAGTTTGTTGAGCGACTCTTAGATGATGTAGTATTAGACTTAACAACCGGTAAACTTGTTATCACCATCTCACATTTTTTGCACTATTCATCAACAAATAACTACATTTGGCTCGGAAAGCTTACCAGTCTTTGCAAAAATATTCCCTTTGTAGCTGAAGGTGGGAAAATCATTAGGGTATTTTCTGATTTTTTCGAGACAAAGAAACAGATTGTTCACGGGGGAGATGTTGGAGGATCTTAGGTCAGCTGCCCAACTAGGTCCTCCGTTCGACAACTTCAGAGAACATTTCAAACCGTCGTGTCGATCAATGTTAAATTTTAATTAGCATTATAGTGTGTTTGGGAAGGCATGCATGAGTCACTTGTTTTTGAAATTATACATGGATTGTGTTGAATATAATTGTACAACTGATGACAAAACTATTCATTAATGATAATCTGTAAATTTCCTTCCTTTCTTTTTTAATATTTATTTCCAGTACTGATAGTCTGTAAATTTCCTTCCTTTCTCTGTTAATTGTTATTTGTAGTGAATTATGTCAGTCTGTAAATTTCCTTCTTTTCTTTGTGAAAAAATCAATGTCTAAAATATTCAATCATTGTTTGAATAACAAGTCAATAGGCTAAGTTATAACATAAAAATGATCGACCAACCCTTCTTGTTTAGCTATATCCATAATGGCGAACACAAGAAGTATCGACCGACCCTTTTTGCAGTGTTAAACTGTTATGAAATAATATTGGGAATAAGAAGGGTCGGTCGACCCTTCAATTTTGAGGGAATTATAAAAATAGAACACCTTGGAAGTTATCACATATAAAAATAGTTTGTCCCGACTTCCATTTTCCGAAAAGAAGGATCGACCGCCCATTCTTTTCGTAGTTAACTATGAAAACCTTTATCCAACAATTCAGCTATATCCATAATGGAGAACACAAGAAGGAGCGACCAACCCTTCTTGCAGTGTTGAAATATTATGAAAATAATATTGGTAATAAGAAGGGTCGACCGACCCTTCTTGGAATTTCGAACTATTATAAAAATAATATGGGGAATAAGAAGAGTCGGCCGACCCTTCAATTATGAGGGAATTGTAAAAATAGAACACCTTGGAAGTTATATCATATGAAATTCGTTTGTCCCTACTTTTGTTTTACGAAAAGAAGGATCTGCTGCCCGTTCTTTTCCTAGTTAATTGTCAAAACCTTTATCCATCAATTCATATATAGCCATAATCGATAATACGAGAAGGAGCGACCGACCCTTCTTGCAATGCTGAACTATTATGAAAAGAATATTGGGAATAAGAAGGGTCTGCTGACCCTTCATTTAGGAGGGAATTGTAACAATAGAACACCTTGGAGAAAGAGCGGTCGCTCTTTCTCTGAGAATATTTCCACTTGCCAGCAAAGTCTTCAAAGCAAAACATCTATAAATTTTGTTGTTAACTGTGAAAACCTTTATCCAATAATTCGGTAATATCCATAATAGAGAACACAAGAAAGATCGACCAACCCTTCTTGCAGTGTCAAACTATTATGAAAAGAATATTGGGAGTAAGAAGGGTCGGTGGACCCTTCATTTACAAGGGAATTGTAACAATAGAACACCTTGGAGAAAGAGCGGCCACTCTTTCTCTAAGAATATTTCCACTTGCCAACAAAGTCTTTGAATCAAAACGTCTATGAATTTTGTTGTTTAAATGTTGATATCTAGTATCCTAGGGTGACATGTGGAACGATCATATTGTGACATGTGGCATATTTGATTTGGCACATTGAGTATTAGAAATATAGTTTAATTATAATATTGACTCGTATAAAATATTTTCTTCTTTGAGCACCACTGAATCCATGCTACATTCATGCTACATTTTATTCTCTATTAAACACTATGTTTTAAATATGCTTGGGCGATTTGCAAGAGGAAGTGAATAATTATAGTAGCATTTGTGCTCTCACACTATCACTGCCTCTCTAGCTGTCGGTACACCCTATTATCTTGGAAATTCACGTTGATCTAGATACTTGCAATCGTTGAGACGTATGGATTGGAAATATTGACACCTAAATCCTCCAAAAACAAAGGTATCGAAGGAAAAGACCGTGTTTTGATGTTCTATGCCTATTATTCATGTCCTAATCAACCATCAAACCCAAATGGTTTCGTGCGCCCAACTTATGAGATATTGAAAAATATAAATACCTGGCAATTGAAAAACGAGATTTATGGTTACATATTTATGGTTTGAATAGTATAAATACCTAGTAATTGAAATGTTCTGTTACAGATTTATGGTTTGAATAATATAAATACCTATTAATTGAAATGTTCTGTTATAGATTTAGATAAAAATATAAATACCTGTCAATTGAAATGTTTTGTTAGTGTAGATTTATTAGTAAGACATAAAAATCAGTAGAATCTATAATTCCTGGCAATTGAATTTACTTTGATCTTTCGACTTTTACAGATCTTGGGCTCTTAATACATTTCACAAATACAAGCTTGAGCTCACAAACATAGACTCTTCTACTACAGGATTTATTTTGGATGTATGAGTTTTTACATCCAAAATTGATGTAAAAACTCATCCAAGTTTGAGGAATAATGACTCATTATTTTTGCGGTTGGAGGGGATGAGTCTACTGCTTCTATGTCTACAAGTCGAAGCTCCAATAAAATTTTAGTCTTTTATTACTCCTGTAAAGGAGATGATCTGATTCAAGGATAAGGAGAATCAAGATACCAGCGATACATGATATATAATAAACAAGCTTTACATGATACATGATATTATATAGAATTATAGTCAAGAAAATTATCAAGAAGTATTCTATTACTCAGGACCAAGTACAATACAATACAATCTCTCAGTGCCGACCAAGTACAATACAATTCAATGTCTCGGTGTCGCCTAGAGCTGGATCAACATGGATGTTCTTGCTGTCAACATGGGTTTCATTGCTATCAAAATGGGTATTTTTGCTATCAACACGACTATTCATGTTGTCAGCATGGCCATCCTTGCTGTCAATAAGGCCATAATTTATTGCTTTCAACATGGCTCTTCTTCTCGCTCTCAGTATGGCTCTTCTTGTTTTCAACATCGGTATTTTCGTTTTAATTAGGCTATTCTGAGAGGATTGTTGGAAGCCTAACGTTGACGACAATGGTTCTTCATGTTGTTTCAGAGAAGTGGATCGTGAAATAATTACCGCAACCACCAATCAATATTGGTGGCAAGCAAAAGAATGTAAAATCATGGTCTTGGAGCTTCGAGAGTGCTTGAAATGCCCATGTATCATGGTGTGGTGAGGATTTGTCAGGGAAGATGAATCGAAATGCTTATATATCATGAAGAGAACTGGGGAACGACCGCAAGACTCAAATATTTCTGATAAAACAATAATGGAAATGGAATAGAGGTCGTAAATAAGAGTGTCATGACTTATGGAAGATTTCGTTTTGCAGTGATATGGGGTATGGTTTAGCCTATATATAGTGAATGGTTAGTGAATTGGTTAATTGAATGGGATGGGAGGGATGGGGAACGGTAATTAGCACAGTATGGTGAGATGGTTATTTTCTATTTTTTCATTTGAAGGATAAGAAAATTTACTATATTATAGAATATTGTTCATTCTTTTTATGAGATTTCTTTCTTTTTATAGGATTTTTTATCCACGCCGTTGCAATAAAAAGTAAAATGTTTCTATTTAAAAAAAAAAAAGAAAGAATGTTTCTCTTTAAAAAGTAAAATGTCTCTGTTTAGAAAAAAAACAAAAACAAAAAGTAAAATGTGTATATTTTAAAAAAAAAATAAAGAATGTTTCTCTTTAAAAAGTAGAATGTTTCTATTTAAAAAAAAAAATGTTTCAGTTGGAGTTGAAAAATCGGGTGTTGGTGCATCCAGCAAGTTGGAGCTTGCAAATTAGTTGTAAATATAATTTTTCAATATTAGAAACAGGTGGTGGTTTTCTAAATTGGTCTTCCACGATAAAATTGTGTCTTCCATTTTATTTGTTTATTCAGTTTTTAATTGTGATAAAATTTAAGAATAGTGAAAATACTGATTCACCCCGCCTCTCACTATTGCTTGATATTCCAACAGAATGATGGAACAGTCAGATGCAAAGATTACATATTTGAGGAATAATGACTGATTATTTTTGTGGTTGCAGGGGATGAGTCTACTGCTTCTATGTCTACAAGTCAAAGCTCCAATAAAAGTGTAGTATTTTATTACTACTACAAAGGGTATGATCTGATTTAAGGATAAGGAGAATCTAAAATGTTCAGAGACTTTGTTGGTGACAAGACATAAACATAATGTGGACTGAAGCATGATAATATTATTCACACGAGTGATACAATCCATCATTTACGACGAATATTATTCAAGAGCCTGCTGTAGGCCATTTAATGAGCTGGCAGCAGGCATGTTGGCCATTAGATTTTCAAGGTATCGATTGGAGTGATACGTGTATGATTACTCCAGCAAAATCCGTAGTCGGATTGGAGTGATACATGTACGATTACTTGAGCAAAATATGTACTGGCTACAGATGATATCTATGACCACCATGATTCTTCCATAATTTGATAATTACCATTCCTCATCTCTCCCAGACTCCCATCCCATTCAATCCATCAACACAGTGGCCACTCAGTATATATAGGCTAACCATGCCCCATATCACAATAAACTGATATGGGGACAAAGGGAGATTAGCACTGTTGAAGTCCTAATACATGGATTTTTCATTATGTTCCTGGGTATGCAACGAGGAGGGGACATAGGGAGATTAGCAGTCTTGGAATATTTCTTCTCTAAGAAAACATGCGTTGTTGCGGTCGTCAACACTTGCAGCAGTCGTCGAATTTTGTTTTAGTACCAGACCATGCTATCAGCTTCTTCTTATTCTTGTTTCAATTCATGAATAGTTCCTCTGTTTTTACTGTTCATGATGATATGTGTGCTCACGCGCTACCCTAGCTGCAATAAAATGATTATTTTTTCATTTGTTGGAAATGGTTTCTTTTTACGGCAGCATGATAAACAGTTATTTGTTTGCTATGTAGGTATTTGAGAGAGATGCAATACCGCTGTGTCTAGGCTATCTTCGAATGTATGTGCCTCCAGATCATGTTGTAAGCTTATTCTAACTGCACCAAGTAGAAGGTGAGAAATTGTCCTAGTGGAGGGGACACAACTCACCAAAGTTCAGCTAATCAACTAAATTCCATGCATCATTGCTCACCTTTGTTTATTGGAAAAAGAAACATATCACTTCACTTCAATGAAACAGTCCTCGGGAAGGTGAGAAACTGTGTGAGTGGTTGAATCAACATCTTAAATTATAGAGCATTTGATATCAAAGTTTGTTGAGCGACTCTTGAATGATGTAGTATTAGACTTAACAGACAGTAAACTTGTTATCACCATCGCACATTTTTTGCACTATTCATCAAAAAATAACTACATATGTCTCGGAGAGCTTACCAATCTTTGCAAGAATATTCCCTTTGTAGCTGAAAGTGGGAAAATGATTAGGGTAGGAAGCTTTCTAAAGTTTCTCCATCCTGCATCCACAAGTAACTAGGCCAAGTTAATGGAATGGAAATTGGAATCCTTGGATTACTATGGGATTTTCAACACTTTTTGAAGGTTACCTTATACTACCACCTTGTACATGAGGTATGATGTATTCAGTGAATGATTTGGTTTCAATCTTTCAAAGACACTTGCAGCAGTGGTCGGATGTTGTTTTAGTACAGTCCTTCATGTCTAGAAAGCACAATCCTTCTGCATTCTACTTGCTGCAATAAGAAGAAGCAATGGAAAGTAGAAGGAAGGACTGTACTTTACAGACATGATGACCCATTTCCAGCTAAGGGAGTATCCGGTACCAGCTTTCAGGACGAAGAAAGGTATTGTTCATAGGGGAGATGTTGGAGGATCTTAGGTCGGCTGACAGACTAGGTCCTCCGTTCTACCACTTCAGAGAACATGTCGAACCGTCGTGTCAAACACTGTTAAATTTTAATTAGCATTATGGTGTGTATGGGAAGGCATGCATGTGTTGCTTGTTTTTGAAATTATACATGGAATGTGTTGAATATAATTGTACCATTGATGACAAAACTATTCATTAATGAGAGTCTGTAAATTTCCTTCCTTTCTCTGTTAATTTTTATTTCCATTAATGATAGTCTCCAAATTTCCTTCCTTTCTCTGTTAATTGTTATTTGCAGTAAATTATGCCAGTCTGTAAATTTCCTTCATTTCTCTGTTAATTGTTATTTCCAGTAAATATTTTCCATTGTGTTATTCTTCATGCCTGGATGAAAGTAATATTAAATCAGAATTCATATGTTTATGCTCTGGTTTATCGCATCTAAGTATTCACCAATTTTTTGCTAAAATCGATATTCGATTAATTTATGACCAATGCCCAACATTAAGGGATTGTTTTCTTTTCTTCATTGTCAAACTACAAATTAACACCTCGACTGTTAGAAGATAACTACCTAGAATATAAAAATAGTTTGTCCTGACTTCCGTTTTCTGACAAGAAATATCGATCGCCCATTCCTTTCGTAGTTAACTGTCACAACCTTTATCCAACAATTCAGCTATATCTATAATGGAGAATACAAGAAGGATTGACCGACCCTTCTTGCAGTGTCGAAATATTAGGAAAATAATATTGGTAATAAGAAGGGTCGACCGACCCTTCTTGGAGTGTCGAACTATTATAAGAATAATATGGGGGATAAGAAGGGTCGTCCGACCCTTCAATTATGAGGGAATTGTAAAAATAGAACACCTTGGGAGTTATATCATATAAAAATGGTTTGTCCGTACTTCCTTTTTATGACAAGAAGGATCGGCCGCCCCTTCTTTTCCTAGTTAATTGTCAAAACATTTATCCATGAATTCAAATATAGCCATAATGGATAATACAAGAAGGACCGACCGACCCTTCTTGCAATGTCGAACTATTATGAAAAGAATATTGGGAATAAGAAGGGTCTGTCGACCCTTCATTTACGAGGGAATTGTAACAATAGAACACCTTGGAGAAAGAGCGGCCGCTCTTTCTTTGAGAATATTTCCACTTGTCAGCAAAGTCTTTAAAGCAAAACGTCTATAAATTTTGTTGTTAAAATGTTGATATCTAGTATCCTATGGTGACACATGGAAGTATCATATTGTGACACGTGGCATATTTGATTTGGCACATTGAGTATAGGGAGGTTACTATTTTTTATTTGATTTGGCACGTTGAGTATAGTGAGGTTACTAATGCGGGTTAATAAATAATCTGAAGTGAAAATCAACATTCATCAAAGAAATTTGATCAATTAACAAAAGATGAATGAAGAGGACTAACTGTATTACTTCAAAGTTGCAAAAAATTACAATCTCTGCATCAATCAGAGTGTCTCTAGTCTTCTTTTGTTGATTTTCTCCCCGCTACCCCATGAGACCTATACCCTTTAAATAATAATTTCAAAAATAGTAACACAAGATAGAGTTCCCATAAAATAGGGATTACAAATCAAAACTAAAAGGAATCCTCAGGAGCGACTAATACCAACCCTTTTCACAAAATTCCCAAAAGATTTTCATCACATGGTTTTCGAGAAGTATCCCATAACAAACTATGAAAGATACTGACTATTAGCACCCGAATTGTACCTTAAGGTTGCAGAAAGGCCAAGCTGGGGTAACCACAAAACCACTTCAAGAAAGGTAAGCTGGCTTCTTCCTCTCTAGAGAGGGATCTCTCACAGAATTTTAAACAAGGCCAGATACATATGAATGAATATTGTAATTGAAATGTTGTTTGGTTGAAAGAAAAGTGGACAAAATCATTGGGTAGTGGAGTCAAAACATACAAATATGATTAAACATGATAGTGATTTGCAAAGAAAACTAATCAGAGGCAGGATAGCCACCTGCTCACAGTCAAATAGCTTTTGTTTGGTGATTAAAGAAGAAGATATGAACAAGCCATCAATATAGAGCATATGATAATGAATTCTATACCGACTTTAGCAGAAAATGGTGGTGGATGCTTGAAATGAAAGTAACAGAGCATCATATTTATGAAGCCTGTCCCAATACAACACTTATCCAAGCATGAAAAAACATAATAGTATGAATTAAACAGTGAGAGAAACATTCACATAAGAGAAGAAGTAAACAGAATGTAAGACAAATAACACAGGAATCTCTAATAGAAAACCTTGCTTGGCCTAGCCATATTTTATTAAAATATATCTCATAGTGCTTAACACAGGGAATTCATGAGTCCAACAAAAGTTTCCAACCCTTTCTTCTTCTATTACATTGCTTATATAGATTCTTAGAGTGTTTAGGCTCGAGCTACCTCAACAGGAAGTTGTTACAATGTAGGTGACACCTACTCAAACAGGTTCGCCACCCTCAGGAATTAGTTACAACAAAATGACAATGATGGAAAAACTGGCTCAATTTTCTTTTACAAAATTATTGAGCATTTTTACCGAAATACAACATACTCTAACAAAATAAAAAAATGCTTCAATGGTTCAATATCAGCTTTATCTTCCCATATTTCTCAACGAGCTTCCATAGCTCGACAACTAGAAAATCTGAGGTGGCCAACTCCTTCATTAAGACTCGTATCTCAATGTGGTCCCTATAAGAGTAGCTTCGCAAATGTGCACTAGCCTCCTTGAACATCATGCTTAACTCAAAATCCTTTTCCATTTTCTCCACCACTATCTTCCCTGATAAAAACTGATCCATACCTACAAAATATCTAAAAGCCACTTTACATCCTGCCAATTTCTTCCGATATTATTCTTCTGTGAGCATTGTTCCATCCTCCTCCCAAAAGGGAGGTAACCCTTTCTTGAAAAAAGGGTCAAACATGTCTGTGAAATACTTGATCTACTGTGCCATGCCATCTATTTTAGCTTGAATAGCCTTTACCTGCTGGTGCTTGTGCATCACTTTTTTGGCTCCAATGATGATGGAAACCCCATCTGTTACACTAGTTGTCTTAACCTGCTCATTAGATAAGCCATTTAGGAATTTGATGGAATTCTCAATATACTCTACAGGTTTTTTGTTCAATTTCTCATTTGTTGCTGTCACACTATTCTTGGCTAATTTGATCACTACTTCCTTATCCAAGACAAAATCGAGGAAGGGCCTCAATTTTCGTGCTTCTTCAATCATGCCATCCCAGATGACCCACCTAGCCTCTAGCAAGGAAGTATTCCCTGTAGCTTGTCTTTCCAACTCATCATATTTACCCTGCAAATCCTGGTGCTTGGCTTCCCAAGCCTCCTTTTCTCTTTTTGCATTATCCTTCAGGGTTTTCAGATTCACATTCTACATTTTTAATCTTGGTATTTCCACGTCTTTTAGACTAGCTACGGCTATAGCCCCTACCAAGGAGAAATCACCAGCCTATGGATGGTGTGGCCATGCTTTATACTTCTTGCTCTTTCTGCTGTAGTTTCTTCTCAAGCTCTTCCACTTTGGAATTTGAGATTTTCTCACTTGCCACCATAATGGCTATATCTATCAGGCATTGTTTTTCCTTCTCTTCAAGCTTCAATAGATTGGCCCTATAGTCTGTCAAGTCAGTTTGAAAATTCTCCTTCTTTTCCTCTAGTTTTGTTAGCTCAAAGACTGCTACTAACTGGGTAGAGGGGATTTTCAACCCCTTTTTTAGAGATTGGATGATGTTGTCTTTTTTGTTGAGTAGGTTTTGAATGTTGGCTCTTTTATCAGCCTAGCCCTTAGTGGCCACTATCTCACCCTGCAATTTCTTGATTTGTGCCGTATCAGCTTTGTTTTCCATCTTTTCCTGCTTGAGCTGGCTGGAAATCTTACTCTTACTGACCTGTACCTTTTATAGCTCCAAAGTTGTCCTCAAAAGTTGAGTATAAATAACATCCCTGATTTCTTTGTGCAAGTTTATTACAACTGGGACAGGGATGTCCTCTAAATTCATCCTTATCTTAGTGGCCTTTCTCTTGGTGGCCAAGGCCAAACTCAGGGTGCTCTAAGCGAGGCTTCTGCTAGTCACTAGAGACGCTTCTTTGCATGAAATTTTCCTTAATTCATTATTTAACTTGGACTCCTTTGAGGATGCCCCTGAGTCCCCCTTGTATTCATCTATCAAATCATCTCTAGTGTTGCTTAAGGCAACAGGATCAGTGGCTGCTGGGTTAAACACATACTCTTTGATCTCAAATGCTGGTAGCTTATCCACTTATTTCTTTTTTCCTTTACCAGTCCCCATAGGTACTAGTTGGGATAGCACTTGTTTCTTTTTTCCTTTACCAGTCCCCACAGGTATTAGTTGTTGCTCATATTCCTCAGTTTTCTGCCTCTTTGGGGCTCTCTTAGCTTCCCCTTCTGTGTCCATAGGGACACTGTCATCTTCCTTGCTAGACTTTATTAAGTTGGTGGCCATAGGCATGGGTGCTGGCACTGATAATATTAGTCTAGAAGATCCGGGCACTGGGGGGTGTCTTCCCTTGTGTCAACAAGGAGGAGCTCTTAGGTGTGTATCTTTCCATCTGGCTTCTGCTAGGACATTCCAATAAATTTGCAACTTTTGCCATGCCTGGAATTTTGAGATGCACAAAATCATTCCTCTTGTTGGAAATGATGTGGTGGGGATCATAGTTTAAGGTTGCTTCTGTTTTGAAACCCATCTCATTTATCTTGCATTCGATGGCTGTAACATCTCCTTTGTTTTTTATTAAGAATGGGCCTACAGTCCATGGAAACACAATATCATAGCCCTTTCTATGATCTAGAAAGTGCTCAACTTTTGCTTTCAATTTTTGTCTGATGAATTCTAATGCAAATATTCTGGGGGTCAGGAAAACTGGTAGCACGTAGGGTGCATAAGAAAACCAATAAACCCTTATGATTGCGCCATGCTCCAAAAGGAACCAATATCTGGCCCTCTTCTCAGGAGAAAGTTGCAGTAACTCTTGCATTTCTGGTAAGACTCTAGGCAACTTCTTTTGAAAAATGACCTGATAAACCTTAGGCATGAGCTCATCATGGAGCTTGGTGTAATTAGTGTACATATCCTGAGTAAGTAGTACCTCAAGCATTTGCAAGTTTTCCTCATTGAATGCTAGGAACATTTTAAGTAAGTAGGACTGAAATCTAAAAATCCTTGTTTCCTGGAAATCCTTTTAGCTAGAAGTGTATACTTTCAGCCAAAACTTCATCAAACCTGAGGCATGCACATTGGGTAGACTGGCTTGGGTCATCTGATTCCAGGGGACAGGTACCTAGGACAAAAAGAAAACTTATTAGAGGTTCTGTGACATACATATCAGAGTCTAGACCTAGGAATTGGCTCATCATGGTGATAACACCTTTGGATTCTTTCGTGAATAGTTTGTCTTCAGTTGGGAAAGCTTGCTCTTGTATTTGGACACTAGGATTCACACAGGACATATAGAAATTATGTTTTACTTCAAGAGGGGATTGTCTAAAAAACCAGATTAGGGCTTCCTCGGTATACCCTATAGCTTTCTGGAAAAGCTCTTATGGGATGGATAGGGTTTTTCTAAGGGTTTGGGGATCGATTTTGCAAAGGATTTTGGACTTGGAAATGCCCATTATTTCCCTCTCAGTAGAAGAGTAGTTAGAGGCGTACCATTCAACAAATTCTAAAAAACCAAGGGTTTGGCCTACAATAAACATATGGAAATAGGATTGGTGTACCTGTTGCACGTCTATACCTCACTCCCTAACTAGTTTCAGCTTGTTTTTTATAGTTTGCATGGGGTCATTGGTCATCATAGTGTCATATACCTCTGCATCTCTGTCTATCAACACTGTTTATATGCTTTGAAGCTCAAAATCATGGGGTTCTCTATCACTCAATTCAGCCATTAAATAGTTTACTGTAGAGCAGAGAACCTACCTGGTTTGTTGAAGGTTGGCTTAGGGCCCTGGTTGACTTGTCTGTTTCTGCACTGCTTGCTCCTGTCCCTTTCCGATGCAAAATAGGACAGATGGAATCTAGCTCTCTATGCAAGCAATTTTTTTATATTATTTATCCTTTTCTATCACCCCTGCATCTCTTGCTACGTGGAATCTTCGCTGGCTGTCTATTTTCCTGCTCCGTTCTGGGCCGTGGATCGCCACTGCTTTCTAAGTCTATGATCCCTAGTGGCCTTGAAGCCTGCCACATGTCACCTTTTCTGCCAGTTAAAACCACGGGAAGTCGCCCACCGTTGATTTGGATCTTGCATGAATCCTGGCCGTCAAATGATGCGACTTTTACCAACTTCATGGATTTGGCTTGCATTGATGTTTTGTGCAAGTTAGATCCATGATCAAAACCTTGGCCATAGATCTCAGCCTCGTCAGATCTGCACCATCCAAACCCACGAGCCTCTACCAAAAGTTCACGGATCCAAAAATTTGTTTGCTCCGCGCATGTCGTATCGGAGAAGTAATTCCCGACCATCGATTTGATCCATTGGCCGTTGATGTGCTCCTTAATATGCTTGTGGGATGAACCTCCTGCCTCTGTCTAAAACACCTCACCCTTTTTCCCCAACTGTAGATCTTCACCACTACTGATCTAGACCATTTATTTGCACATATATATAACTGGAGGCAGACCTCTTCAATTTAATTCTCCTTGCAAAGTTTCGGTCCTGGGATTTGATCATTTTACCCTTGAGCCCATCAATACCTACCCAGATGATTCTATTTTGCTCAGAACACTGAGGCTTTCTCCATTCTTTTTAGAAATTGAACCTCCCACTTTCGTCTAGGACAAAGCTAGTGCTAACACCGACAAGCTAAATGGGAAAGCTAAACTTCATTTAAATCACCCAGTGTATTCTCATCTGCAGGATCAAGACAAATCGACAGTTAAAACGTAAACATGCAGGAAGGAAAAGAAGGGTTGCGGGGTTTTATTTCATAAACATATACATTCTTTCCGCAATCCACAATCCACAATTGCGGGTTTTAGGTTGCAAAAATGCAAAGTGCAAAACTATTTTAAGACTCTTCCTGCAATCTGCAATTGCGGATTGCGGGTTGCGGATGCAGAAGAACACAATTATTGAAGAATATTTATGCATCGGCAATCCACAATGCAGATTGCGGGTTGCCGAAAGAAAATGTTTCAAAATCAAAAACCAAGATTCTACAATCCGCATTGTGGATTGCACATTCCTGGTTGCGGAAAGAACCTGACTTTTGGAAAAACTCAAAAAATGCAATTGTGATTTGAAAAGTGAGAATTTCAAATAAAAAATGCAAATTTTTATTTGAAAAGTGCAATTTTAATTTTTAAATGTTCAAAATTTTAAAGTGAAAAGTCCAATGTCTAAAATATTCACTCATTGTGTGAATAGCTAGTCAACCGGCTAGGTTATAACATATAAAAATCATTTGTTGGATTTTGGTTTTCTGACAAGAAGGATCGACGACCCCTTCTTTTAGTAGTTAATTGTGAAAACTATTATGAAAAGAATACTGGGAATAAGAAGGGTCGGCCAACCCTTCATTTACGAGGGAATCGTAACAATAGAACACCTTTGGGAAAGAGCAGCCTCTCTTTCTCTAAGAATGTTTTCACTTTCCAGCAAAGTCTTTGAAGCAAAATGTCTATAAATTTTGTTGTTTAAATGTTGATATCTAGTATCTCAGGGTGACATGTGGAATTATCATATTGTGACACGTGGCATATTTGATTTGGCACATTGACTATTAGAAATATAGTTTAATAATAATATTGGCTCACATAGAATATTTTCTCCTATGAGCACCACTGAATTTGGCACTTTGAGTATAGCGGATCATATTTTAGTATCCAGGTAGTTACTCCAAGGAAAATTACTTGATTTTAAGTGCAGCGGATAAACCACTTATAAAGGACAATTATTCTTAAGCACAATTAACTAGTAATTAAGGTGTTAATTACAACACTTAACGACAATAAGTGCGCAAATGACGACAATGATCACAAATCCAATTTTTTAACAGATAACCATCCATTATGAATCCCAATGGCCTTTCCTTTTATAAAACTTTAATGAAAATGAAAAAATACAAATTAACTTTAAAGAACATTGATGTATCAAATTAACTTTAAAGAACATTGACGTATCAAATTAACTTTCTATCCCACAAACCTAACATTGTGATTTTCTCTTAATACTTTCAAAGTAGATTTAGATTGATTATTGTCAAAATTGCTTCCAATAGACAAAAATGTTTCTGTTTAAAATCGATTATTCTTTTAATCGGCCATACAACAAAACTTCCACTGCTTAACCCTATACAACATTCAATACAAGAAAACACCACTTCATCCACTAGAACACCAAATGAAAACTCACCCAAAAATGTTCCCCCAACAAAATCAGTCCCACTCACATTTGTTACCAAACCTATGGAAATGCAATCCTTGCTTTCTTAACACTTATGTAACAACTTAATTTTTCTCATAATAAAAGAAGATCTATTCTCAGTTGTTATGATATGTGCTACACTCGTAGAAGTAGAAGCTGGTATATCATTCACCTCATTCTTAGTTGTTATGATATGTGCTACACTCGTCGAAGTAGAAGCTGGTATATCATGAACCTCATTCTCGCGAAGAGTGGACCCAATCTGGTTAACAATCTGAGATATAGACCATTGAATATAACCACCAACAGCCTCTGACAATGTATCTGCACCTTCCAATGGATTGGGAAATGGAAGAATTGCATTTAAAGTCTTCGTAACATTTACAATGATACATCTGACATTAATGCTGATATTATGCAAATATTTTCTTTCTAGAAAAGAGATTCCCTCAGCAACTTTCAATCCATTCAAAAGCAGGTCCACACATTGTTGAGTACCAAAATCCATTTCATAAACAATATTTGAAATATAAAATAATAGGACACATTGTTCAGAACCAAAATCCAGTTCAGAAGCGTTTTATGAAATATAAAATTACAGGAGGACATTACAAATCATATTTATTTTAAACAAATATATAACATAAGTTATAATATATAAAAATATGTCTGTCCGGACTTCCAATTTTTGGAATGGAAGGATCAGCCGCCCCTTCTTGTAGCAGAAGTGAACACAAGAAGGCTCGAACGACCCTTCTTGCAGTCTAGAAAGATTACAAAAAGAATATTGGGTAGAAGAAGCATCTCCCACCCGTTCATTTATGACGGAATATTAAAAATGTTCAACCTAAGAATGCTAGGCCGTCAATACATGCATTTCCAAAATTGTGAATAAGGGAAGAAAATTGAGCACAACAAGGGTTGGTCGACCTTTCTATTACGCTATAAATTTAAATATATTTAATCTACGTAGGCTATGTCGACAATTCCCGAATTTCTACTTCCACTGTAAATAGTAGGGACCCAAACATCATATAAGTCCTAACATATAAAAATGTTTGTCCCAACTTCCATTTTCCAATGAGAAGGATCGGCTGCCCCTTCATTTAGGAGATAATTGTGGACAACTATATCTAGCAATTCACCTATATCCAGAATGGTGAATGAAAGAAGTATCTACCGACCCTTGTTGCATTCTAGAACTATTATGAATACAATACTGGGCAGAAGAAGGGTCAGCCACCCCTTCATTTATGAGGGAACTATAAAATTATTCAACCTACGAAGGCTAGTGCGTAAATTCATCTATATCTAAAATGGTGAACACCGGAAGAAGGGTCGGTCGCCCCTTCATTTAGTAGATAATTGTGAAAACCTTTATCTAGAAATTGAATGACATAAAGAATGGTGAAGATCAAGAAGGATATACCGACCCTTCTTGTAATATCAAGCTATAACGAAAAGAATATTGGGGAGAAGAACGATCATCCGCACCTTCTTTTACGAGGGAATTGTAAAAATAGAACTTGGAGAGAGAGCGATTGATCTTTCTCTATGAATATTTCCACTTTTCAGCAAAATGTGCGAAGCAATGTTCCTATGAAATATGTGTTGAAAGTGCCGATATCTACTTTAACCACTCCAAAAAACTCATCCTTGGGGGAAGGAGAGGACGCCCTGAAATGGAACAACCTGACGAAAGAGCGACCTCGCTTTCTCTGATGAAATTTCGACTTGACAACAAAATCTTTGTAGAAAAACGTCTGTAAATTTTGTCGTTCGAATGTCGCAATCTAGTCTCTAGGGTGACACATGGAATGCTCAGATTGTGCCACGTGGCTTTGATTATTCCAGAATTGAACTATGCTACACTCGATGAAGTAGAAGCTGCTATATCATTCACCACGTTCTCGGGAAGAGCAGACCCAAAAGTATATTGTTTGAATAATATAAATACATGCTAATTGAAAAACTAGCAGTCGATTCTTCAAACCAATCTTACTGCTCTACTTTCCCAACACTCTTCTCGGTTCCACCTCAGCAAAAGCAAACCGAGGTCCTGAGAGAAAACATAGCTCCAAATTGGAAAACACAGAGAGTTTGAACTTTAAGTTTCAATGTATGCAGTGGGTGAGATATCATCACAGTATCAATGCATAAAAGTTCATGACATTAATTATCACAGTGTGGTGGGATATCATCTGTACGTCGTGACACATAAACACAATCCATCCTAAACGTGATGAGATTATTCACATGAGTGATACAATCCATCATTTACCATTGGCGCCGTCGGGGTCAGGATCACTGCCAATGTACAAACCATTTTAAATCGTGGAAAAGATCAACGGTCCTACTTCCGTTCCACATCCCCAACATGCATGCTAGGATGGAGGGATGGGTGGTTGTGGAATCTAAAACCGCTCTCCGCATGGCAGCACCACATGATTTCTCAAGTTGGAAGGGCGATAAGGAAAAACACCTTCCTCCATTTGTGAAACCACCTTCTCCCATCCTTCATAGTCACTGGCACGTGTGGATATGATGTGGCCGATCCACATCACACATTCTTCCCATGCAACTCCTCCACATCGGGGCTCCTGCCCACGTGTCTCCTCCACAAATAAATGTATTAATTGTGAGGCTAGCCATGCGACGTCAAGTCGCTGGGCTCTTTAATTCCCCTGCCCCCAACATCGCCTCATCCTGCTGGGAAACAATTCACATGGATCTCCTGCTTGCGAAGATTAGTCTACCAGGTTCATGCTACTATGTTTTGTAATGGCCCTCTGCGCTACACATTTTCACTCACCTGGTTATGCTCTAGGCTCCTTGTGCTCCAATTCTCCTCACGCTCTCGCTTACCTGCACCTATAACATCTTCTCATTGGCTCCCATGGGTAGGCCAAAGGGTACCAAGACCAAGAGCAAGCTAAAAGATGCAACTCTGGAGATGAGTCACACTAGGCAGGGCTACGGTGCTGAAGTATCCATTCTAGTCTGTTTACTGATTAATAACTGGGAGGCTATGATAATTGTGGACATTTTGGCTAACAGGAATCAAGAGCAGACTTGGGACCCCTATTGGCTTGTGAAGAACATGTTAGGCCAGCTTGTGGAGGACATGCAAACTAATTGGACCCCTGCTCGCCACGCCACCCAAACTCTGCGGGCTACTCTGCCAAACTTGGTTGCCACCCTCGGTACACTGGAAAACACACTCAGTTGGGACAATCATCCCGGGAACAATACACCTGGCACCACCACGTCTGCTGTCAGAACTGAAGCCACTTTTGGAACTTTGGCCACTCCTCTTGGCATGGATAAGTCCAACCTAGGGGGTAGCATGTCGGTTTTGACACATAGCAGGAACCTTATGAAAGGAAAGGAGCAACCACACACCTCCTTCCCCATCCCATCCACCTTGGGACCAATCCTGGCGAAGCATACACTTAATTAGCCAACTGGTTTCGTTCTTTTCATGCCTCGGAAGACAATTCCCTTACCGGTCAAACTCCCTTCTCAGGCCACTCGTCCTTCTGCAAAGACTACTCTGCCTCCTGTGAGAGCTATGTCAACACCTGGGATTGCTACTTCAACACCTAGAAATGTTGCTCCAACACCTGCAAGCGATTGGAAGGACATGGATCACTATAGCTTCCCCAATTCCAGAGGAGACACCTTCTGATGCAGAAGGCCCCTCTGCAACTGGTTGAGGAGGTTCTTCTGATGTCTCTCTTATTTTTTGTCTGTTTTGGTCATGCCTATGACTGCCAATTTTTTGTATGCCTCTATGGCCATGACTACTCATGATGTTCACTCTGGTTTCCCTACAATGGTCAGGTTTTTTTGTATAGTTTGATTTTGAATCGCCACAACTCTGCTGATATCTATGGTTGGCACCTCTAGATAAGACCACCACTGACTGTAATCTCTACTATATTTCTATTCGATTAATATAAATTCCCATCTTTACAAAAAAAAATCTCTCTCCCATTACAGTCAAGCAATTTTGATTATTACAATGTTTCCTACCTCAAGGTTTTGATATCGAAGGGAAGGTTGTTCATAGGATAGGTGTTTTTAATTTCCGATTAAAACGCATGCGATTTATTTTGGAAGATTTCAACATGAAACTCATGAAGAATTGAGGTATATGTATTAGGATGTGCGAGACAATTGTTTTATAAATATATTATGTGGGGGTAAATATAATAATATTTTTTTTTAAATGTGTATGTGTATTCATAAAATAAGTAATAATATATTTCTGCTTTTTTGTAGCTGTTTTATATAAGCAAGTTTTTGTATTGGTCTATCTTTGAGTCATGATGATCATATAGTTTTGGATGAACAATTTGTTTTTAGTTTTCTGTGTGGAAGTTGAAAGACATGATCCGGAAAAGATCAGATATGTTCTTGCACTTTTTTATTTCCTCGAAATAACACAAGTACATTTTTTTCTCTGAAAAAAAAAAGTAATATACCATTATATATATATATATATATATATATATATATATATATATATATATATATATAAGTATATTGAAATTTCATTTCAATCATTTCTAAAAAAGCTTTGCTTCTCATTCAAACATACAATTTAAGTAAAAAATATTTAATTTGTTGTCTAAATATTTTTTTTACATAGATTTAATTTGCTATCTAATTAATTTTTTTTTATATATGTAAATTTTAATAATAACCTTCATATGAATTAAATTATTTATTGAACTTGACAATGTTGAAATTTGGCATTTACCTTTTCTTGTCAAAAATAAAATTTATAATACATAATTATTTTGATCACCCCTGATTCTACTTTCACACAAATTAATACTGTGTCAATTTTAAATTCATGACATCAAAATCATGTAACATTATAATTATAATGATAACATGCCTAATAATGTTCAATCAGTATTTATATATTAACTCTAGGATCATGTAACATTGTAGCTATAACGATAACATTATTGATAATGCTCAATCAATTGTTGTATATAACCTTTTGCATTGCAACATTTCTCACTGATTATTTTTTATTTCATGTAACTAATGGTTTTTTATTCCCTATAATTGGATTGAAATCTTGTTAATTTGCTACCCTTTATCCATATGAAAAATGCAAGGCACTATGGGTCATTATAATTTTTTCATATTGCTTGGAAAGGAATTTCATAATTATGGTTTCTATATATTACAATTTTTCCTTACTCATGGACTCAATATTAGCTAATGTCGATGCATTATTAGTTTATGCCAACCACAATGTAGTCTTGATAATTGGAAAATTTTCATGTAAAACCATGTGAGTTAGAATTTTCATTGAAAACCATGGATAATATTGGTGTAGGCTTGAATTGTGGTCATGTTATGATAAACAACCTCCTCCTAGTGGATAATTGGGTCCCTTAGCTATGTCTTTAAAACTAGGTCTCACCCTTTTGATGAACTCCTTTAATGGTAAAATCTCCTCAGGATTCTCTTGCTCCTCTCAAATGTCTCCTCGTCTGAACTGGCGGCCACCCTTGATAGGATCCATCTGTCTCTCATGCAGGAGATCAATGCAGACTAGTCCCAAGGTTTTTAGTGGCTATTTCATGCACGAAGGTGGCGCATTCTGTATCTTGCATGTCTCTCTCTGTGAAGATTCTCCCAACGATATTCTCTGAAGTCTGTTGTTTGGTCTGAATACAGAGGATACCAATTTGTTTTTGTCTATTATGCAATGTCACAAATGTAGGAAGTCTACCCAGGGGCACTCTAGGGGGGTTGGCTTGAAGTGATACCTCTCTGATATTTTTCATGGACATAGCACTGTGGTAATGAACTCTCTCATAGTCCAGACAAAGAAGGCTTGGAATGGCCATTCCAAAGCTGAAGACCATGGAAGCAGAAAAAGATGGGTTCCTCTTGACTTTGGTCAGGTTCAGGGAATCAGGGACCCTGTCTAGCATTTTGGATGCGGTTTTGATTCTGGAAGCAAGAATTGCAAGGTCCTCTCGACTCCTCACTCTAGGTTTATTTCGACTCCTACACAACAATTTCATGGTAGCCCGGGA
Source organism: Larix kaempferi (assembly GCA_027924585.1). Classification (NCBI taxonomy): domain Eukaryota; kingdom Viridiplantae; phylum Streptophyta; class Pinopsida; order Pinales; family Pinaceae; genus Larix; species Larix kaempferi. Next base: position 14,302,074 of record BSBM01000085.1, read on the forward strand.
GAAGTGGGAGGCAACAGAGCTTGGAAGCATGCGTTGGGAGATAATGGTGGTCTGGTTAACATTGACTCTCCTCGTGGGTAGGATAGCCCTTCCCTTGAAATTCTCATGCAAGGTCTGGACCTAGAAGCCTAGGTCCATTGGATTCGGGGTGACTTCTCCGACATGAAGAAATCAATTTCTTACCTCGCTACCTTCGTTCGAATTTCTAACTCTGAAGTCCAAAATAGCAATGGAAATATGAAAGACTACTTCGAGAAGCTAGTGGGAAAGCTTGATTCGTTCCATACTAGCCTCAAGATAGTGGAGGCTAAAGTTGATTGTATCAAAGATATTGGAAAAAATAGCCCATCTGTCATCCTGGACAGTGACGATGAAATTGCAGGTGCAGCAACAGGAGGCAAGCAACAGAAAGCTCGTCCTCATCATGGAAATTGACTCCTTCTTTGTCTTCCTGTCTTGGCGTTTTAGTAGCTTTGTTTGGGATGGAATTTTGTAATCCTTCTCATATGTATTACTCTTACAAGTTTCTCTTAGGTCAGTTTGTTAAAATTTTCAGTAGTAGCAGGCATAAAGCCTTTTTTGAAGATCAGAGACTGAAAGATGAAGAGACTGTTTCAACAGCTCTTGTTTTTTGGGAGCAGTCTCCCCTATGCTATGTAATCTGTTCCATCCTTTTAATATAAAATCTCTTTAACCATTTGTGTAAAATAAAAAAGAATTTTTTGGTTTAAAAACATAGTTATGATCCTTAACTTTTAAGATTAAATCACAAACAATATATCAAAATTCCTTGACACTTTATTTAATATCAAAATTGCTTGACACTTTATTCAATATCAATTAGCTTACGATCTATGATTATTTTATTCAAACACTGCAAATTCATATCCAGATATCCCATTAGACATCCCTTGGGTCTTCTGATTCGACAACTGAGGCCTTAACCCTCCTTTCATGGACCTGAACCCCTCAAATCGTCTAGGGGAAAACAGGTTCCAATAGTATGATTGTAGCTTAAGGATTGAAGCACATTAAAGAATATCCTGTTATAAAATGCTAATTGAAAAATTGGCATGAATTTAATGTTTCCGCCATTTGCAGTCGAGATAAATGACAACTTAGAGAAAGAAGAGAAAGCCGCTCTTTCTTTGATAATATTTCCACTTACAAGGCCCTACGAAGGCTAGACCATCAATTCATTTATATCCAAAATGGTGAGCACTGGTAGAATACTTACCACAACAAGGGTTAGTGGACCCTTAATTTATGAGTGAAGTGTAAACATATTTAATCTACGAAGGCCAAGCTGAGAATTCTGGACTCCCACTGTAAATATTTGTGATCTGCCCATTCGTTTAGTGGATAACTTTTAACAGCCTTATTCAACAATTCACCTATATCCAGATTGGCCAACACAAGAAGGATCAACCAACCCTTCTTGCATCCTAGAACTATTATGAATAGAGTTATGGGAAGAAAAAGGCTTGGTTGCCCCTTCCGTTATGAGGGATTTGTAAAAATAGACATTTTGGAGAAAGAGCGGCCACTCTTTCTTTGAGAATATTTCCACTTGCAAGCAAATTGTGCAAAGCAATGTAATCTTATTCAACCTGCGAAGGCTAGACCATCAATTCATTTATATCCAAAATGGTGAGCACTGGAAGAATACTTACCACAACAAGGGTCGCCGAACCCTTAATTTACGAGTGAAGTGTAAACATATTTAATCTACGAAGCCCAAGCTGAGAATTCTAGACTTCCAAATTCCGCTGTAAATAGTAGGGATCTTCCGATTCGCTTAGTAGATAATTGTGAACACCCATATCCAGCAATTGAACTATATCCAGATTGGAGAACACAAGAAGGATCAACCGACCCTTCTTGCATCCTAGAACTTTTATGAATAGAGTCATGGGAAAAAGAAGGGTCGGAAGCCCCTTCCTTTATGAGGTATTTGTAGAAATAGACAACATGGAGAAAGAGCGACCGCTCTTTCTCTGAGAATATTTCCACTTTCAAGCAAATTGTGCGAAGCAATGTAAATTTCATCTATATCCATAATGGTGAACACTGTAAGAATACTTTCCACAACAAGGGGCAACCGCCCCTTCCTTTATGAGGGATTTGTAAAATATACAACTTGGAGAAAGAACAACCGCTCTTTCTCTGAGAATACTTCCACTTGCACGCAAATTGTGAGAAGCAATGTAAAATTATTCAACCTACGAAGGCTACACTGTCAATTCATTTATATCCATAACGGTGAACACTGGCATAATGCTTACCACAACAAGGGTTCAGACGACCCTTCATTTACGAGATTAGTGTAAAAAAATTTAATCTACGAAGGCCAGTCTGAGAATTCTAGACTTTGAACTTCCGCTGTAAATAGTAGGGATCCATCCCTTCGATTAGTAGATAAATGTGAGCACCCATATCCATCAATTCACCTATATCCAGAATGGAGAACACAAAAAGGATCGACCGACCCTTCTTGCATTCTTACAACTATTATGAATAGAGTTATGGGTAGAAGAAGGGGCGACTGCCCCTTCCTTTATGAGGGATTTGTAAAACTAGACAACTTGGAGAAAGAGCGGCCGCTCTTTCTCTGAGAATATTTCCAATTGCAATCAAGTTGTGCGAAGCAATGTTCCTATGAAATTTGAGTTTGAAATTTCTATTTAAAGTGTTGATATCTAATTTCGCCAGTGCTACAAAACATCTCTGGAGGAAGGAGCATACGCTCTTTCTCCTTAGCATCTAATTCCAACACCCTTTCACTAAACACAAGTTTCAAGTTGCCATCAAACTCTTTCGAGGAATCTTTCTATAAATTTTGCTGTTAAAATGTTGAGATCTTGCTTCCAGGGTGACACGTGGAATGCTCAGATTGTGACACGTGGCATATTTTATTTTTCAATTGGTTTTTCTATTGTTTAAAAGAATATTACGGATCTTGAAGGTACCATTTCAATATAAACCTATGTATTTAAGTTATTGTAATTCCAATGCAAGAGTAGAATCATTTTATGTTATACTGATTCCAATGCAAGAGCAGAAACATCGAGGGAAAAACCAAGAAATACATGACCTTCGATAATACTCTTTTTATAATAATGATAATGTTTTATTAAAAATTATTGTTTTCAAACTAGAAATTTAAGCCATATTTAGATAACCATGTATATTATGCAAAGTAAATAAGGAAATTTACAAACATTAGTACTTCAAAAATCAACACAAATCCAATTTCAAATCTTATACAAAATAGCTAAAATGCACTTCCAAGAAAAATATGGTTCCTCACTCAATCTGAAAAATGAAATAAAATATGGTTCATTAATGTGTTTCATGGAGTTTTTCTAAATTCAAAGATTTTTTCTCCAGTAAATAGTCACTATGTCGAATTGATGGCCTCGTTTTTTGTTTTCTATTATTTAAACTATCATGCAAAAGAAATTCAAAAATTTATCTAAATTGAAACAGAATACATAAATCCAAACATAATCAATAAATAAGAGATGCTAAGAATTTAAAGAAGAACAATGAATTAAGAAAATTAATTAAAATTAATATTCAAAAAACAGGATATATATTCTTCAAATAGTAAGCATATCATCATAGAGTTTAAATAATTTTTCAAAATTTAGGGCATTGAACAAAAGCCCTTCCCTAAACTTACAGAAAAGTAAACGTAAAATAGCTGCTGATACAAACTTAACATAAGTGCCGAGGACAAAATCCCTGGCCTAAACTAACAGAAAACTAAAGCCCTGCCGATACAATCATCTTATGTTATAGTGATTCCAATGCAAGAGCACAAAACATCGAGTGATTCCAATGCAAGAGCAGAAACATCGAGGGAAAAACCAATAAATACATGACCTTCGATAATACTCTTTTTATAATAATCCTATTGATAATGTTTTATTAAAAATTATTGTTTTCAAACTAGAAATTTAAGCCTTATTTAGATAGCCATGTATATTATGCAAAGTAAATAAGGAAATTTACAAACATTAGTAATTCGAAAATCAACACAACCCCATTTTCAAATCTCATACAAAATAGCTAAAGTGCACTTCCAAGAAAAATATGGTTCCTCGCTCAATCTGAAAAACGAAATAAAATATGGTTCGTTAATGTGTTTCATGGAGTTTTTCTAAATTCAAAGAGTTTTTCTCGAGTAAATAATCACTATGTCAAATTGAAGGCCTCGATTTTTTGTTTTCCATTATTTAAACTATCATGCAAAAGAAATTCAAAACTTTATGTAAACTGAAACAGAATACATAAATCCAAACATAATCAATAAATAAGAGATGTTAAGAATTTAGAGAAGAACAAAGAATTAAGAAAATTAATTAAAATTAATATTCAAAAAACTGGATATATATTCTTCAAATAGTAGGGACATCATCACAGAGTTTAAATAATTTTTCAAAATTTTGGGCATTGAACAAAATCCCTCCCCTAAACTTACATAAAATTAAACCTAAAATAGTTGCCGATACAAACTTAACATAAGGGCCGAGGACAAAAGCCCTGGCCTAAACTAACAGAAAACTAAACCTAAAATAAGAAGTGACCGTTTTGGGTGGGCCGCGTCATTCTCTCAGGGGTTGTCGATATCCATTGGTTTGATCCCTCCTGATGATCTTGTCGATCTTGCCTCTGAGGGAGTCTCTGAGGGAGTCGATGGAGTTACAGTAGTTGGAAAGGATGGATGGGACTGTCCAAAACCTACCGAAGTAGTTGGGCTCCCCTCGGGTTGATTTTGAATGGATTCATCGCATTCATGGAGGAGGGATCGCATTAGCCTCATCATTTCGGCTTTGTCGGCTTGGTCTTGCGCATATATCTCCATCCTTTCGGTTTTTCCATTTGCCATGGTTTTCTCCAAGGAGTCTAACTTCTGCCGAATCTCTTCCATTTCCTTGTCCAACTTCTCAACTTGTCCATGGGTGTGTGCATTAGTGATTCTGGTCCTTCCGTGACTGTTACCTTCCACAATTAAACAAGGAGACAGTCCTGAAGGACTCCTGCAAGAACGCTTCTCGTATAGGATCTCGCGGCTGCTGAGCAGAGCAATGGTCGGAATCCTTAGACTTTCCTGTTCTCTGACTCTAAAAACCTGGCATTGATGAGGGCCAGTGGACGGAGAAAGAGTCAAACATCGAGCTAATTTAGAAAACATTTTAGGCAACCTCGAGCGAACATGACCAGATTCTATTTAATTCCATAACTGATGAAAAAAAACTAGAACACAGATCGCAGTAAATCTACAGAGCCGTTGGAATTAAATATCAAAGCAATTGAAAGACTGTTATAGTGCGTTATAGGACATTAAGGGTCAAAGATGTTACCCTTTGATTTAACTCACGGTACATATTGACAGCAAGGGTTCATAATATGAAGGCTTTGTTGGCTTTACCTTTGAGGTTTCCATGATAAATCGGTGTGTTCAAATTTTTAATTGTCCTATTCACACTGGGAATGATTATTTAACTTGTGCTTAATACTAATTTTATATAAAAGGGTTGAAAAAGGCAATATTGATTCCCCCCCCCCCCTCTTAGTATTGTTGGATGAACCAACACCTATCGCATAACGCCCTCATCGCCGCCTAACATCTTGTGTATTTGATGCTCTAGTGCGCTTGGGCCTATTAGCATAAGTTTGTAGGCCCGCTAAGGTAAGCTTACTTCCCCTATACTTTTTAAGCCTTCTTTGGACTCGAAAGCTCATGAACTATTTTCCTGATCTTTCTAGGTACTTGGGACAAAAATAATGCTACGAATGGGGTCCCTTTGTGCAGATATTTTGTACCTTGTCCCACCTAATTAACACCTTCCAAATTTATCTTTCACATGATCATGTATTCCATGCAACACGATATCCATTTCCATTGCATTACTATTTGTTAGCTCATTCATGGATGCAGTTTTTTGTAGTCTTTTTAGAGGGATGTAAGCATTCAGACCAGATTTCCAGATATCAAAACCTTGTGCATTTAAATGGAGTCTCATTCTTATAATCCAATCAGATCAGAATTTGATCCATAGAATAGTCGAACCCCATTTGCAGAGTAGAGACTTTCATGTTCGTCCATGTGCTCTAGAGATCTTCGGTCCAGCTATCAGAGTCTCTTGAAGGAATTGACTCCCTGATTTCACTGCACCAACTAGAAGGAGGCTCAAAACATAAGGAAGCTCCAACTCCTCGGTTTACTAGCTCCATCTAGAATGAGGCTACAACCCCTTGGTTTTCATAATTTCCAACCTATAGATAGGAATCCATACCTCAGTAAAGTCCAACTCAATAGTTTTACTTGTACCTGTATCACTGTCCATGTATCATTGTATTGATGTCACTATCACAATCCATGTTCGTCACAAGGACACAATCAATTTTCTCTTTCACAAGGCCACAAAAAATATTGATGTCACAATGTGAACTTGTACATGCCCCAAATCTATCGTCCAAGAATGGTAGCAACTTCTTCCAATATATACTTCAGATGTATAGCAAGACCATAAAGATGCCTCCAAAGAGTGTAATCAAATCCCAGAAATAATTACCAATAGACTTCATATATTTTCACCTTCAAACCCTTAGTTACATCATAGACCTCATAGTACATTCCAAAAGATTAGAGGGATCTCATGCCAATATCATTACCATGGAATATTCCAATACAATCACCAATAATATCTATGGCAGCCATTGGAGAGTGGTTTTTTATCATTTCTCATTTTGCGTATTGGAGAGCATAGATTATCCATGCTTGTGGAGGATTTACTCTACTTGCCTTAGTATCAATTTTGAGGGTGAAATATTCCCATCCTAATTGGGAATTGGAGAGGCCATTGTGCATTGGACCAAGAGGACACATATTAAGAGGTTGTGGCACACACTTGTGGCAAGATTCCCCACTACACTTGGCATGATTCTATCACTAATTCAAGTTCAAGATGAAGGGTAACATACTTGGGGTAGTTTAGGTTGTATTATTCATGGCATGAGTCATGTAAGGTCGAATTGGAGTGGAAGAATAAGTCCCTGGAAGAGGAAGAGGGATCTTAGAAGAATTGTGACAGTTGCGCTAGATTCTGTAGCCTCTAGTGTGACAACAATGATGAAGATTCTATGACACCTATGACAACAACTTGCTCGCCTCAGTCAATTGCATCTCCATGTCCAGTCAGAAGTTTGAAATTCCAAGTTTGGATTTTTAGGGTTTCTCAATCTTTTATTTCCATTTGATTTTCTCATCAAGATGTCTCACCACACCAAGCTTGAGGATATTAGCTTGAAGGGGCTGATAAATTTCGAACATCGAAGCATAAGATTGGGTTAATCCTAGAAGAGAATGAATTGGATACCTACGTAAGTGAAGAGGTTCCAGTCCCAGAGGGAGATGAGGCTAAGGCCTTACATAAGAATAACTTGGTCAAGTCCAAGGGGATCATTGTAGATTCTATCAAGGACCATCTCATACCACATGTGTCATCCCTAAAAACACCCAAAGAGATGTTTGACTCCTTGACCAAGTTGTTTGAAGGAAAGAACATAAATTGGAAGATGACTTTGAGGAATCAATTAAAGAATGTCAAGATACAAAATGAAAAGACCATGCAGTCACACTTTACAAGGGTCTCTCAGATAAAAGAACAACTTGAAGCCATTGAAGAAGATATAGAGAATGGAGAAATAGTGATGACCACCTTGAATGGTCCTCCAAGGTCATGGGATTCCTTCAGTAGGCTGTGGGAGGAATGCTCACAGAAGAAGCTCGAATTGTAGCTCGGAAAGAAAACATGTGTAGTGAAGACCAGGCTCTCACAGCACACACCAAGAGGAATTACAACAAGAGGGAGCATCCTCATCACAAGAAGGAGATTGTCCCAGGAACAAAAGCAGCTCCCACAAGAAGAAGAACACTCTATTAGAGACTCTAGTAATTCCTGCAAGGAAGCAAATATTCAGAGGGAAATTCCACCCAACAACCAAACAAAGTTAAGTATTTGAATTATAGAAGACCAGATATTTGCTTTGTTGTAAACACATTGAGTCAATATATGGTGGAACCCAGGAAAGTTCACCGGATTGCGGAAAAACATGTGATGAGATATCTGAAGGGTACATTGGATTATGGACTCAGATATACCTCAAATAGTGAGTTCAGACTGTATGGGTACACAGACTCAAATTGGGATGGAAGTGCTGAATACAGAAAGAGTACCTCAGGATCATATTACTTTAGTTTCGTATCAGGCGTAATCTCATGGCTCAGTAGAAAGCAACCTTGTGTTGCACTCAGTACAATAGAAGTTTAACATGTAGCAGCTTGTTCATCTTGTGGTGAAGTAGTGTGGCTTTGCAAGATGTTAACAAGATTGTTCGATGCAGAGATTGATGCTACGAGATACTCTGTGACAACTAGAGTTGCATCAAGTTGACAGAAAATCCTGTGTTTCATGATAGATCGAAGCACATTGAGATTATGTTCCACTATATCTAGGATACGGTGCATAAGGGAGCTTTGAAGCTCGATTATGTTCCTACAAAGGAACAAGTTGTTGATGTGCTGACTAAGACTCTGGCTCGTGTGAAGTTTGAAGCATTGTGTGGTCCAAAGGGATCCCTCTAGAAAGAAAGACTAATAGAGATCCTATCCGAAAGGATAGGTGCCTGTCCAGGAGGGACGAAAGACTAGTATTGGCTGACTAATAGTTCCAACTCTCACGAGATGATGCCTGTCCGTAAGGATGGATGCCTCTCCAAGGGTGAGGGTAGATTAGTACTGGCTGACTGATAGTATCAGTATTTAGTTACTTATGTTTGTTGTAGGTGTTCCAACGGATGGTGCTGCTGATGAGGATGTTCCAGCAAGTGGTGCTCCAGCTGACGAGGTTGCTAACAACATAAGATATTCCAGTTGATGGTGCTACTAATGAGGATGTTCTAGCAGATGGTATTCCAGCTGACAAGGTTGCTGACAGTAGAAGATGTTATAGCTGATGGTGTTGCTGATGAGATGTTCTAGCAGATGGTGTTCCAGCTTACGAGGTTGCTGACAACAGAACATGTTCCAACTGATGGTGTTGCCGATGAGGATGTTCCAGCAAAAGGTGTTCCAGTTGAGAAGGTTGCTGACAGCAAAAGATGTTCTAGCAGATGGTACTCCATTTATGATGATATGATCTAAAGATGATGAGATGATCTGAAGATGATGGGGTGACATTAGGGTACACATGTTTTTTTCAGGTTTTTTCAAAGACAGTGTAATTAGTCCTGAGATGTACCCATGGAGGACTTGAGAAGTTTATAAAAGTCGCAAGAACAAAGAAGGAGAGTATCTTTTGTGATGGTCCAAGAATATAGATTTATTTGTATTCTAATATATATATACTCTGTATTTAATGCTCAGAAGAATCTCAGGTCAAAATACCAAGTGAAACTATGTAAAAATACCAAACAATGCATAAATGGTGCCATTTTCCCTATATCTTGTTGCTAGAGCTTGAAGAGACATTATTTCGAATTGTATAAGTCAATATTTGTGATTTTGTTGATGTATAGAGTGTCATTAATGTTAATATGAAGAAGTTTCATTAACATTTCACAAGTCCTTGTAACCTAAATCTCGAATTTCATAACTAGTGGTGAAGTTTACTAGCATTTCCCCCTAGACTTATGTGAAGACATGATATACATAAATTTGATTTATGGTAGTTGCAGAAGCCTATAGAAACTAATTGATGATGAATTGGGGATTTCATTGTAGTCCTTTATCAGTCCCACATCTCTATTCTAAAATTTGGAAAGGTCTTACAACATTTGGGAAGCCATCTTTGTCCCCTACCCTTGGGGGTTTTGAACCTCAATTTGACTAGTAAAATTCCCCAACTTCTCCTGAAGCTAAATGGATGTTGCAGAAGTATTCTGATATTAGTCTACAATCACCGATGAGGTTCCTTTTTATGTCTTAATACCCTTCATATACCTTCAGAACCAATTCGAAATCCTTTAAAGAGTCGTTTGGAGCCATCTACCCTTAGGGGCTTCAACATAGATTTTCCTAGTAATTCCGCCTTTCATTCTCTAATTGTAAATGCAAGTTGCTGAAGTCTTTTGGAATTTTCCAAGCCTATAATAGCTGCATAAATGTGTCATATTACACCTCAACGGTTATGAATATTTTTCAACTGTTTTTTTCAAATTGTTAGGTATTTTTTATGTTTCCTAAATTTCCTCTATATGGGTTCTTGGTTTATCTCGGTTAGACATTGCTTATTAGAAGCTGTAGAGAAGAACGCGGCAAATTTTGTTTCTTTTTATGTCCCAATACCTTTCAAACACCTTTAGACTCAAATCAGAAGCATTTGAAGTCATTTGGAAGCATTCGAGTGATTAATAGTCTAAGGGTCGAATTGGACAAAAATTGCAATTTTCCAATTTTAACAAATTTATTAAAAAGGGACACTACATGAACAATAGAATTATGCAACTAATATGAAATGGGTTGTGTAAAAAAACAACACCAACCTTAGATGTTATTGCTACGACATGTGATGTCTCCTTCTTTTCCTAATTTAATGTTTCATCTCAATGCCATCTTGGAAGATTGATCTTGTTGTTTAGACTTCTCTTATCTCTTATGGTCATCTCTCCCTCTTCTTCATCGACTTCTTCCCATGTTATACTAGATCTTCTACAAACCCATCTACAAACAATGTCTAGAATTGGTATAATTGATCAAACAAGTGATTTCTTCATATTCTTAGCATTTTTGTTTTTATGTTTTTTAAATTTATTCTATATGGATTCTTGGGTTATTTAACATTAATATAACATTGCTTATTAATGTTTATAAAAAGGAACAATGCAAATATTGTCACTATTCTTAGGTCTCTAAATAAGGTCTCTCACTCCAAGGGCATAGGTGGAAAAGGTAAAAAATTGGACGACTCACACCAAAATAGACAAACGTGTAGCAACATGATAGAATTATGATGCAGACCCACCCAGAAGAAAATCAACGGTGGAAATGGGTTCCTGCGCTAGAAAGTACACGGTGGTTAAACTTGGGAAAGGTAGAGTGGAAATTAAACCCCTAACCATGTGGCAAGTGTTGGTGGAGTCCGCTATGAAAAGCGATTAAATTTAAACCACTCATCGCAAGTTCCGAAACCACCTAAGCATATGTTCTATAAAAGGTTTGTTTGAAGTTAAAAAAAATGCTTTTGTCGCTTATTGCCTGGAGGAAAAGAACCTACGGGAATGTCGTTGTCTTTGTTAACTGGCACAATACCCAAGAAGCTCACTTCACAGGTAGCTCGAAACCCTTAGTGTTTTGATTTCGTGTCCCAAATGGAGAAAACCCAAGACCTTCTTCCCTTCAATGAATGTTCAGATGAAAACGAGAAGCTTGTATTTGATAGGGAAAGGGATATTTTCGACCCTGTATTGTCTGTGTGTAGTATTTCATAGTCTAAGGAGAAATTAATGGAGTTTAAGTTGTAGGGAAAGGATGTATTTAATGTTTTTGGTTCTTTTCTGTACTATTTTTGTGTCAAACAAACCCCGCACTTCCTTGGATTTTGTTGTTGGTGTGCGGCGAATTATTTGCAGGGACAAAGGGTAATCATTGATGTAAAAACAACCAAAATTCTATGTCAAGTAAATGCACAGACTGTCCGTGAGGTTCTACGTTTACTTCAAACATTTTCCAAAAGTCTTGAGTCGTTTAATGAAGAAAATTTGGAAAAGTTTTATAGAAACTGCAGTCCTATAGAAAAAGACAAGTTTTTATTACAAGTCTTGAGAGATGGTTAGTTGCATGAAAACCTATTGTTCCCTTTGAGTATTGATGTCTTTCAGCAAGATTCCCAGTTAGTTTTGTCCTTGTTGAGTCAAAATTTAGTTCTAGATAGTGATAAGTCAATCACAGAAGTTATGTTAGGTTTCCTTCTCCAAGTAATTTCACAAGAGTCACAGTCAAGTTGGGTGTGTTGTTTTAATTTTGATGAATTCCTAGCTGAAGCGATTCATGGCCAGTTGAAGCATTTCATATATCAGTCATATCTCCTGAATCTGTTCGTGTGTTCAAAAATTTCGGAATCCAAGTTTCTTGGTTCCATCTTTTCTCATGACCTTACTAAATAGGTCAATATGTTTGAGTTCACCCATAAAATCATGGTAGAAGTTTACAGAATTATTTTTAATGCTGAAATGCCCCAAGTGTGAGAAGAAATGAAAGAAACTTTGTAGCATACACCAGAAGGCCAAACAGGTGATTGGTTCTTGTATAGAGAACATACTGTAATTAGGGTGTATGGTTTTGCTGGAGCACCATATCTATTGCTAGCCTTTTTAATCGCGAGGGTTTTTTCCTTGGAATTTATTAGACAAAGGTTGCATTCAAAAGAAGAACATTTCTATGCTTTCAAAAAATCATCGGATGTGAAATTCCCTCTTAAAGTTGGTCCATTGATCATTAAGAATAAGGCATCCCTCTCTGTAGTAGAAAAATTACTGAATATTATGGATTTCCAAGAGGCTGAAAGGATTAATTATGATCCTCATCAAATTATATTGCAAAGGAGACATCAAAATGGAAACAAGGCTTTTGATCATCAAACAGTAGAAGGATTGAAATAAATGGAAAATTTATTCAAATTTGAACAAGATAATAAAGAGGCGAATATGGAACAAATAGACAATTTGGCAATGCTGGTTCAGACACCAGCTAAATCTGATATCACCAGTAAGAGAAGTAATCCAGAAGTTGATAGTATGGAAGTCGATCAAGAAGTTTCAAGGAATAAATCAAAAGTGGAACGACAGAAGGAAATTATTAGTATGGAGGAATGAGATTCAATTGTTCCAGAAAAAACGAGCTTGATTTCGCCACCACTTGCAAAAATAAAGGAATATTTTTTTTTTCAGAAATAAAGGAATATGGAAGTAACTCTCAGTATAATTCTAGATATGATCTCCTTTCACAATATACATCAAAGAGGAAGCAGTATTCCGAAGAAACTCAAAAATTGTACCCTCAAGTAAGAATGCTGGCAAAACAAAAAAATTCCTATCTTACAGCTACGGATCCAGGAAGAAAGTCTATAAGGTTTGCAGTGGTGAACGATGAGAAAGTTTCTGAAATGGAAGTTAAGCTTGATGCGATTAATATACCAGATAAGATTTAATTACATAAACAAATAGGAGATGTCCTTTATTCTTACTTATTGCAATTAACTTAAAAAATTTCTAAATTGCAGCCTGTGATAGCAAAGCTGGAGAGTCAACTAAGGCAAGATATGGCAGAAAACAAAGCAAATTCGATCTAGATCAAAAGACTACAAGTGGACCTTGTGACCGTGGGAGCCGAGCCAAGGAAAAGCCAGTGTACCAAAAGGCTTATTGATGAAAAACAAAATACCATTCAAATTCTCAAGAAAAAATTGAAGGTCCCAAATAATCAACATGTGCAATCTCCAGAGTTGATAGCATTACAATAAGAAAAGGAATCCATATATCAAGAAATGATGGATCACAAAGGTAAAATGCTAAATTTACAAGATGACAAGCATGCCTGGGAAAAACAAAGGATTGAATTGTTGTCACAAATTTCATTGTTGAATACCAATCAGATTGAAACTGTGCAAGCACCAGAGAAGCGAGGGGATCAATCTCTATGTACGGATGAAGGAAAAATGGAAAAGTCCTCCATTGAGGAATTGACCAGTGCTATGTCACAAATTAGTCTAAAAGATGTAGAGATAGAAGAGTTGAAAGCGGAAAACCATAAGTTGAAAGAGGAAGTAATTCGAAATTCTGGAGCAAAGATAAAGGCTTTGAGTGATAGAAATCAACTACAAAATAAAGTTGATGAATTAAAAGATAAATTGACAGATTGGATTCCATTACACGGAGCTAAACACCTTATATGGGATGTGATATCAGTGGAAGTCACCAAATTCTCGTCTTATTTGAATTTTATAGCAGATAAAGATGCTATAACAAACATAGCTCTCTAGAGGTGTAAAGTGGCAAACAAGACATTACACAAAAGGCCTTCATAAACAACTCAAAATACAGTTAGTTTGTTAAAAAATCTAACCCAATTAGATATGCAGAGTTTTGGAATTAAAGATAGACCATAAACCATCATTTCGGCAAGAAGAGTTATTAGCAAGCATGATCGTGTTAAAGAAGTAGAAGACATGGCGCAACAAATGGTCCTTGAAGTTCAAAAATTTAAGGAATTATTTCTGGGGCCTTTTGAATGTGGTCTACCTTCTTTTTGGAGTGCGAATGGAAAATTAATGACTCAAGAAAATTATCACAATTTGATAGTACAGGCTCGTATGGATCACTCGAAATTTGAAGGTTTCGTCAAAGGATTGATTGAAAAGACAATAATTGATAAATTGACCGATGATTTCGAAATAATTGAACAATTTGTAATGATTAAGAAGGGATTGCCAAATGTATGTTACATAGAATGCATAGAATTGGAGGTGATGGTGAAAGAAATGATGGATTATGAAATCCCAAATCAAGATCAATGGAAAATTGTTGAAAGATTTGGGAAACCAAAACACAGGTTATGTCAGGAATAAATGTTCAGGTGTCTTAATTTTAAATGACATTGCAGTTCCTTTGTTAACTGCCCAAGTGTTACATTAGACAGATTTCTTTAAAATTCCTTTTTTTAGCAAAGATTTCAAAGAAAATTTTGTATAAATTTTGATTTTACAAAGTAATAGTGGTTGGATCCGAAAAAGAGATTCATATGTTGTTACTTTCTTCAGTCTTTTAATTTCTCTTTTGTGAATGTTTTTCATGTTACACCATCTTATCGCTTTGCCTCATAGTTGACTGTAATATCTGAGTTAAAATTCATTTTATATGCTCTAATCCACACATTTAAATATTGTCAATGTTCTTTCTTCCAAATTAATGCATAATTCATCCTAGAACGAAGATTGGCTAAGTTATAACATATAAACAATATTTATCCCGACTTCTGACCTCCGACAAGAAGGATTGGCCGCCCCTTCGTTTATTATAAAATTGTGAACAACTATATCCAACCATTCAGCTGTATCCAGAATGGTGAACACAAAAAGGATCGACCGACCCTTCTTGCAGTCTAGAACTATTTTGAACATAATACTGGGCAGAAGAAAGGTCAGCTGACCCTTCATTTATGAGTGAATTGTAAAAATATTCAACCCGCCTAGGATGGGACAATAATTCCAGATTTTCGATTTCCGCAATGAATAGTTGGGATCGGTATATTGAATAAGTTATAACATATCAACAATATTTATCCTGACTTACGACAAGAAGAATCAGCCACCCCTTCGTTTAGTAGGCAACTGTACACACCTATATGTTACAGTTGATCTGTATCCAGAGTGGTGAACACAAGATGGATCGCAGCCTAGAACTATTTTGAACATAATACTCGGCACAAGAAAGGTTGGCCAACCCTTCTTGCTTCCCCCATGAGGATTTCATCACCTTTTCCGAAGACGCAAATATATTACAGATTGCAGATACCTAGATTTCTTAAAACGTTCCATCATTTCCGCTATCCCGCAACCCGAAATGCAGATTGCGGGATGGGACAACAATTCCCGACTCCCAACTTCCGCAGTAAATAGTGGAGAACAGAGATTGGTTAAGTTATAAAATATAAACAATAGTTATCCCAACTTCTGATCTCCGACAAGAAGGATCAACCGCCCCTTTGTTTAGTATAAAATTGTGAACACCTATATCTAGGAGTTCACCTGTATCTAGAATGATGAACACAATAAAGATTGGCCAACCCTTCTTGCAATCTAGAACTATTATGAAAAGAATACTTGGTAGAAGAAGGGTCATCCGCCCCTTCATTGCATGGGAATTTTTTGTTAAGATATTGTAACTTCAAAGAATATTATAATTGTACTTTTGTATATCCGGAGATGTTTATTCCTCCGTCAGAATGTGGTAACTCGGGTTATTAGACTTCCCTAGTGGAGGTCGGCCCTTTATGTGTTATGTGGGTCAAAGGGTTATTAGACCACCCTAGAGGGGTCGACCCAGTTAGTTGTAATGGGGTATTTAACCCATTGGTTAAATACGAGCCTACGTGTACTTGTGTAAAATACATATCAGTGAAGTGTATAAATAGAGGAGGTGTGTTCCTCATTTGATACACTCACTCACTTGAGAAAGGCGCATTTGTGGAGGAGAGGTCTGCTATAGAGGAGAAGGAGCTTATGCTCAGGGTTTGCATCTTTGTATATTGCTGGTCATCTATATTGAGGAAGCTTTGCTGGGTTTTCTACCCCACGAGGGTTTCCCAGGATAAATCTCTGTCTCTTGTGTTTATGCTATGCTTGTTGTTTCTTCAGTGATCCTGTATATGCTATTATTGTGAAATGGAATGTAATGCTGCTATTTTCTGTCTTAGCATATTTAATTTTAACATGGTATCAGAGCTAACCTGAAGGAAGACAAGGTATGGCACTAAAGACACTTGCTTTACTTACGACAATTTGAAGGTTAGGGTTTTACATAGAAAAAACCAGTCATCGTAGAACTTTCGCTATAAATCCGTTTTGGTGAAGTTTTCGGATCTGAAATTGTTACAAGACGAAGCTAAGATCTCTAGGTACCTTGTGTCCAAAGGACAACCTCTAATTCGTTGTACTTTGTGATTTATGATCTGTACAATATAGGGTTTCTGCCTCTTCCAGATCTGAGTCAAAATCAGGTGACCTTGGGAAAAAGGTCTCAACTTGGGCTAGGAAGCTCCAAATGAAATTTCGTAAAAAGTGACAGGTAGTACACAGACTGTACTATCTCAGAAAACGTTTTCAGAGGCCGAAGTTGAACCAATGACACGTGGCACGCCGTACAAGTTCGCTCTCCTGTATTATCCCATAAACAGGTCACGTTGCGACACTTGGCATAACTCTCTCTCAGAAAATCCAATTGAGGTCAGACCTGTCAGGATGGAAAGATAACAGGCCGAGCTATCTCAGAAAACGTTTTCAGAGGCCGAAGGTCAAACAGTGACACGTGGCACGCCGTACAAGTTCGCTCTCCTGTATTTTCCCAAAACAGATCACGTTGCGACATTTGGCATAACTCTCTCTCAGAACATCCAATTGAGGTCAGACCTGTCAGGATGGAAAGCTAACAGGTCAGGCTATCTCAGAAAACTTTTTCAGACCCTGTGGATCAAAAATTTCGGAGTTACACCAGAAACAATCAGGTACATATTTCTGTCAAAACAGAATTATTTTTTGGTACCTTCATTCATGGCTTCCGGAATTTAGGGCTTTGAAGAAAGTTGGAATTTTTGTAATCGGAGACCACGGCTGGATGCTACTCATCAAA
This sequence comes from Larix kaempferi, assembly GCA_027924585.1. Lineage (NCBI taxonomy): Eukaryota > Viridiplantae > Streptophyta > Pinopsida > Pinales > Pinaceae > Larix > Larix kaempferi. Next base: position 14,319,486 of record BSBM01000085.1, read on the forward strand.
ATAGAAATTTAGAGACCAAGATCAGAATTTTTGGTTGGGCAGAAGGCCGGGCTTGATTAGACCCTAGTTCGGGACTTTGATCAGAAAAGTGGAAAATTAGGGCTTCTGTAAAAATGGGAATTTTTGAAATCTGTGACCACGGCTGGAAGCTCCTCAGAAAAATAGAATCTTAGAGCTTTGGATCAAACTTTTTGATGGGGCAAAAGAGTGGGCTTCATCAAACCCCAGTTCAGGGTCACGTCCAGTGAATCCGAAAGTTTCAAAGGCAAAATTGAGGAGTAAAACTTTGCAATTTTCAAATTCTAAATATATCAGTTTGATCAGCTCATCAAGGCGCATATTTCTATCCTTTCGGAAGTTTGAAATTCAAAGTTTGAATTTTTGGGGTTTCTCTGACAAACCCATATCCAGCTCCAGGTCCAGTTCTTGCAAATCAAGTGGATAGGGTTAATCCTAGAAGAAGATGGATTGGTCACCTACATAAGTGAAGGAGTTCATGTTTCAGAGGGAGATGAGGCTAAGGCTTTACATAAGGAGATTACAAGCGATCTCGATAGGTATGACTCATCGAGGTATGTTTTGAGATTTGTTCATGATTAAGTTTATGGTATGTTTGTCTTCATGTTATTACAGTTAGTACAATCTTGATTTTAGATTTGTTGTATCACCTTAACAAAATTATGAATGCATGATAGAAGATATTCATTGGTTAGGGTGTTGACACTTATGATTGTACTAATGCATTATGGTGTTGTGTGAGGTTGAGGTTGTCTGCTAACAAGATACAGGTACATCACAAAAGACAAATCAGGCTCCATGACCATGAAAACATGAAGACAAAGACTCATCCATAATCTTTGTTCTACTTACGAGGTATGTATGACTTTGTTATATTATGCTTAACCTATGAGACATGCAGGTTCTAGCTTAGGATCTCTAAATCATTGAAGAGGTTGTTTAGGTATGTTGTACATAACCAAGTAGGTATACTAATCCAGGTATGTTTCCCATGAATCTTACCTTGTGTTAAGATCCCTTATATAAGTATACTTGAAATGATTGGTTATGCTTATTCATAAAGTTAGTAATCAAGGGATTATGCATATTATATCTTTTATCAATGATATGCATGAGTAGAAGAAGACTTCCCTGAAATCTTGAATACTAATGTTTATTAACTATAATCATGACTATACGTTTTCAAGATTATTTAGTACTATAATGTTTTGATAGCATATACTAATGAGTGTATGTTTGTGTATGAGATCATGAGGATGACTCTTGAGCATGCTCAGTGGTACAGAATGAATAGAAGTTCAAAAGACATACAAGCGGGAGGCAGCCACACAAACATAAAAGATAAGTATTTGAGTTGCTATTTGAAATAGTAATGATATTGCCTGCATGCATATTTGTATTCCTAGAATATATAATGCTGAGTGTAAACATTCATAGAGCATTGAACAGTATACAACTAATGTGCATATGTTTGGACAAACATTCCATTGTTGCTTGTCTAGAATGAAACCTCTTTGCTGACATGCTGAGAGTTGTGCACACTCTCGATAGTATGTTCTGGTAGAGATGGAAGGCATCTAGATAGCCACTGTATGCATACAGGATATGGGAAAGTGTTGTGCCAAAGTATTGGTCAAAATAGTTGCATCACTATGTAAATGATATCTGTATGCATAATGGGTTATCTTTTGATGATTATGAAGTATTACTAATCATGTACTTAATTTTGATTTGTAGGAAAGGTCATGAAGAATGATGGACACCGTACAAGTGGTGGATGTTCAAACAAGAATATTTACAAATCAAACAAAATATAGAAGGCTCATGGCTAGAAGATTCTCTTAGAAAGGGGAAGAGAATCACGACAAGATGTTTGCTCCAAGTATGGTGTAATTAAAGAAGAAGTATGAATCAGGTTCTGTATAGGTACCTAGGATCGATAATAATTTGATAAGCTTAATGATCACCATGGGTAATGTAGATCTCAACCTTTGCTACAAGGTTGAATATAATACACATATGACATGGATGCAAGAAGGAACTCACCACAGAGTTCGAATGATATTGAGGCTCATATCAGTAGACCCATCTAACGAGAGATGGCACAGATAGATATGCAGAAATTCATTCAATGCAGAAATGAAAAATGAAAGATCTCAAATTGATGCTTTACTTCCTAGGTCCGGAAGTATAGCAAGGCTCAGAAGGAATATTTCTCAACCAGGGAAAGTATGATGAGAAATATGACTTGAGGTGTTGGAATGGCCACTCTTATGGATTCCAACTTGAAGCTGTTAGGGGATAACTCATCAGAGTTAGTGGATATAACTCTGTACAGTCAAATTATTGGGTCTTTGATATATCTAACATTTACTAGGTTAGATATATGCTTTGTTATGAACACCTTGAGTTAGTATCTAGTGGAAACTAGATGTGTTTACCTGATAGTTGCAAAGTATGTGATGAGGCACATAAAGGACACGATAGAATTTGATCTATGCTATCTTGGAGATCATGACTTCAGATGGCTATTCAGATTCTGTTTGGGCAGGAAGTGTATCAGACAAGAAGAACACATCGAGAGGATGTTATTGTCTGGGTTTAGCCATGATCTCGTGGTTTAGCTGGAAGCAGTCTAGTGTGGCTCTCAGCACAAGCGGAATATATGGCTGCTTGCTCTGCTAGTTGTGAAGAAGTTTGGCTTTAAGATTGTTTGACTTAGAGATAGAACCAACTAAGATCCTATGTGATATTTAGAGTTGTATCAAGATGACATAGAATCTAGTGTTCCATGATAAGTCAAAGAACATAGGGAACTAACAAGATATGACACAGAAAGGAACTCTAAAAGTTTGAATTTGTAACAGGTTACCGTTGTACTAACCAAGCCTCTACGTCAAGTGAAGAAGTTACCAACCAAACCTCTGTCTCGAGTGAAGTTTGAATACTTCCGAGACAAGCTTGGTGTAGTTGAAAAGGACCCTCCTCGAAAGGGGGAGTAGTATAGTCACTACTGATGAGATTGTCTCATCAAACAACAAGGTCGTTGATGAGGTAACCTGTTCTCTACACCCAGTTACTTAGAAATATTTAGATTTAGGACTCTTATACTTAGAATACTTAGCCTTACTTATACATGCTTTTGATGATAGATGTATTGGTGAGAATACATGCTAGATGTATACATGTTTTGGTGTGATGTATACATGTTTTGATGTATTAGTAAGAATACATGCTAGTTGTGATGTATACATGTTTTGATATTAGATGTATTAGTAAGAATACATGCTAGTTGTGATGTATACATGTTTTGGTGTGATGTATACATGTTTTGGTGTATTAGTAAGAATACATGCTAGTTGTGATGTATACATGCTTTTGATGTTAGATGCTTTTGATGATTAGATGTATACATGCTTTTGATGATAGATGTATACATGTTTTGATGATGATGATACATGTTGTGATTATACATGTTTTGATGATGATGATACATGTTGTGATTATACATGTTTTGATGATGATGATACATGTTGTGGTTATACATGTTTTGATGATGATGATACATGTTGTGGTTATACATGTTTTGATGAGGATACATGTTCTTGATGAACATGTGAAGGGATTGGATCATCCCTGGACTTTCAGTCCTAAAGAGAACCGTAGACGTGAGGTCTCCGAGAATGAAGTCCTTAGTGGACAATTGAGGGGATTGGATCATCCCTGGACTTTCAGTCCTAAAGAGAGCCGTAGACGTGAGGTCTTCGAGAATGAAGGGATTGGGATCATCCCTGGACTTTCAGTCCTAAAGAGAGCCGTAGACGTGATGTCTCCGATAATGAAGGGATTGGGATCATTCCTGGACTTCGGTCCGAAAGAAGAGCCGTAGACGTATGTCTCCGATAATGAAGGGATTGGGATCATTCCTGGACTTCGGTCCTAAAGAAGAGCCGTAGACGTTTGTCTCCGATAATGAAGGGATTGGGATCATTCCTGGACTTCGGTCCGAAAGAAGAGCCGTAGACGTGATGTCTCCGATAATGAAGGGATTGGGATCATTCCTGGATTTCGGTCCGAAAGAAGAGCCGTAGACGTATGTATCCGATAATGAAGGGATTGGGATCATTCCTGGACTTCGGTCCGAAAGAAGAGCCGTAGACGTTTGTCTCCGATAATGAAGGGATTGGGATCATTCCTAGACTTCGGTCCGAAAGAAGAGCCGTAGACGTATGTCTCCGATAATGAAGGGATTGGGATCATTCCTGGACTTCGGTCCGAAAGAAGAGCCGTAGACGTTTGTCTCCGATAATGAAGGGATTGGGATCATTCCTGGACTTCGGTCCGAAAGAAGAGCCGTAGACATATGTCTCCGATAATGAAGGGATTGGGATCATTCCTGGACTTCAGTCCGAAAGAAGAGCCGTAGACGTATGTCTCCGATAATGAAGGGATTGGATCATTCCTGGACTTAAGTCCGAAAGAAGAGCCGTAGACGTATGTCTTCGATAAAGATAGGACTGGATCGTCCCTGGACTTCGGTTCAAAAGGTACATGACTGGTTTACATCATTCCTTGATGATGCCGATGATCGTGTGATGACGATGCTGATGATCATATGATGACGATGCTGATGATCGTGTGATGACGATGCCGATGATCGTGTGATGACGATGATCGTATGATGACGATGCTGATGATCGTGTGATGACGATGCTGATGATCGTGTGATGATGATGCTGATGATCGTGTGATGATGATGCTAATGATCGTATGACGATGCTGATGATCGTGTGATGACGATGCTGATGATCGTATGATGATGATGCTGATGATCATGTGATGACAATGTTGATCATCGTGTGATGATGATGTTGATCATGATGCTGATGACGATGTTGATAATCGTGTGATGATGACGCTGATGATCATGTGATGACGATGTTGATCATGATGTTGTTGATCGTGTGATGATGATGTTGACTGTGATGCTGATGATCGTATGATGACGATGCTGTTGATCGTGTGTTGACGATGCTGATGATTGAGTACTATCAACTCTGATGATGTTGATGTTCCAGTATTGAAGATGTTCCAGTAACTGGTTGAGTTACTGATGATGTTGAGAAAGCTTCCAATGATTTATAGATGTATCATGTATGATGTTGATGACTCCTTGCTCTTGAAGGTGCTGTTATAATATCCTTCTTGTTAAGGGGGAGTGTTGAGATATTGTAACTTCAAAGAATATTATAATTGTACTTTTGTATATCCGGAGATGTTTATTCCTCCATCAGAATGTGGTAACTCGGGTTATTAGACTTCCCTAGTGGAGGTCGGCCCTTTATGTGTTATGTGGGTCAAAGGGTTATTAGACCACCCTAGAGGGGTCAGCCCAGTTAGTTGTAATGGGGTATTTAAACCATTGGTTAAATACGAGCCTACGTGTACTTGTGTAAAATACATATCAGTGAAGTGTATAAATAGAGGAGGTGTGTTCCTCATTTGATACACTCACTCACTTGAGAAAGGTGCATTTGTGGATGAGAGGTCTGCTATAGAGGAGAAGGAGCTTATGCTCAGGGTTTGCATCTTTGTATATTGCTGGTCATCTATATTGAGGAAGCTTTGCTGGGTTTTCTACCCCATGAGGGTTTCCCAGGATAAATCTCTGTCTCTTGTGTTTATGCTATGCTTGTTGTTTCTTCAGTGATCCTGTATATGCTATTATTGTGAAATGGAATGTAATGCTGCTATTTTCTGTCTTAGCATATTTAATTTTAACATTTTTAACAAAGGCAATGTATCCATTTGGTTACAGTCAAAATTATTTGGTTTGGTGGAAAAGAAGAGATAAGAAACAATCCAATCAATACTCTTTAATTAAGTTTTATTTGTTATCTTTGTATGATTTGTAGAGCTTGTTGTCCATATACTTTTGTCCAAATATTCAACCTCCAAAGGCGAGGACGTCAATTCATGTATGTGAAGAATGGTGAACACTAAAAGAATACTAAGCTAGTAAGGGTCGGCCGACTCTTCATTCACAAGATAAATGTATACACAACAAAACCCCTTTCAGTGGCCCCTTCGGCATCACTTTGTAAACAGGTTGAAGTCTAACCAAAAGCGAATATGGGGGTTGCATAATCAATATTCTCTTAACCATGGCAATGCAGAGATGTTGTTATGATCTTTGCATAATGTTCTATTTAACATCAACTAACTAATGGGATAGAACACCAGATGACTTTGCACTTGGCAGCTGTCACAGTATATAGAACTACGTTGAATCTCTATTGTATTCACCAGTTAGCTATGAATTAGTCAAACTATTTGTTTCTTCTTCACAATCACGCACTTGTATTCAATTTAATCAATGTGCAATTACCATTCACATACATATAAATTAAGTACCAAAACTCACATAAACTCGAATACAAAACATGTGATAAAATCATACACATAAACAAGAAGGATCGGCCACCCCTTCTATGATGATCGCTCATTATATGATTGATCCTTATCTCAAACGACTCTATAAAATATGCATTGGATCTCTTATGGATAATGCTAGTAGATTTGTTCTTAATCAATCAATTGATTTTGAAAATGAGGGGTCGTTCCTTAACCATCGATCATTATCATGAACATTTGCAAGTATACATCTAATATTAAAACACTAATTTATAACTATAGACATTGTATGCATTATTATATTGACTATTTAATATTGACTGTTTTGCAGATAAAGCATGGCTACGTTGTTGAGCTTCAGTAACTCCCAGGAAATCCCTTTCATTGAATTGACAAAAGATCACGAGCTTCACCTATTAAAAAATGGATGGTATGTTGAGATGGAAGAACCCGATAATTTGTACCCAGATTTATATCTATTCTACTTGGATTACGAGAGAGCTTGAACTAGAGCTGGAATATTGACATATGTGAATCCCGATGAATTTGATGAAAAATTGCGAGTTCAAGTTGAAGCGGTCGATGGTGAAAAGTGTTACCTTCTACAGCTTGATCGTATGATTTGTAATTATTGACCATATCTAATGAAAAGTGGTCCTGATCCAGATCCGATTTCCTGTGCGAAGCAAGGGTGGCTTTTTCCTTCATATGATGTTTCTAAATGTTCCAGAATTGATACCGCGTCATCCTTGAAGAAAGGAATTTTGTCGGTATGGAGGAAAAGAATGTTGGCTGGGAAAACTTCCTCTGTATTGCATTACATGAATATTAATAAGAAGCTAATAAAGATATGCCATGAAAAGATTCTTACGTACAACAGAAGAGTATTTCTCCAATATATTGTAAAAGAAGTGGACAAATATTCCTTCAAACAACTCAAAGGAAGTCCTTCTAAAGCGATGTTGCAGAAAGCGACTGAAAGCTTCGAAAGTTCAAAAGAAGTTCAACAACAACAGATCAAATACTTTTTGTTCAATGAGCAATTTTTTTCCATTGACGTAACAAGATGTGTTGTTGCGCCTCCGCACTTACAATATCTAAAGGTTGATGAGGAGGTCCTGCAAAATATGGTTATATCTCTTGTCCATACATTTACAACAACGTTGAGAGATGCTATTTTATTTCCTTTCCATAAAGAGACGACATTGGCCTTTCTTCCTGGAAATGAAGAAGAAATTAATTTTCCATCAGTAAATTTTTATATATTGGATGGGCAACATACTATTTCTCCACAAAAAATAATCATTGCAGATGATTGATATAAACAGCTCCATTCAAGGTATCAACAATGAACAACTCGTCTTCTACGTAGAAATGTTCCTCAGCACACTATCAACAAATTATGCAAACAACAAAATTTGTCAAACAAGGAATTTGCAAACACTTCATTCATTTCTCAAGTTGAAAAAGCAAGGGAGAAATGGATATCCTCCGGTACTCCATCCTGCCCAGGAAAGGGAAACGTTTCCAGTGATGCTTGGAAGGTATAGAATTTTTCTTCTTATCAATCAAAGTCTTTAGATTGCTTCCTGTGTTATGAAATTAGCAAATTAACTAGAATATTCAATTTTATATGTTTGCAGTCTTTCCAAGATGAATGTATGGATATCTTTCTTGTTCAAAATAAGGAGAGCCTTCAAGACAACCTAACTCTTGTTTTGACATTGGATCGACTATGGAGAAAATGGCAGTTTGTATTCGAGATTTACAAAAGTGGCTCCTTGCTATGCTCTCCCAAGAGCATCACTGAGGATGATTTTGTTCAAAATAAAATAAAGAGTTATGGCTCTAATTTTTTTAGACCATTGCGTGATCTTGATGAAGATGAATTGACCGCTGTGGCAGACAATATAATCAACAGATCGGTTTGGATGAGCACATCAGTTGATAAAAATGTTTGCGCACAATTTAAATAAATATTGCAAATGAATCAAGGACGAGAGGTCAACCAGGCATTCGATTGTTCAATATTTCAAAGTTAATGATGTTCAAATTGATCGATCACAGACTGTCACTGAGGATAACATCATTGAAATATATAAAATTGCACCAAACCATCTCCAGCAACTATGCAGTATTTTATGCTTCGGAAAGAAAGAAAAATATCCTAGTAAAAAGAGAAAGAATGAATCTAAAGTGGATAATGGTACTAAAATACCGATTGATGCTCATAAAATATTGAATCTATATATCAATAAAGAGAGGATGGGTTGTCCATTGACGATGTCAAAAATAGTTCATAGTCTGCTTGTCAATGTTGTTATCCCGAATCTTTGGTCAACACACTCACATTAATTCCATTCTTTGGTGCGGCAATCAGCTGTGAATTTGTTGCTGTGAATATGTGTAATTGTGATAGTACATGGACAGAACAAGACATGCTTGCATTATTGTACTACTTAGAAACAAATGAAGAGGCATGTACTTGTATTTTTTTAACTGATATGGAAAACTCTTGTATGATTTCTAAATCTTTCACAATTTTAAGTAAGAAATAAAAAATAAATGTTACATCGAATCCTACAAAGGGAGTTTATAGAGAACTCTCCAGGGACTTGTTTATAGGATTCTCTATTATACAGTGTTGGAGCATTCGAAGGGATAAGGATATTTTATCTACTTTTGAAATTGATATGGATTGGAAGGATGAGGGCCTACTGATGATTGATTTACCTAGGACCAAGGTTGACAATGATAGTGCGAGAAGCCATGTGTTTGAAAAAGAAAGGACACAAGAATTCTGGGATCACATAGTTTCCAGACAGGTCACTTCTCAAGGCACAGTTCTTTCGTTGTACGTAGGAGGTAGGCTTCTTTGTTAGTTGATGAGGGTTCCAGAAAGAAAAGTTAATTATATTGTGGAGATAGTACAACAAGAGCTGTTTATGAATAGTTTTTATCATGAATTGGGTGTAACACAAGGTATTTCTATTAACTTTTTTAGATGTCTTTGACTTTAATTTACTTTTCTAAAACAAGGTATTTCTATTAACATTTTCAGATGTCTTTGATTTTATTTTACTTTTCTCGGTTGGTTATCTTCAATAACTTCTTCAAATTCCTATTCTACTACAGCTTCAAATAAAGAGCACACCCAGATATCGTCCAATCAAATTGTACTATCCGATGACGAAAGTGAATGTGATAGAGAATCCACTAAGAACTACCAAACAGGAGCATAAACAGGACAAGAAGCGAAAAAATTATTTTTCAAAGATCGTGGTTAAATTAACTAAATTATGAAAGGGGATAGTGACCTTGAATACTTGCAAAAAATATATATAAAATGTATACCTGCAAATTTACAGGTCAACATGTCAATCATCCATAGCCAGAGCAAGCATTGACGATGACCCTAGATATTGGCCAGCAAATCATATTGGAGAATAATGGACTAGGTGAGAGCTTGGACAATAATAAACAAGGTGAAAGCTTGGAAAATATTGAAACTGGAGAGGGCTTGGTGTCAAAATGCGGTGTCTCCAGCAATGTTACTCACCAGTCAAATGTTGGCCTACCATTGATAGGTAAAAGACAAAGAATATTTTCTACTTAAATTGATAAAACAAATTTATTCTGAAGTATATAATGACAAGCAATATTTCTGTGCAACTCCCCATACAAAAATGTTATTGATATTAGAAATGGAAGGTTTTCTATTTCGCAAGAAAGCCACAGAAAATGACTCCAAAAGAGAAAAAAAGGAAAATAAAAAAAATACTGTCGGAGGGGAAAGAGTAAAAAAGGGGGAAGATATTACTAATGGTGAATTTGAATTTAAACATAGAAGAACTTCATATGAGTAATGATCAAATACCATTGTATTTTTGGATTTACTTCTTTCCAAATTCAATTTTGGGATTTAGTCATCTAAATGTAGTGTCAATGAGGGGAAGCCACTGCTTGCAATTTTTTTTATGGCATGCGGTAAAGATAAATCATATGAGAATTTTTATTTATTTATTTGGTTTCGAAAGAGATGTACCTATGATCAAGAAGGAAATACACAAAACAATACGGAGAGTGTGTGGACGGAGTTCCCAATGAAAAATTTGGAAATTAATACATCAATGATTGTTTTGGAGGGTGATGGTGAGAAAGCACTTCCATTTCAAAACTGTATTTTGAGTAAGCCCTTTATTGAATCATTCCTTAGGAAAGATATTGAATTGGTACATGGGCTTTGGCAGCATTTTAGTAAAATTCATGAATCAGCTGATATCAAAACCTTCAATGCCTTCTCCCAGTTGAATATTGCTTGAGTGACAACCATCAAATGTAACCTATCATTGCCTATTTCTAGATGTAATCTATCATTGTCTATTTCTAGATGTAATCTATCATTTCCTATTTTAAATCATTCAATGTGTTTTCTATTTTTTCCCGAGACATTGCTATTTTCATCTGAATGTAACATATTATTAGTTATGTGTGATGCTTTTATTAAATCAATTGAATCTGTGAAATTTTGGGTAATTTTTGTATTAATATTTGGAAATCAACATCTTCATGTACAGTTGCATGGTTGTGATCATTAGCTTCATGAACGAAGTGTTGTTGTTGTTGTTATATATATAGTTATTGTTCTTGTATGCAGTCAGGATATCACCGCAAAAGAAACTATTGGTCCTTGGAGTAGAGGGATTGCCCTTGGGAGTTCAGGTGTTATCCAACATTGGAGATTCTTCCAAACAACCTCATTTTTTCCATAATTGCCATCGTTATTATACATGCATGTTCAACCCCAAAATTATCAGTGTTGTCAGAGAGCATTTCAATGTTGCTTTGTGGTTTTCCTCGCTCGACAACATGGAAATTAAAAAATTCCTTGGTATATTTGAATGGTTGAAAAATGAAGAATTTGTATTTATTTGGGGTCGAGATCAATGCAAACTTTGTACTATTTATAACCACTCAATGTCTGCATATTGTAATGTTGGTGAAGTACAAAACATATACAAAAAGTCATTCAAGGATGTACTTTTCCAATATGGAGATATATATAAACAAACAAACAAACATGTTGTTTATAGATGAAGGGCAATATCAATCAACTGACAATTGCAAGGAAAACTGCTTGAAAATGCCAACTAGTTGGAAATTTGACGGTTCACAAGAGAGAGATATAACTATAAAAACAATGTTGTGTTGTCTTCTAAATTATCTCGGGCCTCATTAAAAAATGGGGCGTTGGTTAAACACATTGAAATTGAAATGACCGTCATATTATACAAAAAAAAATCATTTAGTGATTTGTATATTTTTTACAACTCCTGCATTTAATTGATGTAAGTTTTATTGCACAGTTCTCATATTATTTATGGACATTGTACAATGTATCTGGTAATGTGTTTCAAAAATTGTTGAACATGAAAGCAATATACTTATAAACATTGAACCATAATATTTTATTGATTGGGTTGTGTGTGTGTTTTTTGTTTACAGATAGTACTAGAAGATTTGTTTCTAGTAAAGCATTGATAGTTTTTTATTTCAATAGTGTTTCATTACACGCATTACATAGAAAACAGAAACCCGGATTGCGATGCCTACCGAACATCGAAACATCAACAAAGTATTATTTTATATGGCCAGGCTGAAGGGAATTTTTTGAAAAATGATTTACTATTTTTGAGGTTGGCGTATAGACATCTGCTCAACGAAAAAACATTGATGGGTTTTTGCCTAGATTATTAGAAAGAGCATGATTGAAAAGGAACTATTTAGATTAATTTTAATATAGGAATATTTTTCTTCCGTAGCCAGAGAGGATTTTCAGGGTGATGTAAATCCTAATGTATTTCACAATCCTTTGAGTATAGTTTGGGACACTTTGATCCATGGTTGGGATCGGAAAAATACTGTGATTGTCGATGACTCCCACAAAAAACATGTTTCTAACAAGGAATGAAAGTATATTATAACAAAAAATTATGCTTTCGACGATGTCAATGACACATTTTTGATAGATCGATTATGGCCTTGCTTACTGTAGCTGAATGGCATGAGCGATGTGAGGCCAATTGTGAATAAAATGAAAATGAAAGTATTTTGTTAAATAATACACTTGAATGTTTGTTTTTACAAGTATGTTCAATTTCACTATGATTATAATTCTTGTAAAGTGTCGAGTTTGGTTTCCGAAAATGCAAAATTAGAGTTTAAAATGCTAAAATCTGTTTTAAAATTTCAAGATTAAGTACTAGATTTGTAAAAAGTAGCCTTCCAAAAGGGCAAGTGGAAATATTCCCTTGGAAAATCAGATGAATGGGGGTACCATCGAAGAAGAGAACTAGAGAAACTATGTACTTGGAGATTTGTAATGTTTTACAATCTTAAAATAATTTTAGTTAGTTTCTCTTTTCCTTTCTTTTGTTATGTATAAATTTTCCTTGATTCATTTTGTTTTTTCATACATACATCTAGTACCTCTATTTAAATTGTATTGTTAAATCATAAAATATATAAATCTGTGTGCTCTATTTATCATTTATATGATTTATATGCAGGTTATGCATCAGTAAATTTCTTTACTTGATTCATATTGTTTCACATTTTGCAATTACATAACAGTCATTATCATCATATTAAGTTAATTTTCCAAGTTAAGTCATTAAGCATCTAATTAATATCTCCTTAACTAGGCTTATGCCTATCATTCTAAGAACATACAGGAGCCATCCATCCATCAATGAGGTTGTGACATGGTGTTCTTGGTTATCAGCCTGTGAAATGGTGTTCTGTTGAATTATTGCTAGTCCTCTACTTTGTAGGTTAATAATTCTTTGTTGTACTCTAGCAACAATATCATTAGAAATTTTCAGTATTTTTTCAAGTGAAAGGGGTCCTCTAGTAGGTTAAATGATAAAGATATACCTTCTATTTTCCTGCTAAGGTGCAAGTGTACCAAGAATTACAGTCGGTTGTGCGACTATTTGCTATTCATAGGTAGATGCCTGTGACTGGCTACGAGTGACAATCGATGATGTTCTTGTTGGAGGAAGTTTATGAGTATTCTGTTTAGTCATATTTTACTTTAGGCCCTCCTTCTAGTGCCATTTGTTGAGGCCTTGAGTGTGTATGTGCTGGAATGGGTTCCAAATCTCTCAACAGAGGGAGAAAACCCAGCCAGAGGCTTCAGATAATCCTGCGTAAGTATTACCCTATCCTCGAGCTGTTTGGGTTGGTGATCTCCCACGGATACAAAGGCATCCGTTGGCACTTGTGGTCTTGATCCTAAAAGGATTTGACTTCCAATGAAGGAAAACAAAGTGTTTTCAGTCTGAAACAAATCTACCTAGGAAGGAAAATCTAAGCTAAGTTAGACCTACTCTAAAAGGTGTCTTGATTAAATGCATATTAACTTGATGTGAAAATAAATAATTACATTCACCCACTTAACAAAATTGTGAAGAAGATCAATTCCTTATTTGCTTAAGTTACAATCAATCAATTAAAATTAACTTAATGTAATATTAAGTGTTTAAGCTCATTCAAGATTTACCTGTAACCAATATGTCAATTCAAAAATTAACATAGATTATGATTTATTGTAAATCATTTGCAGAAATTGATTAATATTTTAGTTGAAGAAATTCAATTAAAACATAATGCATACACAGATCTAACATAAGGAAAAATCCAGATTAACAATCTCTGCATGAAATAATATTTGCAAAGGATTAAACAACATAGATAATAAACTGAAGTAGAAAACAATATTTACCAAAGAAATTTGATCAATGAGCAAAAGATGATGCAAGAGAATAGCTTTACTGTATTAATGAAAGTTTGTAAGAAATTACAAGCTCAACATAAAACAAAGCATCTCCAGTCTTCATTTGTCTATTTCTACCCCAAAAATGATAATCCCTTGCCTAAGAGATATCTACCCCTTAAATAATAAATTACAAAAATAACACAAAGGATAAATTCCCCTTAAACAGGGATTACAAAATCAAAATATTCAATTTAGTGAGGAAATCTTCTCACTTGTCCCAAACTTCTATCAATTCATCTATATTTGGATAAAGAGGATATTCGAGCCCCAACTGGGCATCACACATGAATCCTTCAATCTCATTTTTGGCTATTTTATGCCACGTGCAGATAAACATATAGATCTTGGCCTCCAAGGAAACATGTTGCTTAATCAACCAATCCACGTCTTCAATTTGGATATGCTCAATCTGCAGGATTTTCTCCTTGACTTGATCACAATGGGCTTCAACTTATTCTATCATCAATTTTGGTGGATCTGCCCCCTCAATGATTCCCATTGTAGGGAATGCCAGTATCTCCATGAGATTGTCTGAGGCATACCATCTTCTTCTGCAAAGGGCTCTAGCCTAGTTGATAGTATCATGTACCATGTCAATAACATTCTCCCAAGCTCGCACAACAGTTCGGATCCTTCTGAATTTGAGGCTGTCCAACTCAGGGATATCAACTGGCTTATTTTCAATACACTTATGCCAATCCATGATGTCTTCTACAACTTTAGAAGCTTGTTTTGTTTCCTCTACTTGCTGGCCCAAGCTGCCAACCATTTTTTCAAAGACAATGTAAGTCTCATGGATTTTACCCAAGGTAGTAAATAGATTAGCTAGTAGATGATGATGCTCCAGGTTGACTTGATTGGATAGGTCCTTGAACTCTTAGTATGAAAACCTAGAAAACGCAGAGGAGGATGCACTTGCAGTTGCATCCTTTAGCTGTTGTTGAAGCAAAACTATATTTTTAGCATTGGTAGTGTCCAAAGCTTCAGCATCTTGCAATTGGACTTGAAGAGAAGCATTTTGTTCTTGAAGGTCTTCAATCTTATTTTCAAATGCTTTTCTCAGTTCACGAATGTCAACTTCATGTTCTTTATTGGCCTTAACTAGCCGCTCTTGAAGTTTCTCGAGCTCCTCCTTCTTGACATCAATTTCTTTATTCATTATGATTACTGAATCAAAATTAGCACCTGCAAAAGAACCCATGGTAGCAACAGTATCTAGTGCTTCTTATTGTATGTCATCTGATTGCTTGGACCAAATGATTTGATTAGGAAAAAGGCCCTGCAACACATCCTAATCTCTGCCTCTTTTGTTACCCTTCTTCACCACTTCCTTAGCCCTTTTTCTATAGAAATAATCCCCAAGGGAGGTTACAATATCTTCCTCAGAAGTAGCTACCAATTCAGTGGAATATGTAGCCACATCTCCTATTGAAATTATTGGGGTTGTCTGAGTAACAAAGGTATTAGGTATTGTCATAGTAATCTGAGAGGTGGTTAGTGCAGAAGGGATAACTTCAGGGATTGAGGGTAAATAGGTTGGAGTAGAGATTGAAGTAAAAACTTCTGGTGAAGATAGAACAACCGGGATTTGGACATCATTGGCTGGTGGTGATGAAATAGATGATGGTGGTTGCATAGAGACAGTTGAAGACTAGATCTCTGCAACAATTGATGGTGGAATGGAAAGTGGAACTAACAGGGTTGGAGATGGAACGGTAATGGAAGTTATTGCATGAAATAACTGGGATATGGTGGATGGTGGGGTTACCCCATAAGATAAAGTGGAAAGAGATTGAATAGATGAAAGTAAGATCACTGAAGTTTTGGTATCAACAACAGTAGTGGTTTCAAGAGACTATTGATCTGGGACAAGATCATCCATGACTATGGCATCCAACAAATCTATGATTTCCTGAGAAATTTCAATTTCTTCCTGCACCACAGTCACAGAAGAAAGCGTTTCATCTTCCACATCACTGTCTTCAATAGTAAGAGTAGGAATCTCAGAGGGAGAAGTTTGAATTTTCTGTCTTTTAGCTGGTTTACTCACAACAATCACTTGAACACCACTAATCAGGTTGGATATAGTTGCCACTTGAATATCAGTAGTGGGTTTGGGTATTGCAACCACTTGGGTCTCGACCACCAGACTCATCTGTGCTAATTTCTGCTTCAATTGCTAAGATTTATGCATCCACATCTTTAACTCTGCAGCAGTTTTCAACTTTGGAGTATCCTCCATAAATACTTTGCCTTTGTCTCCATCTGGGTAGGTCAGAATCAATGGAGCACTAGCTTTGTGAGCTTCCTTTCCTTCCCTATCTTTTCTTATTTTCTCATCAAGCTTGAGTTCCATGCTTCTATGGCTCAAAACCTTGGTTTTAATCTCCCATTGATACTGAAAGATATGGCTCTGTTCTTCTTTGCTCTTTGCCCTCAGCAGGACTTCAGAGAAAATATTAACTCCCTGATAAATAGAGTCATCAGGGATGTGTTGATGTGTATAACCAATCTTCATATGTGCCTATTTGAAATGGGCCTCCATAAATCCTTTGGGGTCATGAGTTCTTTTGGGAGAAAATCCCAATTTCAAAGAAACAATCCTATCTCCCAGTGTTGCAGCCCAAGTTGAAGTTGGGATAACCAAAGGTTCGATGTTTAAAGGGAACTTAGGCCATCCCTTCCTTTTGGGACCAGTGAGCTTAAGGTAGACACAATCTGTAACAGTCTGATAAGATATCTCCTCAAGTAACAGTCTGTCAGGGACAACTCTTGGTAGCAAATGTACAATACTGCTTCCCCAGAATCTAATGTAAGCAAAGGCTTCTCCCACATACAAGTCACCCAATGTAGGGATGAGAGTTCTAGCATCAGGAGAAAAGGCAGGGATACTGAAACTCCAACTCCACCCCATGGTGGGATACTGAAACTCTGTACAGAAAACATCAATTATAAATGCAAAGAAAAATAAGTATGGCTTCCTTGTAGCTATTGTTTTCTGATATTTCTCAATGGTTGTCTTTAACTCTACTGATAAAATTGAAGCCCAACGGAATGACTACCCTGTTTTTAGGACATGATGGGCGATAGGAGCCCATTCAGCTTTGAATACTGAACATTTAGGGAGACCATAGAGTTTCCAGAGCATGGCTGCTAGAAGAGAATAAGGCTCTTTCAACTAGGAAATTGGGTATAAATTATCATCCCTGGGCATGAAATTTATCGCTTTGTGCATCCAAGACTTCCGCATTTCATTGAAATTGTACCTAGTACTTGACAACTCAAGGAATGCAACATTGAGGAGTTGAACAGTTGGTTGTAGGGCGTAAGCTCTGGTAAAAACATCAGGGCGAAAAGTAGCCAATTGAGACCCTGCGCTATCATTGAAAGATTGGTCTTTAGGGTTAGCATGTTCTATAATCCACTTAACTGCATCAGTGTAGGGAAGGATAGCAGGTCTGGAAGCTATAGCGTGGAGCTGTGAATCCCTAATATTTTCATAGGAGGGGCAGTCACTCTGTATATCAGTTAGGTCGTCATTGTCAAAGATGGAGTAAATTTTGGACCAATCCATTTGGTATGATTCAGAAACCTTATCGTTGGCGTCGGCAAGGATGACGATGTTTGGATATTTTTTCAAAAGATCTTTTTGAGGAGTTTACAGTGAGTGTTGCGAGACATGTTTGAAAAAATGGAGAAATATGATGAATAAATAAACAACAATAAGAAAAAAAACTCAAAATAGAAAAAAACCTTGAACAATTGAATAAGAAAGTGACACGAAGCCAACCTATGCAAGCTGGAAAAAATGGCGAAAACAACCCTTGGTAAAAATTCATGAAAACGACGCCTGGTAAAAACTCGCGAAAATGACCCCTAGTAAAAACTTGCAAAAATGACCCCTGGTAAAAACTCGCAGTAAAATCCGCACAAATGGCGAAAATGACCCTTGGTAAAAATTGGCAGTAAAATCCACACAACAAGCAATTTTCGAAAATGAAAAATGATAAAAGAAAACGGAAACAAAATCAACATATTTATTAATTCCGTTGGGTTACATCTAGGTTGTAATATTAAGACAAATCGATGGTTGGGATCTAATCTGGGGAATGCGGAAGACAAGTTGCAGGAGTTTAATTTTTCAGAAATATACACAACGTTCTCGCAATCCGCAATCCACAATCCGCAATTGCAGGTTTCATGATCACAACTCCAAATAAAAGAAAAAAAAAGTGTCATCACTTCTTATGGTGTCTGTTCTCTCTTTGAGGCTCACATGTGTGATATTTTGGCCTTAAAAAATAGATATCAATTCATGTATGAATGGTCAAGACCGAAAAAATATAAATCACAAGAAGGGTCAACCGATCCTTCATTTAGTAGATAATTGTGAACAACAATATCTATCAATTCACCTGTATCCAGACTGGTGAACACAAGAAGGATCGGACGACCATTCTGGCAGTCTAGAACTAATATAAAAATAATAATGGACAGAAGAAGGGTCGGCTTCCCCTTCATTCATGATGGAATTGTGCAAATATTCAACCTACGAGTATAGGCTGTCAATTCATGTATATCCTGAATGGTGAAGACAACAAAAATACTAATCACAAGAAGGGTTGGCCGACCCTTCATTTAAGCTGGAAAAATGGAGAAAATGACCCTTGGTAAAAGCTCACAGTAAAATCCACATAGCAGGTAAATTAAGGTTTCCATCTAATCAATGCATGTAAATTCTATTTTTAATACTAGAATTGTTTTCAAATTATCGGGTGAACTGCATATACTTTCGTCCAATTTTAAGTCTTAGATCATTTGATCTCATGGAAAAGAATATACCTTTGGAAGTGGGAATTTTTCTTGCATGCATTGGAGCAAGCTTAAACCCCTAGATTTGCTTATATATCAAAGATTCAAAATGATTATAACTTTGTTGGACTTGGTCCCAGATAGAATGTATAGTCAACAAGGTGTTAGAGTCTATTTGATTCTATCTAAATTAACTTGCCCCCATTGACCTCGACCAAGGGGGAAACCGAATCATACAGTACTCAGATCCCCATGCATTCCATTTTTTATATTATGTATCCTTTCCTATCATTCTTGCACCTCTAGCGATAAAGGAATTTCTCTGAGCCGTCCATCTTGCATGATCGATCTAGTACCGTTGATCTTCTTCCATGCTTATCCCCACAGCCTTCCACAGTCTTCAATCTCTCAAACATCACCTTCCTCACACCTTAGATATACGTAGTTATTATCAACTATCGATTTGGCCCCTTTCCGCATCCTTAGCGTCCAAAGGTGCACCTTTTACTAAGGTTCACGAATTTGGAACGTGCAGATACTCGGCGCATGTTCAATCTGCGAACTAAACCTCCACTGCTGATTCCTTTCCCCGCCATATCTGCACCGTCAAAACATGCGATCCCTACCAAAACTTCGCAAATATGAAAAGTCCATTTCCTCGCGCATCTCAAATAACCGAAGTACCTGTCGTCCGTAGATTTTTCCTTCTGCCTATTGATCTAATTTCCAACATGCTCACAGGATAGAAACACTCTGCCCATGCTTAAACATCCTATCTTACTTTTGCGAACAATGCTTGTGGCTGTCGATCTCCGTCAAGCTTCTGTAACCATCGATCTCCATCAAGCTTCTGGCAGTATAGAACTAGTATGAAAATAATAGTGGGCAGAAGAAGGGTCGATCTCCCATTCATTTATGAGGGAATTGAGAAAATATTCAACCTTCAAAGTATAGGCTATCAATTCATGTATATTATGAATGGAGAAGACTGCAAAAATACTAAGCACAAGAAGGGTTGGCCGACCTTTCATTTAAGGTGGAAAAAATGGCAAAAACGACCCTTGGTAAAAACTTGTAGTAAAATCCACATAGCAGGTATTTTTTGAAGATGAAAAATAATAAAAGGAAATAGAAACAAAATCAACATATTTATTAATTCCGTTGGGTAAAATCTAGGCGGTAAGATTAAGACAAATCGACGACTGAGATCTAATGTGTGGAATGTGGAAGATGAGTTGCAGGGGTTTAATTTTTTGGAAATATATACAATGTTCCCACAATCCGCAATCCTTTCCCACAATCTGCATTGCGGGTTGTCGAAATGAAGAACACAAACATTTACAATACTCTTCCCGTAATCCGCAATTGCGGGTTGCGGGCATAAAAATCCTTGATTATTGGAAAACATTTACAACCAAAAACAAGAATGATCAATCATGGAAAAATACTAAGGCTAGGCCATCATTTCATGTATAACTAGAATGGTCAATAATGGAAAAATCCTAAGCACAAGAAGGTTCGGCCAACCCTCCGTTTAGTACATAATTGATAACACCGATATTCAACAATTCACCTGTATCCAGAATGGTGAGCACAAGAAGGATCAGACAACCCTTCATGTAGTCTAGAACTAGTATGGAAATAATACTGGGAAAATCACATGAATGGGGGGGACCATCGAAGGAGAGAACTGGAGACACTCTGTACTTGGAGACTTGTAATGTTTTACAATCTTTAAATAATTTCAGTTAGTTTCTATTTTACTTTATTTTCTTATAGGAATCAAATTTCCTTGATTCATTTTGGTTTTTCATACATACATCTACTAACTCTGTTTTGTATTGTTAAATCATAAAACATATAAATCTCTGTGCTTGATTTATCATTCATATTATTTATATGCAGGTTATGCACCAGTCTATTTCTTTCCCTGATTCATATTATTTCACATTCTGCAATCACAACACAGTCATTATCGTCATAATTTAATTTGTTAATTAGCTCATCATTGACAGGACAATCACATTCTTTTTAATCCTTTGAATAAAATAACACAGGAATATTTACTCTTGAAAATATGCATCAACTCTGTTCGGGAATATTATTTCAAAATTGAAAAGCTCAATACAAAACGAGTATAATATCTTCACGATTTACAACCCTTACTACATTGCCAAAAAAATATCTAATCCTTTGAATAAAACAACACAGGAATCTTTAGTCTTGAAAATATGCATCAACTTTGCTTAACAATCTTTATTCAACATTGAAGGGCTCAATACAAAACGAATATCTCTTCACGGGTTCCAACACTTACTACATTGCCAAAAATTGTCTTTTATACATTGTAAAACCTCTCGAGGTAAGACCCTAACTACTTCATAACTAAAAATAGAAAATTATAAACTAACTATTATATTCCATTTCGCTCAAAATTTATACAATTTCCAAAATTTCTCAGAATATTACATTTGATGTCTTTCTATTGGCTGTAGCTGGTGACAGGGCTTCTTTCTCGA
Organism: Larix kaempferi; assembly: GCA_027924585.1. Taxonomy (NCBI): domain Eukaryota; kingdom Viridiplantae; phylum Streptophyta; class Pinopsida; order Pinales; family Pinaceae; genus Larix; species Larix kaempferi. The sequence continues at coordinate 14,341,089 of BSBM01000085.1, forward strand.
ACAGTAGTCTACAAGTGTGCAAGGTGTACTTCATTTTCCCATATCTCTCCACTGTCATCCATTGCTCTGTAGAAGGTACCTCATAACTAGTCATCTCCTCAACCAGAATGTTCATCTCTATGTGCTCTACAATGGAAGTTGGAGGAATCTTTCTAGCTATCATGGCCAGCTGGTTTAGAATTTCAAAGTCAATGGAGAGTTTCTTCAGTAGAATTTTCCCTGTTAGAACATGAGTCAAGCCTTGAAATTGCTCATGGTTCCTTTCAATGTTATATAGTAAATCCTTATAATTGTCCTTGGAAATTAATTCATTATTTTCATCCCAAAAGGAAGGTAGTCCCTTTTGTATTACCTTTTCAAATCCCATTTTGAACGCGAGTCAACCTATTCCTTCATCTATTCTGCACTAGCCTGAACATTTTTAATGTGAGAATGTTTGCCAATGACTCTCCTAGCCCAAGTTATGACTATTACCATGTTTTTGATAGCCATTGCTTTTAGATCACCTTCTGTCAGAGTATTTAAGAAACTTATGGTACCCTGGGCTGTATCTTTTGGTATCTTATCTAAAAATTCTCTCATTGCTTTACAGCTTTGTAAGCTATCATTTTCTATGGCTTCCTTTGTCTTCATAAAATCTAAATAAGACCTCATTTTTGGAGCCTCATCGATGATTGAATCCCAAATCAAATGCTTTGCACCTTGCAATGCTAGTTGTCCTTTCACTTGGCCTATCATCCTCTGATTTCTACCTACCAAATCTTTATTGTTTTTTGTCAACTCTTTAATTTCATTTTTCTTTTTTCTGATTTTCCTCTTCTAGTCTTTGTTTTTCTTCTTTTAGTTCTATGATCTCCACCTCTTTCAAGCTAACTTGGGACATAGATTGAACTATATCATCTGTGCTTGCTTCTTTGTTGCCTTGATCTATTCCTTGCTTCTCTTGTGTTGTATTTTCCAATTTGGCCTTTAGATCTTCAGTTTTAGTCTTAAGACTCAATATATCTTTCTCCCAACTTTCCTCTTTTTCCTCAAACTTGAGCAATTTAGCAAGACAGTCATCCAATTCTCAAGATAAAGTTTCTTTTTCTTGTTCTAACCCAGTTAATTCAGAGGCTTGAATTATCTGAATTGATCGAATTCTAACCTTTTGTTGAAGTAATTGGATATTCTTTTCTTTCTCAGCTAAAATATTTTTAATTTCCTCCCCTCTATTTGGTTCATCATTGCTCTTCACCGGGTCATCTTGTAATCTTTTTATTTGCAGCTGATGAGCTTTGTTCTCTGTTTTCTCTTGCCTCAACTAAATTTGCATCTTGTTCACTGTTTTCTGTAGTTTTTCCACTGTTAAAGTAGCTTTCATCATATCAACATAAATCATCTCTCCAGTCTGTCTATGTAGGTAAATTTTATCAGGGACTGTTATCTTCTGCAAATTCAATTTCATTTCCATGACCATATCATCAGACGATACAACCAAATTCAAAGTATTTTTGTTTGGATCTCTGCTAGTCATCAGAGTAATTTCTGAATCAACAACATTCCTGACTTCTGGAAACAACTTATGCATTGCTTCTATTGTTGTTTGTCTGTCTTTGCCATATTTTACACATATTTCATCTCTTGAATGGAATTTTCTAGAACCACCTACAACTCTTGCCTCCTAAAATTTGTATTCCTATACTTGAATTCCTGCCCTTGGTATTTTTCTTTCTTCATTCTGTTTTCTTTGTCAGATACAACTACTTCATCTTGCTGGCTTGATTTTAATCTTTTGGCTTCTCTTTCTTCCTCCACCTGCATATCAGTACTTTCATAAAAACTTATTTTAATTGTTGCTTCAACCTTTCCAGGGGTAGGTACCATCTCAGGTACCAACTCAACTGAAACCTTATCCAAGGTAGAAGGATTAGCATGTGAACTTCCCGAAACTTCTGTGTATGATTCATATTGTAGTAAATTTTCCATCTTTGCCAATCCTTCAACCTCTTGGTAATCAAAGGATTTATTTTTGTTCTCTTGCCTTCTGTTAGAAATAACAAGACAAGGATCATAATTAATAGTTGTCGCTTTCCTAAAACTCACTACTTCTAAATGTTTTTGTACAAAAGGAAGAGCATTATTGTTCTTGATGATAAAAGGACCAATTTTTAAAGGGAACTTTATATCTGTAGCTTTCTTGAAATGTAGAAAATGGTCATTTTATACTGTCAATTTTTGTCTGATAAACTCCAAAGCCAAAAATTCTCAAAGTCAAAAAGTCTAGTAGAATATAGGGCTCCCTAACAAATCCATAAAGTCTGATTACTGTATCTTGCTTCTTTAAAAACTAGTCTCCAATTGCTTTTTTTGGGCTTAATTGCATCAAGGTCTTCATCTCTGATAATACTCTAGGCAAATATTTCCAAACATCAATCTGTATACTTCTGATAAAATTAAATTCATAAAATTAAACATACTATCTTCCATTGTTTCTGAAAACACAGATTGTGGGAAATGTAAATCTTTCTGACTGCTAAACAGGAGCATTTTCATCAGGTGTGTCTGGAATCTGAAATGTCTCGAAGTGTGGAAATTCACTAACTACGAGTGGATGTTCTGAGCCAAGAATTCCTCAAATTTAAGGTAGGGTACTTGACTGTTATGCATTTCTGGTTTAGCAACACTTAATGTAAAAAGCAAACTTAACTAGACCTTTGTGACCATGGAATCATCATCAAACCCTAAAAACTGTGAAATGAGTGACAAAACTAACTGTGAATTTTCATCAAAGAAATTAATGTCAAGTGGATAGGGGGTGTTATCAATGGCAAGGCTAGGTTTCAGACAACTAGTCATGAAGGGTTGTTTGGTCTCAGGGGATGACTCTCTGTACTGGCTAACTAGGGCTTCTTCGGCAAAATCTTCCTAGTGGTGGGAGGAAAACAGGGGTACTGCTAGAGCTTTCCTAATGGTAGACGCATTTACACAACAAAGCATTTTCTTTCGTGATGAATTCATAATGACTATTTGACTCTGAGAATAATTTACTGTAGACCATGAAATGAATTCCAGAAATCTTGAAGGTTGTTCGGGACAGAAATGGTTAAAGCGAGACTTATAAACATTGTGCACATCCAAATTTTGTTTATATAAACCCTCCAACTTACTTTTGATTTCTAAAACTAAGAATTTAACCATTATGGGGTCACTAATGTCACTATCTCTATCCACTAGTGTTTCCCCTATCCTCATAGTTTCAACGTTTTGATAGACGATTTCACTACTTCCTTCCAGTATGTAAACAATTCTAGTTACTTTCACAAGTTAAGAGGACCTACCTGGCATAGACAGGATGAATAAACTATGCTTTATTTCTTTCGAGCAGGACAAACCTGTTCCAATCCTCCATCATTCGCAACAAAAAAGTCAATTTTTGACGTGCCCTTCTCTTTTATACACCACCGAAGGTGGTTTCACAACGTGGGATGGTGGTTTTCCTTCTCGCTTTCTCTGATTGCAGAATGATGTAGAGACAAAACACGTACAACATGTTGGCGGTGCGGAAAGATTATGGACTGTTGATCTAACCTCCCTTTATCGAATAGCCGTTGATCTAACTTCCCTTTTATCATTCTCCCATGAGGCACGGCGGGAATTTTCCCAAGACCACCTGAACCAGTTTTCCAACAATTGGTCATTTACAAGATTTTCTCCAGGGTTGATCCTGAAACCCTATTTTGGACAACTTATAACTTTCTCCTAGGAAATGATTAAGGAAAAACGAGACCATGAATAGATAGCCACTTCAACAATCTATAGCATGATATGATGGTGCATGCATTTTTCTCAAACCATGAATTATGCCAGTCATTCTCTCAGAGCAGTTTTTTCTACTTTTTCCATACATTGTCAATGTCCAAAGTTTCACAAACTTGTCATATTTTTCCAGAATGATGTCAGATTGAAAGACTGACTCTAATGATAGCACCAGAACACCATCATGTGTATTTCGAGCCTCATCACACATTACACGTCATCATACATGCCATGTCATCACTTCCTATGGTGTTAGTTCTCTCTTTGAGGCTCACATGTGTGAGATTTTGGCTGCCAAAATAGAGATCAATTCATGTATAACCAAAATGGTCAAGACTGGAAAACTACAAATAACAGGAAGGGTCGGCTGACCCTTCATTTAGTAGATAATTGTGGACATGAATATCTAGCAATTCACATGTATCCAAACTGGTGAACCCAAGAAGGATCGGACAACCCTTCGTGCAGTCCAGAACTAGTATGAAAATAATATTGGTCAGAAGAAGGGTTGATCGCCCTTCATTTATGAGGGAATTGTGCAAATATTCAACCCATGAAGTATAGGATGTCAATTCATGTATATCCTGAATGGTGAAGACTTCAAAAATACTAACCACAAGAAGGGTCGACCGACCCTTCATTTAAAAGAGAAATGAAAAAATATTTAATCTACGAAGGTTGGGACAACAATTTCCCACTACCAAATTCCGCAGTATATGGTAGGGATTGGGACATTGCCTAACTTATAACATCTAAACAATATTTCTCCGGGCTTCCGACCGCCGGCAAGAAGGATCAGCCGCCCCTTCTTTTGGTAGATAATTGAGAACACCAATAGCCGACAATTCACCTGTATCTAGAATGTTGAGCACAAGAAGGATTGAACCACCCTTCTTGCAGTCTAGAACTATTATGAAAATAATAGTGGGCAGAAGAAGGATTGGTCGACCCTTCATCCATTTATCTCGAGCCTCATTCAAAATGTGGTGTTGGTTAATGAAATTCAACTTGAAATGACCGTCATATTCTACAGACACCGAGTCATTTGATAATTTGTATTTTTTTTACAACTTCAAGTGACCATCATAATTATCATATCGGAACACTACAAAAACCAATTTCAAAAGTGGCAATACCAAAAGAAAAAGTATGGTTTTGGAACCTGGATTTGGCACTTTTGGAAATGGATTTGGGAGTTTTGGAACCGGTTTGGTCACTTTTGGAACCGGATTTGGCACTTTTGGAATCGGTTTTGGCTCTTTAGGAACCGGTTTTGTAACTTTTGGAACCTTGATTTGGCACTTTCGGAATCATTTTTGGCACTTTTGGAATCGGTTTTGGCACTTTCAGAACCGCTTTGGCACATTTGGAACCGCTTTTGGCACTTTTGGAACCTTGATTTGGCACTTTCGGAACTAGTTTTGGCACTTTCAGGACCAGATTTGGCACTTATTTGGAACCGGTTTTGGCACTTTTGGAACCCGGATTTGGCAGTTTGGGAACCGGATTTTGCTTGAGCTTGGGGTTTAGAAAGGCTATTTTTGACCCATCTTCAAAGTGACTTGGACTAGAATAAGTCCAATTTTAATGAAATTGGCGTTTTACCTCTTTCATCAAATTATCTTTTATTTTGAAGAGCTTTTCCTTCTTTATGGCCACGTCATCCATCAACTTGGTGACATTGTCTGCTCTTGCTTGTGTTGTAGCTATATGTTGACCATTGCTATGAGCTAAGGGTCCTTGTGATTACCCTCCAATATTTCACTTTATGTTACTATAACAACATCTTTGTAAGTTGGACATTTCATCCTCTTTTCTAACTTCCTCATGATAGCTTTCCTTTTAGAGTAAAAAAGATTGTATCCAATTTTTCCACTGTGTGCCGCTTTGAAGAGGTAAACGATGTGAGAGCGAGCTCTTGAAGTAGGAGAAGCCCTCAAGTGATTATCTCTGGTAGGTCTGTTTCCAGCATTTGTGTGTCAGGGCTCCCTTGTTCAACAACTTGCTTGGACTTTTCTTCTTCTTCCTTTTTCCTTTGATGCTCAGTTGCGTCTCTGTCTGCTTTGTCTCTCATTTCTTGCAACCTTTCAGCCTCTTCCCTTTGTATCTTCTTCAGCTTCCTCCTTTCAGAGTCTTTCGATTTCCTCTCTCTGAATCATATCTTCTTCTTCCTTCTGGAGCCTATCTGTGTCTTCCTTTTGTACCCTCTCTGCTTTCACTTTTTGGATTTTTTCAGTTTCCTCTTTTAGATTCTTTTCAGCTCCTGCTAATTGTATAGGTAATGCATCGTGATGTTTCTTTTCTGCTTCCTTCTTTTTCCTTATTTCAGCTTCCTTGGTAGTGTTAGCCTTAGAACTGGAACCAACCCCACTTTTGGGATGATAACGCTTGTTCAATTCGGTTATGTTTTTTGTGCTCCGAAAGAATGCTTCATCTTTGTCAAACAAATGTGCGTAATCAAAAGTGATCCAGCAAGAAGCACAGTGAGCAACAACCTTACCTTCGGGATCATGTCTTCTGAAAATATTAGTTCCAAACCAAAACACCTCTAAATATTTAGCAAATTCTTCACCATATTTTTCTTTATTAAGCTTGTATGCTCCAATAGTAAATGACATCGGTGGATAGGAAACCTTCTTTTTGTCATGAAGGAATCTACTAACCCGATTGATGAACAGTTGCCTCATGACCTCTTTATGTATAACAAAGTCAGTGGCATACCGAGGAAGTAAAGAAGGGGGTTGAGTTCCTCCATACATCCTAATGAATGTGCCTTCCGAGGAGAAGTAACAATCCCCAAATTCCTCAATGACGGATATGGCATTCTCTGACATGCAATTTGGTTCTTCTTTGAATATTAACCGGTACAATGGCATGATAAACATTTCACAAAGATGTGTGTAGTGACCTGCGTGTTGGGATATTCCTATACTCCATACTAGTCCTAATAGCATTTTCCATTTTTGCATTTTCAGTCATGCATGCATTTTGCATGCAGTCATGATTTTGCATGCATGCATGCAATTGCATGCATCCTAGTCATCAGTCCCAACACCTAGCCCTCAGTTAGCTAGCCCTGGGAGCTTCTTTTAGATTAGTTTTAGCCCTCCTAGTGCTTAGTGTGCCCTCCTTTTGCCTACCACTTGTGAAAGGTGCCCTCTTTCACCTACCACTTAGTTGCACATCAGTTAATTGAGTTATCTTTAGATCTTTCCTTGATTTAAGGCTAGATTGACTCCTCAACTAACTATATCACTCCGATGGACCTCCAGTGAGACTAGACTGCCTATTCTGAATCCAGTTAGCTCCCCATGCTCCCTCCACTAAGCCTCCTTCATTCAGTTAGTGCCTCCATGTGCCAGTTACACCTACCACACTTAGTTAGACTCAGTTTGACACCTAGTTGATTGTTACTTGTGCATTTTTGACTCCACTGATGATGATCAGGACTCCTAGTTGTGCTTCAATGACACTCCATTGATCTGATGATCACTCCATGAAGGCTAATTCAAATTTCGACCTTGGAATTCAAATCCTCGCCATTGTATTATTTATTTGTCCATAATGTGATTAATGAATTAGTGTGTGATGTTATTCTTCTTCTATCCGAGTTCTATTGTATCATAATTTTGTTGCTCCTTTACACTGCATTGACAACTCTTCTTTTATTTTCCTACTTCATCTTAATCTTTCTTGTGAGGTATACATCAGCTCTTAGATATGCTATGAGGATTTTCACATGGTATCAGAGCATGCTGAGAGTATAGTCTATCTCCATTCCTGAGAGTTTTTTGTAGGTTATTATCAAGATTTCAAGTGCAACAGTTGCAATAGATTCTGCACTTTTGCAGCAGTAGCAGTTGCAGAAATTTTCTATTGTTTTTTGTAGGTCTTTTGAAACAACTTCCATGAATGTAGAAGGAATTACTTCTCGTTATCCATTCAACTATGGTGAATGGAAACCACAGATGATAGCACATTTGAAGAGACATGGTCTCTTTGATTATTGTTTTGAAAGAGAGTTCAAATCCTCTGAAGAAGTGAATGACTGGTTAAATGAATGTGACAGAGCCTATGCAACCATGCTATTTTCTATGTCTCGATGCATGGTACCCCACTTTCTTTCTGCTGAATCTCCAAAAGAGCTATGGGCCCATCTGGATGAAAGATTTGGCAAACAAAATGAAGGTATTGATCCAAACCATTTCGAGAGCAAGCCCACTGTTGCATTCGCCCTCCTTGATGGTCTCTCTAATCATGAATCAGTATCAAACATATCTCATAATGAATTTGTCCACAACGAAGAAGAACTTGTAGATTCTACACTCATGCTCCAAATTTCTTCTATTTCGAATTACGTGCCAACTCACACTCTAGAAACTGCAGAGGTTCTTAAATAGTCTCCTGCACAAGAGTCTGTTGGTTTGCATCATGATCTATTGAATGTTTCAGAGGTCAAATAAGCGATTGGAGGTAATGCATTCTCTCTCCTTGATCACTGACCTCTTATGTACTACTATATGATCATTTGTACATTCTCTCAGAAGTTTATTGAAGATGTAGGGTATTACCATTCGCTTGGGATAATTTCTCATGCATTTTATGGTTTTGATCTCACCTCTACTGGTTCAAAGGAGATCTCAAGAAACCATTCATTAAGTCTTGGAGCTGATTTAAAATACAAGCAATCACTACTTGGGATAATTTCTCATGCATATCATGGTTTTGATCTCACCTCTAATGGTTCAAAGGAGATATCAAGAAACCATTCTTCAAGTCTTGGATATGAATTGGATTCAAAGCATTCACTATAATGTGATGGTTCTTTTGGGCATAATATCACCTATGATGGTTCAAAGGAGAAAACAAAAGACTATCTACACATTCATGGATTTGATCCTACCTCGGCTGATTTGAATCACGGGTTCCAGGATCATCCTCATACTTTTGGATTTGTTCTCATCACATTCAATCTCAAGAGCAAGTACAAGCACATGCTTTTTTAAGCATGAACCACTTCTTCCCAAGGAGAAGATACCTCCATACATATGACCAAGCATCACACCTGCTTGAGTTTGGAGCATTTATTTTTGGTGTGCCCTACAGTCTATTTTGAGGGGGGGTATTTTTCCCATGAGGTTTTCCCCATTTCCTTGGTTTATTGATTGTTGTTATTATTCATTGTATTGGGTGACCTTTGGTCTCAGTTACTAGGGCCCAAGATGGACTAAGGGGGGGTGTTAGGATATTCCTATACTCCATCCTAGTCCTAACAACATTTTGCATTTTTGCATTTTCAGTCATGCATGCAGGCATGCAATTTCATGCATCCCAATCATCAGTCCCAGCACCTGGACCTCAGTTAGCTACCCTCAGGAGCTTATTTCAGATCAGTTTTAGCCCTCCTAGTGCTTAATGCACCCTCCTTTCACCTACCACTTTGTTGCACTTCAGTTAGTTGAGTTATCTTTAGATATTTCCTTGATTTAAGGCTAGATTGACTCCTCAAATGATTGTATCAATACAATGGACCTCCAGTGAGACTAGACTGCCTATTCTGAATCCAGTTAGCTCCTCATGCACACTCCACTGAGCCTCCTTCATTCAGTTAGTGCCTCCATGTGCCAATTATACCTACCACACTCAGTTAGACTCAATTTGACACCTGGTTGACAATTACTTGTGCATTGATGACTCCACTGATGATTATGAGGACTCCTAGTTGTGCTTTGATGACATTCCATTAACTTGATGATCACTCCATGAAGGCTAATTTGAATTCCCACCTTGGCATTTGAATCCTCACCATTGTATTATTTATTTGTCCATATTGTGATTAATGAATTAGTGTATGATGTTATTCTGCTTCTATCCGAGTTCTAATGTATCATAATTATGTTGCTCCTTTACATTGCATTGACCACTCTTCTTCTATTTACTTGCTTAATCTTAATATTTCTTGTGAGGTATACATCAGCTCTTAGATCTGCTGTGAGGATTTTCACACTGCGTACTTGTGGACCCAGGTCATCTGATAGGTTATGTGGAGAGGATTTTTCATTATGATTCCAGATACATCCCAAGTCATGGAAAGTGTATTTGCATAATAAGCAATCTACTAGATAGGAGGACATGAAGAAATCAGCTTTCTTTTGTGTCAATCCTCCTTGTGGTATAGCTATATGCGATGCCATACTGTCAGAGATGATATCTTCCTACCTGAACATCGTACCGTGTGTGGCGACATTGTACATTATTGGTACCCAACTAAGTTTATATGTGTCCCCATTTTCCAACCACGAAAACTTGGCTCAACATCGAGGATACAAGCGTGTATGGCATCCTTAAGTGTTGACTCTTGTAGTCTCCATTGGTCCTTGACCTCAACTATCTTTCAGAAATTGTCATCCTTTTGGCATAATCTAAAGGATCTATGTTGACTCCTTTTTCCCAATCATCATTCATCATGACCTTAGGGGAGGGAAACCTATATGCTGTAGTGATATGGGCTAGTTGGAAGGATGCCAACCCTATCCCATTGATGTCTAAGACAATCCTGGTGTTAGTATCTATTTGGGGTAAGATCCACCCAATGACTTATGAACATGGGAACAACTATGGGTGTGTGGCTTCTTTATGGAGGCCAGACCTCTTGATGTGTTGGTAAACCATTAATTCTTCAATGGTTTCATCAACAAAATTTGTATCTCTTATGGCCTTTTATAGCCCGCTCCATTGAAACTTCGGGGAAGCTCCTGTCACAGCTTTGGTATCTCCGAACATCGTTCCAAGCATGGTGTCCAACAAGATTTCTATGTCTGAGTCCGATTCGACTAGCTTGGCTTTACTCCTGATGGAACGCCTATGCACATCAAGTCTGTGGTGACACACAATGAACAAATAAGGAATCAAAATGTTTATGAACACTACAATATCCATGATGCAGTAAATAAGTAGAACAAAACTTGAGGTTATATGAGTGTTAGTTTCCTTTTTTAAAATTACTTATCAAAGTTGAACTTCGGGGAGAAGGATGACCTTAACTTTCTTTGCTTAATTACAAATAGTTATAGAAATCCAAAAGAAGCTAAAGAAAATTACAAACAGCCAAGCAAACTAATTTTTTAAGTGAGCAAGGAAAGCTATTTAAAATTTAACAAGTCCTGAGTATATGCGTGAAAGTGAAAAAAAGTAACTGTAGAACAACCTTCACTTAGAGGTGACTTCTGTGTCAAAACTCCGATTGAAAAGATATCTCCTCCTTAGAAAAAATGTGACCCGATGGATACAACGAGTCAAAACCGCCATAGGGTGAGATAGTGCGTGAGCCCTGCTATTGGAAATCTTTTGGCGTGTTTTTTTTTTCAAATAGAACGTGAGCCATAGGTCTAAAAAGGAATGGTGTATGCGGGGTTTCTGTTGATTGAAGGTTAGCTAGGGAATGCAGGTTTATATACTTGAAACTGCCTTTTCATCTTCCACCCGTGAAAACTAACAATGGACTGAGGAGAGGAACACATTCTTCCTTTCTCCTGGTTAGGTGCAAAGAACTATGCATCTTTACAATTCATCATAGTTTCGCTATCATATCCGAGCAATGGAGCTACCGGGTCGTGGTCGTAGTGAGCGGGATAGAGCGCTAGAAGTAACTGCATAAGGTCTTCTCAAATAGCTTCAGGAAGGAAGCCATTTTTACCCTTTGCGTTACGCCTTCCAGGAGATACATATACCCTTATACCACCTACAAGCAACTAGTTCACATAGATTTTACCCTCAGGATGACTGGATAAAATCGTGACGACCAACATGAGAAAATGGGCTATGGGTGGCTGGGCTCAAAAGAAACGACATGGGTAACCCTGTGTGGGAGAGTGTTTTCCTGCGGGAGTCCTAAGAGAAATTTAAACAAGCACTAAGACCATACTAAAGGAAAATATTACTCCCAAAAACCCTTGAGACCAACGAATGGATAACATGTGTTAAAAATGATACTTTCAGTAGCCAAAAAGAAAATGGAATTGTGTTAAGAACACCTACCTGTCAAAGGTAGAGTGATTGGGATAACTTCGTGAGCCCAATGGTGAGCTAAGCGGCATTCTCCGACTGGTGGAAACTCTAATAGTGCTCGAACAATGCTTGTGCTTTGCAAATGGTGGTTAAAACAATTAAAACCCCATGCTATATATAAAACCCTTAACATTTAAATCACACAAGGTTCGGTAGGTGGCCATTAAATGACCCCACCAGTTGGCATCCACTTTCCCACATCTCACTTTTCAAGAACAACCCACGTCGAATGCTTCGACGGTATTGCCACATATTTTCTGAAATGGTCGGTGAGTTTGTCCAACACGTAGCAATCCTATCGGTGCGAGACTGGCTAAAACGCCACGAAGTGGACAACCAATCTTGTCCAGAAAGTGGTGAATCATCGACAAAATATTGTTGAAACCACTGCGAAGAGGGACACATAGTCTTTTCAAACTGTGATGGTTGATGAATCGAGGGCAGACCACAATGAACTATCAGCAAGGTCTGGGCCACTTTGTGACGAAAAGTTTGGAAAAGAGAGGCTTTGTCAGAGCGAGGTTTTCGATGCGTTAAGCCCAATTGGTAGCGCAATGGTCGGTGGGTTCTGGGCTATTTTGTGGTGAAACATTTGTGCGAGACATTGAAAAGGATGCAAAAAGGAGAGAGAAACGACAAAAATAAAACAAAATAAGTGAAACAGTCGGCGACACAAAGCTCGACGAACTGCGATCGGTCGGCGTCGATAAACCGAAATGCTGCAACAAGGGTCGGCAAAAATAAAACAAAATAATGGTTGGAAAAGAAAGAACAAAAAACCGCAACCATTTAGGCGAAAAATAAACAAATAACCATGAAACTGGTCGGCAAAAAAATGAACAAAAGGTTGCAATAACTTTGTTGAAAGAAAAAGGAGTTTTCCTTAGCCGAAAAAATAACTTTTCCTCAATATTTTCTAAGAATAAGAAAAACACAAACTAAGGGTCAAAAGGAAAACTTCAGACAAGTAACAAGCTCTAAAAGTAAAGGAGGGGCCCTATATTTTTTTTTGAAAATTATGGGGATCAGGTTGCAGCAGCTGCAATTGGCAATTTGTTGGTGAACACAGATCTCTGAAAAAATATTTCTTCAAGGTCATAAAACTTACATTTCATGAGTCCCATATGCAAATTTCCTACACAGTTGAGATTTTATATAGGGCAGTGACCATCTTTATCACCTTTTTCATTGGGAAATACAGGTAAATTTGCTTCAGTCTTCTCAACCACTCTCCTGATGCCGATATATGAAGTTCATTTTAAAACCATCTTTCGGATGCCCGCTAAATAGGACTCCACAAGATTGTTACAGAATCCCACAGACATATTCGGCATTTGTTCCTCATTCCCATGTTGTTAGCATTTCTTTAGATGCTTTCTTTATTGACTAATTTTGTCCTCAGAGTCTTCCATGATAGTTTTCTTCAACCTTCAACATTTGGCTTCAGTTCTTCCGTCCATAATGTCCTTTTGTGTAAGCAAGAGATTTATTTTATTGTCATGCTCATGGACGGAGAAGAACCTTGCTAAGCTGACCATTAGGGCCATTTTCTTGATTGGATGTCTCTCGCTTCTCTCAACCATGCTTTAATAGAGGTTATATTTTCTGGAAAATGGACTCTTTGATATAAGCTCTTTTGGATTTTGATTTGCAAGATGGGATCATTTTTAATACCATACATCTGTGAGACATGCTTCCTTTCCATGGGTCCATCATTAGTGAAGTAGCTGAGATAGTTGTTAAATGTGAGAGTGAATGGAGCCCCAAGATAATAATACAAAAATCATAAGTCTTAGTTATTTAACAAGGATTATCATGACTCAAATATGGAACTAAAGAGGATCCTCCCTTTCTAAAAAACTAAATAGCAAAAAGCACTGTCATATAGGGAAAACTTTCCTTTATAAGTAGATTATGATCTTTCAATGACTTTGAGATTTATCAGAGCCCTATATTTCCATATACCAAGAAGTCGAGCTGGGATTTATTTGAGACCAAAATAAAGGAACCAAACAAAAAGTGAACAAATGGATCTAATGAAAGAAAACAAATAAAACAAACAACTCAAAATAGAAAACAGTAAACTAGAAAAGGAAAAAAGGCGTTTATCTATGTACAAAAGAAAACATCCCTAAACCTAAGTGAAGTACTGTTTCATAGCAAGGCCATTGACATGGATATTTTCTCCCATCCCCTGGAAATATTTAAGTTTGTATGTCGATGGGCCAAGCTTTTCGGAAATTTGGTAAGGGCCAAGCCATAGTTGTTGAAATTTCGTATGATTCCCCTTTTCGTCATGTGGGTGATCCCACTTTAGAACTAAGTCACCTACCTCAAAGCTTCTTTTGCCATAATTCCTTTTATCAAACCACCTTTTGACAATATCTTTCTATTGGTAGAATCTATCTTTGGCCTTCTGTCGTGATTCTTCAAGCTTCAGCAGGGTATCAATTCATGACTGTAGGATTTCGCTCCTAGAACCTCAAGAGGCTTAGGCTAGTTGTAGGGATGGGAGCAGTATATTAGGTGGGAGTATGCATTATTTCCCATAGACCGGTGTATAAGGGGAAACTCCTAAGGCATTCTTTGGAGTAACCCTATCTTCCCATAAACCATTTGGAAGGGCTGCAAGCCAAATTCTTTCATTCTCAATAACAGTTTTCTTAAGGATACAAATGGGATTTTTATTTGAGGATTCAGCTAGTCCATTTACTTGGGGATAATAATTTGCCGAGTAATGCAATTTAATTTCTCTTTCGTAAAAAAATGCATTTAATTTTACAGATGAAAAGTAAGTTTCATTATCAAAAACTAACGAAATTGCAACCCCTAACCTGGTTATGATATTTTCTTGCAGGAACTTGATGACTGTGTCTTCATTCAGTTTGTGCACCAGAATAGATTATGTCCACCAAGTGAAATAATCCGTGGTTGTGAGTATATATCGATGTTGTAGTGAAGATTTCATATTTATTTCTCCAATAAAATCTATGCCCCATGGCTCGAATGGTTTAGAGATAATAATTGGCTGCAATGGTCCTACTGCTTTTGGAAATATGCCACTGCTTCTTTGACATACATTACATTTCCTAGAATGAGCATGGGAATCTTTAAAAAGAGTAGGCTAATAGTATCCTACCCTTAGTATGTTTTGGGTAGTAGTATCTCGGAATAATGTCCCCACGAGGGACCATCATGTAATTCTTGGACTACTTTCTCTGCATCTTCCTTCTCAAGACACCTAAGAAATATCCCACCATAGTTTTTTCTAAAAAGCACTCCATCGATTATTTGATAGGACATTGATTTCAATCGGAGTGCCCTTATCTACTTAGGACTCCAGTGTTCTGGTAAATATCCTTGTTGCAAATAGTGCACTAGGTCTCTATACCAAGTCTCGGGACCAGTGAAAATAGGACATACCTCAGTAGGATTCAATTCTGCTTCGTTTTCCCATTCTTGCTCTTCACTGACTAGATTTTCAGTGAGTAACCTACAAAAGCCTTGACCTTTAATGATGGTAGCTAGCTCAAATTCCAAATCATAATCTTGAAGTGTGATTACCCAATTCCCTCTTCTTTTCCCTAATTCCTTTTGCACAAACAATGATCTAATAGTGGGGTGAGGTACTATAACTTTTGTTCTATTTTTTAAGATATATGGTATGAACTATTTTACCACTTTAAACACTACATATGCTTGCTTATCCATGGCGGGGTAATTCAGTTCAGCCCCTTGCAAACCAGTTCTCATGAAAGATATGGGATATTCATCCTCTGATTCCTCTTTATGAGTGAGCATTGCTGCAAGAGAGTTATCCAAAGCAAAGGTGTACATGATAAAATCTTTCTCGAAATATGGACTCCTTAAAGACGCTGTGTCGGCGATGGAAGTTTTAATATCCATAAACTCGATCTTCTCTATGTCATTCCATTTAAATTGTACACTTTGCTTCACCATTTGTTGCAAAGGCTTAACAATCTGAGCAAAATCAGGCACAAACCTTTAAACAAAATTTATCGTGCCCATAAATGATTGCATAGCCTTTTTGTTATGGGGCATGGGAATCTAGCTTATAGCTTGAACTCTCTCTTGATCTATTGAGATTCCCTTCTTTGAGATGATGTGACCTAAAAGGTTACCTTCAAGAACAATAAAAACACTCTTCTTAAGGTTTAGAGATATATCATATTTTCTACAGCAGTAAAAAATCTATTTTAGGTGGAAAACATGATCTTCCCTTTTCTTGGAAAAAACTTCACATCATATAAATAAATGACCATGCAGTGTCCAACCAAACCTCAAAACGCAATGTCCATGGCCCTCTGAAATGTAGCTCTAGCATTTATCAAGCCAAGTGGAATTCTTCGATACAGAAACATTCCCCATTTCGTACAGAAAGTGGTCTTGAGTCGGTCTTCTTCCACTACTAATACCTGATTGTATCCATAAAATCCATCAAGTAGAGAGAATAGTTCTGAACCCGACACCA
This sequence comes from Larix kaempferi, assembly GCA_027924585.1. Lineage (NCBI taxonomy): Eukaryota > Viridiplantae > Streptophyta > Pinopsida > Pinales > Pinaceae > Larix > Larix kaempferi. The sequence continues at coordinate 14,357,446 of BSBM01000085.1, forward strand.
TTTGTAAAATATGCTCCATTGGTGGCACAGGGTAGTTGTCTTTATCAGATGCTCTGTTCAAATTCTAAAAGTCTACACATAGTCTTATTTATCCCGACTTCTTCCACACAGGGACTAATTTAGCCACCCACTCGGAGTTTCGAACCTTAAAGATGATCTTAGCATCCAACAATTTTTTCAACTCTTTCTATATTAATGGTTCGAGTGTTGGATGCATCCTTCGTAATTGTTGCTGAAATGGTTTCATGCCCGGCTTCATGGGTATGACATGATCTATGATACATGTGTCATACGTCTTCAAGTCTTCGTAAGTACAAACAAAAACATCTTTGTATTGATGGAAAAGTTGGATGAACTTACAGCTTTCACTTGGCGAACAACATTTACCCAGATTAACAAATTTGGGTTCAACTTCTGTTCCCAAATTTACCAACTGATGCTGCATCAAGGAGCTATTAGTTTTGACATTGGCTGGCCTCTTAAATTTGTTATGTAGATCAAACAGTTCTTCAAGAGTTCTTACTTCTTTTGGCATAAAGTTCCCTTTAGTTGCATCCTTGTTCTGCAAATCCAAATTGTGTTTATCTTCATCGATTATAGATTCTTGGAAAGTGTCTCCATTTGTTAAGAAACTGATAATATAATCAACTTCATCAAACACTCTTAGATTTGTAATGTTATCAGGTACGGATGGCCTGAAAATCAATTCAATAGAGCATTTGTTATTTGTTGGTACTAATCGGGAAGCAGAAGTAGCTAATAGATCAGCGACAACATTTTGTAATCTAGGAACAACATTTATATTGAGCATTGAAATGTGAAATTAAATTCCAGACTTTAGATTGATATCCTTTTAAGTGCGGCGATAGACAATGAATTGTATTTCTCACATGTCTGAAAACCATTTCAAAATCCCAAAAGACTTTTAAATATTTGATATTCAAACTAATAGCGTTCTTTAAACCTTGAACTAGAGCTTCATATTCTGTTGTGTTATTCGTGCATTCAAACTCTAGCATACAAGATAAAAAATGTTTGTTTCCTTCAGGATCAATCAAAACACAACCGACTCCGGATCCTTCTTGAGTTTTAGAACCATCGAAGTATAAAAACCAACATATGTTTTCTATTTTAACTAAGTTAGCATTGTTACCTAAGTCAGTAACTAATTCTACTATGTTAGAGTCAATATCATCAATCCATGAAATTTGAAGGAGATCAAACTGTTTGTTTGAGTCATGGCTAACATATTCTGATTGATAATTCCCTGGTTCAATCTCTAAAAAATAATTCCCCAATACGGACAACAAAAAAATTATAGGTTCGAACCGAGTCACATTTTTGTTTCATGTGAGGCTCTCTCAGTATTTTGATTTGATTCTGTCTATTTTCGTATGGAAACCACAAGTGAGACCAATCTGTTGCAAAATAACCGTTCAGTTTCGTAGACCAGCCCCTGTTCAATGTTAAACCATAAGGTTCAAGTATATCTACCACCATAATATCTATGAATTGACAAACTCTTGGATCAGCAGACAACCCAATAAGTACATCTTTCATCTGTCCAATTAGTTTAACAACAGTCCTATCTAACTGTATGATCTGAGACGGAGATGGTATTGTCTATCCATTAATTTTCTTGCAAATTGATAGTGGCATAACATTGGAGGAAGCCCCAGAATATACCAATCAATTGTGTACGTTATGATTAAATATTTCAAAGGTCAATAGAAAAGGTAGGGTCTGAGGTTTTGATTTTCCACAGATACTAGCTTCATTTATCTCGGTGTCTTCTTCAGTATTTTCTACTATACTGCTTGATTGTGGGTCAAAAGATTATAACAGTTTCTTTCTCTGTTGGGGAAGATTACATAATTCAAATAAAGAAATATTTGATTTGGTTTTCTTGATATATTCAACGATGTTATACCCCATGTTGTATTCTTCCAGGCTTTTCCCACCATTCCTTGTTTTGTTCACTGTGACCTTAGCATGTTTATTAATTTCTAGGCTTGCTTATTTAACCACCACTGGATTTACCTTAGGATGGGGTTGAGTGACACTTATGTTCTTTTTGGGCATTTCTTTTCTGATCTTCGATTTAGGCACAAATGGGATTTGATCAACAACCAGCCCTTTACTCCTAGTAGTGATATTTACTGACGAAACTTGGATTTCTTTAGCATGAGCTTCTTCAGTCAATACCAGTGTGGGTTACAAATCCCATAATATCATTGTGGTGTTTGAAGTGGGCTCTTCCTTCTTGAATGTCTGATATTCTTGGGGATCATCTTGGTCTGTTATTTGTACATGTAACAATTGACTCATGACCAAGCTCATCGAGTTTATCCACTGTGGATGGCCCTTTTCAGAATGTTGTTCTTGATGAAAAGTGCAGAAATGTTCCATGCCAACTTCATTTAAATTTAGGACAGTAGAGTTGTTTATAAGTGGAAGAGGCTGTCCACTTTCCTCTCTTTTCTTGTAGAAAGGTTTGAATGGTTTTCTAGACGTACTAGCTGCCTTATACTTTTCCAAATCTATGATTTTATTGGACAGTTTATGCATCATCTTGACCACATTTTCTAATTCAATTGATGATCTTCCTTAGGTCTAGATAATAACATAGGATTCTTGCTGGTTGTTGGTTTTTCTTCCGAAATTATCAACCGAGTGTTTAGCAATACTATCTGCTTCTCCCTCTACTTTCTTGGCTTCTTCAATTTTTTTTACCAATGTATCCTTAACCGCTTTTTTAACAAACATAGCTATGGGTGGATCCAGTGCTGTAGTATAATATTCTACCAAGGATTCCTCAACGGGTTTTGGTGCGGAACTAAAATTATTCAACAGGGTAGTAAATATCTGATTAAAATGTTGTACTTTTCTTTCTCTTCCATCCTCATAGATAGTAGTTCTTTCATGATTGTGGCAACGGTCTTCTGATTTCAAAATTTACTTAAAAAACATTTCTCGAAACCGTCCCAACATGCTATTGAATTACCCTGGAAACTAAAATATGAAAAAGATGCCTTAGGTTCAAATGTGTAGGGAAAAATTCTGCAAACTACATCTTCATGCTCTACATTTAGGAGATTCAGAGCCAAATAGAAACTCTTAAGGTGACCTTTAGCAGAAATTCCTTTTCCAGGATCATATTTAGGTAGCACCCTTTCTGGATGTTTGGGAAGATCATGTAAAGCTGCAGCGAAATTAAGTGGCCCTCTAGCTATTCGTACGGGTACAACCATAATTCGTGGTGGAGAATGTGGTGGTGACTGTGGTGGATTATGAGGATCTTCCTGATTTGGAGGGGTTTCGGGTCTTATATGATCAAAGGGATATGTGATTTCATGTGATCGAATAATTCTTCCAAATTTTCAACAAGTACCGAATATCTAGTGTACTATGTTGCTCTCCTAGGAGCTCCCCTTATGGGTAATAAAGTAATTACTTTTAACCATCCAAGTATCCTCACATAAGAACCGGTGTGTCTTTGGAAGTGATCTACTTCTTCAAAGGGAACAATGTATAATAATTTTTTATGTTCACCTCCATAATTGGGGTTTTCTTGATCTTGTGATTCAAGAACGAAATCTTTTGAAATAACTTTTTTAAGTGGGTCTTCAAAAAGGATTTTCTTTTGACAAATGGGTCTCCTCTGCCAGACATGCACTGGCAGCCCTGCTTCTAGCACCAAATTTTTTTTTGATTCCCCGGTAAGAAAGCCCAATTAGATCGCTCACCATTTCGTATGGGGAATCTGTCTGATTAACAACCCGAGTAACATGAGTGATTTAAATTTTGGTTTTACCAGATGAGGCCCGATCCATCGTTGATGTATTTTATTTAAATATGAGATGCAAGTGCCCTAATTAAATGCATGTAATCTAATCTAATATATCTGATCTAGTCTAATATATTTGATCTAATCTTAACTAACTAAACTATCCTCTTAGGGAGCAAATCTGAATTATGATTAAAAAACTGGAAATGCACATAAAAGATTCATAGATAGTTGTTTCAACATAATAAGCACATTTACAGTAGAAACAAAAAGTACCAAAGATAATTCTGATATAATTAAATCATTCTATTACTCAATAAGCACATCAACATTTACACAGGAAAAAGAAATCATTCACAACCATGAAGTAATTCAATACAGTTAGGAACAATCTCACAGTATGCATATGAATGTATGAAGAATTAGTTCCAGAATGGAATTCCACATATTCCAGGAAAAAATATCTATGCTAGATTTCCCCAAGAAACCGATCCTTCTTCATTAAGCATAAAAGTAATTATGATACAAAATAGTCCAACTCTATTGTACCTCCAAAAAGCCCTTTGTTTCTGGTCTCTTCTCCTATTTATAATTTACAAAATTGTCTGTAGTGCCTCTTCACATACCCTAACCCTAGGGGATCTCAAAATTTTGTCTTTTAGTGTTATACAATAGAAAATTAGTTTCCAACTGTATTTAATGTTTATACAATAGAAAATAGAAAATCAGTTTCTAGCTATCTTTTCCAACTCAGAAATATATTTTGTCATGCATCAGTTTCTTCTAAAATGGTAGTGCTTTGCATGGGTTCCACCAGATTTAGAGAAATTTTGTGAGTTCCCAGTTTTGACTCCACACTTTTCACACCTTCAGTTGTTTCTTTGCAGCAGTCTTCTAGAAAGTAAGCATAGATGAACCCTTGCCCAATGAAGTGATGAAGGTCTCCTTCATCTAGTATGTCCAACTTCTTGATATAGCTCAGCTCATCACTCAATCCGCTTTGTAATTCCAACAAGCGTTGATCTTTATCCCAGTATTCTTACATGGTGGGAGGCATAACCAACTGACGTTTCTCATGAATTTCATAGATTTTTTTATAGAAACCTGTACATCATTCTATGGTTTTCGGGATTCTGTTATTGATTTGCAGACCAACGTTTCTACAGAATTCCAAGAGGCCCGAGTTTAAATTTTAATCTGCGGCGGTCTTGTGAGACAAATATTTAGGGAATTTTGATTTCCCCTCTCTCCATTTTACTTTCTTACTGATTTCTTGCATGATGCATAGAAATTTCCTCCTGAGCTCCAAAGCTTTAGCATAAATTTCCTTCATCCTTGCTATCATCACTTTCATCTTGCAGATTTCAATAGTGAGAAGCTCTTGTGACTGATAGATTTTATTTTGAAGCTCACATGCCTGCTGATGAAAAGGGGCCAGGTCTTGTTTATTATTTGCAAACTCCAACTGCTCCATCATAGACTCTTTGTCTTTCATCATCTCTTCCAGCTGATCCTTTAAGTCTTCAATCTATCGCCTATTATATATCTTGCTTTCCACTGCTTCTTTGACATGAGTTTCCAGGTCCACTTTTTCACCCTCTGCTATCATTAATTGCATAGTCAGTGCATCCTTTTCTTCTTCTAGACTCTGGTAATCCTCAGCTATCCTTTTCTTCTTCTAGACTCTGGTAATCCTCAGCTATCCTTTTCCTTTTTAGACAGAAGGATGCTATGCTTCCTTTTCAGTTCCAACCCTTGTTGTACCTCTTTCATCAAATTATCTTTTACTTTGAAGAGATTTTCCTTATTTTTGGCCACGCCATCCATTAGCTTGGCAACATTGTCTGCACTTTCTTATGATGTAGCTATGTTGACTTCTACCGAGATCTGAGGGTCCTTGTGAGTACCCTCAAATATTAAGCTTTCTACTACTGTAACAACATCTTTGTAGGTTGGAAATTTCATTCTCTTTTCTGACTTCCTCATGATAGCCTTCCTTTTAGAGTAAAACAATATTGTATCCAATTTTTCCATCATGTGCCTCTTTGAAGGGGTAAATGGGGTGAGAGCAAGCTCTTGAAGTAGGAGATGTCCTCCAATGATTATCTCTGGTGGGTCTATTTCCACCATTTGTGTGTCACGAATTCCTTGTTCCACAGCTTGCTTGGACTTTTCTTCTTCTTCCTTTTGCCTTTGTTGCTCAACTGCTTCTCTGTTTGCTTTGTCTCTCATTTCTTTTAACCTTTCATCCTCTTCCCTTTATATCTTTTTAGCTTCCTCCTTTCAGAGTCTTTTGGTTTCCTCTCTTTGAATCCTATCTGCTTCTTCCTTATGGAGTCTATCTGCTTGTTCCTTTTGGAGCCTCTCCGCTTGTGCTTTCTAGATTTTTTCAGTCTCCTATTTTATCTTCTTTTCAGCTCCTGCTAATTGTATAGATAATGCATCCTGAGGTTTCTTTATTGCTTCCTTCTTTTTCCTTATTTCAACTTCCTTGGCAGTGTTATCCTTAGAATTGGAACCAACCCTGCTTTTGGGACGATAGCGCTTGTTCAATTTGGTCATGTTTTTTGCGCTCCGAAAGAATGCTTCATCTTTGTCAAACAGATGTGCGTAATCAAAAGTGATCTAGCAGGAAGCATAGTGAGAAGCAACCTGACCTTCGGGATCGTCTTCTGAAAATATTCATTCCAAACCGAAACACCTCTAAATCTTTAGCGAAGTATTCACCATCTTTTGCTTTATGAAGCTTGTATGCTCCAATAGTAAATGGCATCGGTGGATAGGCAACCTTCTTTTTGTCATGAAGGAATATACTAACCCCATTGATGAATAGTTGCCTCATGGCCTCTTTATGTATAACAAATTCAGTGGCATACTAAGGAAGTAAAGAAGGGGGTTGAGTTCCTCCATACATCCTAATGAATGTGCCTTCCGAGGAGAAGTAATAATCCTTGAATTCCTCAATGAAGGACATGGAATTCTCTGACATGCAATTTGTTTCTTCTTTTAATATTAACCGGTACAATGGCATGATAAACATTTCACAAAGCTGTGTGTAGTGACCTGCATACTTGTGGGCCCAGGTCATCTGATAGGTTACGTGAATAGGAGTTTCGTTATGATTCCAGGTACATCCCAAATAAGGGAAAGTGTGTCTGATTAATAAGCAATCTACCAGATAAGAGGACATGAAGAAATCAACTTTCTTTTGTGTCAATGCTCCTTGTGTTGCAACTATATGCGATGCCATACTTTCAAAGGTGATATCTCCCCAATTGAACATCGTACCTTGTGTGGAGACATTGTACATTATTGGTACCCAAATGAGTTTATATGTGTTCCCATTTTCCAACCCAAAAACTTGGCTCAATGTTATCGAACAATCCACTCGAGTGGACATGAGCTGGATCTCCCTAGCTCAATGCGAGTCTAGAAAAAATAGAACAGACTACAAACACATCTCATAGATCTACTTAAGGACCAAGTACTAGATGTATTACCTTTTTACTACACAATCCTTTCTCTCGAACATTGATCCATGTCCCGCGGTCGTCAGATCCAAGCTGCAAGACCTGTCAAGACAAAGAAACAAGAGATACCAGTAAAAGACATTTATACAATAAGCAATCTAAGTAAACAGTTAAGCAAGTAAACTACATAATATCATTGCACATAAGAAAAATATTGGTGGAAAGCATTTGTATTACTGCAAATAGAGGAGTACAAGATAGAGATATAGAACTACAACCAAAGAATTTATGCAGTAGCCCTTCTCCGACCAAGCCAATTGCGAAGTTCTTCCAAGGAAGTATGAGCTCTCCAATAGGTGAATGGAGGTGTCTTAAGAGAGATTTCACCAACATGTAGATACCATAGTCTTCCTCTCTTTGCGATGGGGGTGAGCTTCAATTATATAGGAGTAAGTGGATAGGGTATGTATAGGATAGGTTGAGAGATGGTAGGAGAGAGATAGGGGATCCTCCCAAAGAGTTAGGGGTCGTGTACCAGCTCCCCTAGAGGTTAGGGATAACCACCTAAATGAGCAAGTTTCGAGAAGGATCTAGAATAAGCTATTTTTTCCCATTAACTGACCTCATCGCACCCTGCAGTGGAGCAAGCTGTGACGTCGCATGTTGCTAGTGTGCAACCTGCGACGACCCTTCAAAACCTAGCACGACTGAGCACAAATCCTCCCAGGATGATTATTTAGTCCAAGTATCTTTAGGGGTGTATACACTGAATCTTATGATGAGTAGATTTTGGGTGTAACACTCAACATCAGAGTTATGAGCCTGTATGGTGTCCTTAAGTGCCGACTCTTGTATTCTCTACTGATCCTTGACCTCAGCTGTCTTTCAGAAATTGTCATCCTTCTGGCGTAATCTAAAGGATCTATGTTGACTCCTTTTTCCCAATCATCATTAATCATGACCTTAGGGGAGGGAAACCTATATGCTGTAGTGATATGGGCTGGTTGGAAGGATGTGAGCCCTATCCCATTGATGTCTGAGACAATCATGGTGTTAGTATCTATCTTGGGTAAGATCCACCCAATGAATTCCGAACACGAGAACAAATCTGGGCATGTGGCTACCTTATGGAGGCCAAAACTCTTGATGTTTTGGTAAACCATTAATTCTTCAATGGTTGCATCAGCAAAATTTGTATCTCTTATGGCCTTGTATAGTTCGCTGCATTGAAACTCCGAGGAGGCTCCTGTCACAACTTCGGTATCCCTGAACATCGTTTCAAGCACAGTGTCCAGTAGGATTTCTATGTCTGAGATTGATTCAACCATCTTAGTTTTACTCCTGGCGGAACGCCTTTGCATATCAAGTCTATGGAGACACACAATGAACAAATAAGGAATCAAAATGTTTATGAACACTGTACAGTATCCACGATGCAGTAAATAAGCAGAACAAAACTTGAGGTGATATGAGTGTTAGTTTCCTTTTTTAAAATTACTTATCAAAGTTGAAATTCAGGGTGAAGGATGACCTTAATTTTCTTTGCTTAATGTACAAATAGTTATAGAAATCCAAAAGCAGCTAAATAAAGTTACAAACAACCAAGCAAACATATTTTTTAATTGAGTAGGGAAATCTATTTAAAATTTAACAAGTCCCGAGTATGTGCATGAAAGTGAAAAACAAAGTAACTATAGAACAACCTTCAACTAGAGGTGACTTCTGTGTCAAAACTCCGATTGAAAAGATATCTCCTCCTCAGCTAAAATGTGACCCGATGGACACAACGAGTCAAAACCACCATAGGGAGAGATAATGCGTGAGCCCTGCTGTTGGAAAGCTTTCGACATAGGTTTTGTTTCAAATCGAACGTGATCCATAGGTCTTAACATGAATGGTGTATGTGGGGTTTCTGTTGATTGAAGGTTAGCTGGAGAACGTGGTTTTATATACTTGAAACTACCTTTTTATCTTCCATCCATGAAAACTAACAATGAACTGAGGAGAGGAACACATTCTTCCTTTCTCTTGGTTGAGCACAAAGAACTTTTCCTCTTTACAATTCATCAAAGTTGCGTAGTCATATCCGAGCAATGGAGCTACCGGTCCGTGGTCATAGCTAGCAGGATAGAGCGTGCTAGAAGTAACTGCATAAGGTCTTCTCAAATAGATCATCTCCAATAGCTCAGAGAAGGAATCTATTTTTATCCTTCATGTTACGCCTTCCATGAGATACAGATACTTTTATAACACCTACAAGCAACTAAGTAACATAGATTTTACCCTCGGGATGACTGGCTAAAATCGTGATGGTCGGCGTGAGAAAATGGGATATGGGTGGATGGGCTCAAAAGAAATGACATGGGTAACCCTCGGAGGGAGAGTGTTTTCCTATGGGATTCCTAAGAGACAATTAAACAAGCATTAAGACCATACTAAAGGGAAAGTTTACTCCCCAAAACCTTTGAGACCAACTAACGGCTAACATGTGTTAAAAAACGATACTTTCAGTAGCCAAAAAAAAAACAGAACGATGTTAAGAACACCTACCTGTCAAAGGCAGAGTGGTTGGGCTAGCTACGTGAGCCCAACGGTGAGCTAAGTGGCGTTCTCTGACTGGTGGAAACTCTAATGGTGCTTGGACGATGCTTGTGCTTTGAAAATGGTGGTTAAAACAACTAAAACCCCCCGCTATATATAAAACCCTAAACATTTAAATCGCATGGGGTTAGGTAGGTGGGCATTAATGACCCCATTGGCTGGCGTCCACTTTCCCATGTCGCACTTTTCAAGAACAACCCACGCCGACTGCTTTGGATATATTACCACATATTTTGAGAAATTGTCGGCAAGTTTTTCCAACACACAGTGATCCTGTCGGTGCGAGACTGGCTAAAACACCGCGAAGTGGACGACCAATCTTGTCCAGAAGGTGGCGAATTGTTGGCAAAATCCTATTGAAACCACTGCAAAGAGGGACACATTGTCTTTTCAGAGTGTGTCGGTTGGCGAATCTAGGGAAGACCACAGCAAACTGTCGGCCAGGTCTGGGCCAGTTTGTAGCGAAAAGTCTAGCAAAGAGAGGCTTGGTCGGAGCAAGGTTGTAGGCGCTTTAAGCCTAATTGGCAGTGCAATGGTCGATGGGTTCTAGGCTAGTTTTTGGTGAAATATTTGAGCGAGATGTTGAAAAGGATGCGAAAAGGCGAGACAAACGACAAAAATAAAACAAAATCAGCGAAACAGTTGGCGACACAAAGCTCGATGAACTGTGACCGGTCGGCAAAAATGCTGTGACAAGGGTCAACAAAAATAAAACAAAATCAGTGAAATAGTCGGCAAATTAAGAACAAAAAACTGTGACCATTTTAGCCAAAAATAAACAAATAACCGCGAAAATAGTTGGCGAGAAAATGAACAAAAGGTTGCGACCACTTTGGTGAAAGAAAAAGGAGTTTTCCTTAGCCGAAAAAATAACTTTTCCTCAAGATTTTCTAAGAAGAAGAAAAACACAAACTAAGGGTCAAAAGGAAAACTTTAGACAAGTAAAAAGCTCTAAAAATAAAGGAGGGGCCCTATAATTGTTTTTGAAAATGATGGGGATCAGCTTGCAACAACAACATGATGATAAACTATTATCATTGGGTTATCATACTTCTAATGTTGGAAATATAAGCTTAAATAGTTGAGTATACTCATGTTATTGATTGTGTTAATTAAGTTTAAGTTATGGTCAAAGGTAAAGTGTTTAAAATAGTGAATCTATTAAGTAGATTTCCAAATATAAAGATTAGATTACGACAACCGATGATTAGAGTCTTAAATCCTTTTATCTTAAAGGATTTAATAGAATCTATTTTGATATCTATCATTTGCAGAATACAACTGGTATCAAATATACTATAAACTTATTACATGATCTTCAACATTATGATGCAGTACAATATTTTACTTATGAATCTAATACAACTGGTTTGTTGTAGTTACAAGATAGAAATTGCACCTCTAATGGTATGCTAGTAATGTAAATGAAGATTATAATCTCTTATGTTTACTTCAATATGGTACCAACCATATAGATGAATAATATCTTACATATGCTTGTGCCTTCACCATTTCATTATCTATATGATGTATTTACTTCTAGGATGAATAAGCCTTATGTATGAGCATATAGTTATGGGTGCAATAAAATGATGATTGAGATTTTGTAAAGTAAAATGATGGACTTGCATGTTCTCGATGTTCAAATGTGTAAATATTATGCGGATAACAAGTATGACACTATCCCACATTGAAGGAATCAACTAATAGCAAGGATTGTTACAATGGTTACATAGAAATGTCTTTTACATGAAATTTATATCAATGTTGAAATATGTAAAGGAATGTGTAAAAGGGGGCATGCTGAATAATCACGATTGAATTCCTTCTTGATGTAAAGGAGGACAGCTAATTTAACATAGCTAAATCCTCTTGAGCTATATTTGCACCATTCGATATAATTTGTTGTTGATATAGTGTTTAATGGTAGATATGTATGTTTCTGATAAGAGAAAAGAAAACTATGACATATCATTATATAGAAAGATAAGTGTGTATATTTGTCTATATCTATGGTGAGACTAATGGTACATATGCTTGTTTGTGATGTTTAGTTGTCTCTTGTTAAGGGAACTATGTTAAAAGATATGTACCAGATTGTCTAGGTGTTATTCACTTAGGGTAGGTGAATGGATGATAGTACAAATATCGAAAGTATGTTAAGTAAAAATAAAAATAAAATTCACCCCATTTCCTCTAGAACGTGTCAGGGATTTTGGGTGTAATACATATGGTATCAGAGCAAAGGTTGCTACTCTAGGACCAATAGGCTCATTTATGACAGATGCAACAACAATGATTTAGAGTTGCAAGGAACTATAAATTATGTAAAGTGTTATGTGATAACCAAAAATATTGTAATTGTGTTTGTGTGATTGACACATGACCCTCATGAGGTTTTAGCTAATATACCTACTTTGTTGATGTATGCAAGGAATTGATCGCACGAAGCAAGGGCTTGGCAATCAAGAACCAAAACTAATCAATGGCGAGAGGATCACTAATCAAAAGGGCTTCGCAAAAATCATTTTAAGTGAATTCATCTATATGTTTGTTAAAATTGATAGATTTTCATGTGTAGTAGGATCAACTCAAAGTTTGTGTTGGTAAAGCCAGTTGGCCATGATAGTGGCATTAGAGCCAGAATGAGAACCAAGAGTTCACTAATGCAATGTTATGAGACATTGTTGCTTGCACATGAGACATTATGACTAGAGAAGTGGAAATATTAATATCATCAAGGGAAATTAACAAGATAACTCTACACATAATATTATTAAAGAAAACCTCACCTTAACATAAGCAGGAGGGGGAGGGAGGCGCCCTGCAAATTAAAACAAAGCTAACTTAAAATAAAGTTAACTTAAATTAAAATAAATCTAAGCAATAAGATTGAAGAAGAGAAGGCCAAGTCTGGAGCACATATTTGGGCCAGAAAGGAACACCTACATTTGGGTATAGAACACAAGATGTGTTCAGGTAGGAGTACTAACAGTTTAATGCAAGAGCATTGCAATACCCTGAAGAGCTGTTAGAGGTGGTTCCATGTTTTTAGTTACGTAAAAGTCCTGGAGCACTCTGTAACTCAGGAGCACTAGGTGAGTGTTGGGTATCATCCTCTGCATGATGCACACCCTAAGGGGTATGACACCGAGAAGGTGTTGAGTACCAATCTTGTGCTTGGTTCACGCCAAGAAGGTTTGAAATGTTTCGGGACTCAAGTGAGGAGGATTGAGGGGAAAAATAGTTTTTCCTGGACTCAAGCGAGAAGGCTTGAGGGGAAAAGAGTTTTTCCTGGAATCAAGCGAGAAATATTGAGGGGAAAAAGAGTTCCTGGACTCAAACGAGAAAGTTTGAGGGGAAAAAGAGTTGTCCTAGATTCAAGCAAGAGGGATTGAGTGGAAAAACTTGAATATCACCTTCTGATGCAAGTGAAAGATGCTACAATGGTATGGCTATGCCACAGGTACACAAATGAAATTGTAGCAAATATGTGTGTATTTGAATTTATGTATTTGCAATGAGAATACTGTTATGTTTTAAAAGAAATAATGAGATTTTTGAATTAAGATGCTATTCATTTAAATGCTATTGCGAAATATAGAAGGCTAGAGATACGTGAATTATCTCAAGTGTGACACAGTACTTGGTATATAGTTAACATCATTGTATATATCAGTTTCTCTTTTCATATTGTAACTTTGTTGATGGAACTAGATGTGTGAGTTAAACGATGATGCATGATAAGCTAACAAGCATTCGATGTGGCATTTGGTGTGTTATTCACTATTGCAGGCTAGTGAAACTGCAAGCGCCACGAATCTATAACAGAGCTTCTGGAGAAATTTGCAAATGATTTCATAGGTATCTTTGAATAATACTTCCATGCATCCGATATGTTATGAACATGATACATATACCTTAATATGTTTGATTTTTTTTTATAAAAGTACATTTGAGAAAGAAAGTTACATTAAAAATACATATGAAAGAATGTATAAATTATTAGAGTAATCTTTTCTTACGAAATCCAGTTTATGATTTTATTAAAAGAGCATTGATGTAGTCACTTTATGAAGTATGCATATAGATGACTTTAATGGCTTTGAATAATTATATACAATGAAAAATATTTGTTAGAATGTGGTCATTCTAAGTTTATTAAATGAATGAAGAGACTTAGAGTAGGAAGAACCCTATGGATGCTTTGAATGGAAATAGTACGTAGGGTACTGAAAAATACGTGATGTGTGATTTCCCTTTTATTTTGCATAGGATGTGTGGTAGGAACCTAGTGTGTTGTTAATTCTTCATTTAATGAATTAATTACTTGTTTGATTATGAATGATCTCTTAATCAATGTCTACATACTCATGTACCATTCGGTGTATGATTCATGAATTACATATCAAAGACATTTAAAAATGTATGCACATGCTACAGAATTAAAGAGCAAGAATGAAAATTTTTAAAAGATAAAAAGAAAAGTAGTGACACACTACAAGAGTGCAGGAGGAGGACCTTGCAGGATAGGTAAATGTTTGTAATTTCTTATTTTCTTACTCTTGTAAATGCTAACACATGTGCAAAAAAATGTTTGCTTAGAAAGATAGTTTTGGACTTCTGATTTTTTTTTTAAAAGAGCATGATGTATTTTGGTGAATACATATGGAGGCCGAAGTTGTGTAAATTCAATAGCATATTGTGAAACTTTATGTTTGTTTACTGAAAACTAATATGTGGGATGTTAGCAAGACATTGCAGGTGAAATAAACAAGCACCCTTAAACAGTAAGTGACTATGCATAGGAGCATTTGGATCCAGAGTTTTATGTTTTACATTATGCAACTAACACTTGAATCAGGTAAAGCTGGTATCAGAATTTGAGCATTAGAAACGCCCAAGTTAGGGAGTAGAACAATATAGGAGAAAAAAAATGCAGGGAAGGAGGATGAATAGATGTAGTGCGAAAAACAACACAACATTGAGGACGATGTTCTTCCAAGAGGGAGAGTATTGTAATGTCCCCATCTCGAGTAAAATTCTTATTTACCCAATTTTTTCTATTCGCATGACTTAAAACCTAAACTAGGTCCGACAATGCAACCGAGAGTCGAAAAAGGGCTTGGTGAACCATAAGGGGGAGATTTTTTAAGTTGTTAAAGGCATGGTGTTCTTTGGCTTTGATTTAGCTTCTGAACATGAATTAAGTTAATTTAAGTATGAAATATTTATATACAATTATACCTAAGAGAATTTCACTATCGGTTGGATTTTTAATTAAAGCATGATAACTATTGAATTCTAAATACACATGTATATGTATTTATATGTGTTTTATAGGAGAATATATGAATATATATAGTGCATATATTTATTTAGATGTAAATACTTTTATATGTTTACGCTTTTTAGAAACACATATATATTTTACTCTTATGCTTTTATATAGAAAATAGAAATGAGCATTTTTTTATATGAATATGTTTTTATATGAGAAAAGGTGTTTTTTTTGGAAAAAGAGAGTTAAGAAATGGGTATCCCTCACGAAGATGCATAGAGGAGAGGGTTTTGTATGATATGGAAAACGGGGGATTCCAAGCTTGAATGAAGAGGGGAGGTGTATTTATGGAGAGAGTGCAGTGAGAGAGAGATGGCTAGAAAAGATCAACCCAACCAAGATGGATGCGATCTCAGGTTCATGAGCTCTCTGTTTTAGATCTCTTCTCTCAGTTGGATTGAAATCGAAACCTCTGTATTATTCATTAAGTTGATAAAAACATATTGGGATCTCTGTGTTATTCATTGAGTTGATAAAAACATTTTGGGACCTCTGTATTATTCATTGAGTTGATAAAAAGGTTTTGGGATCTTTGTGTTTTTCATTGAGTTGATAAAAAGGTTTTGGGATCTCTGTGTTATTCATTGAGTTGATAAAAACGTTTTGGGACCTCCGTATTATTCATTGAGTTGATAAAAACATTTTGGGATCTTTGTGTTGTTCATTGAGTTGATAAAAACGTTTTGGGATCTTTGTGTTGTTCATTGAGTTGATAAAAACGTTTTGGGATCTCTGTGCTATTCATTGAGTTTGATAAAAACGTTTTGGGATCTCTCTGTTGTTCATTGAGTTGATAAAAACGTTTTGGCATCTATGTGTTGTTCATTGAGTTTGATAAAAACATTTTGGGATCTTTGTGATGTTCATTGGGTTTGATAAAAACGTTTTTGGACCTCTGTATTATTCATTGAGTTGATAAAAACGTTTTGGGATCTATGTATCATTCATTGAGCTGATAAAAATGTTTTGGGATCTATGTGATGTTCATTGGGTTTGATAAAAACGTGTCGGGATCTCTGTGACGTTCATTGGGTTTGATAAAAACATTTTGGGATCTCTATATTATTCATTTGGGTGTGCTAAAAACATTTTGGGATCTATGTATTATTCATTGGGTTTGATAAAAATGTTTTGGATCTCTGTATTAATCATGGTGTTGGATGAGAGTGTTTTGGATCTCTACTCTCTGAACTGGATTGAGAAGATAGCACAAATGTATATGTTTCCATGTGTTTATGTACACCTTAATGCTGGAGAATTAGCAACTTCAATTATGTTAATAAATGCTTTTGTGTTGCCACCACAGAAGGGGTTTTTGTTTATTTATAAATGTTTATCCTGCCATCGAACTTGAGCGAACCCTATGGTGATAATACTTGTTTATGCATATGGACATGCTTAAAGCTAAATTGGATGAGAGTGCATTATCTCTCATGTGTGGTGCAGAGTTGGGAAGGATCCCTCAAATATGTTATGGATATATGAAATATATATATATTGAATGTCTTCATTGACATGTTGACTGTGGTAGAATGTACTCATGTTATATTAAGTATGCATCTTTTTGAGTGTTAGCCTTTCCGCAAGAATGGAAGTATAATGAATGTTGTTTATATTCATTATATAGTATTTATGTGGTATGCATGATTATTTACAACATATTGAATGCATTGTTAATTGCAGTTGCATGAGCATGCTGAATGTTATTTGACAGTACTCATTTAATTTTAAAAGATTTTGTATGCATTGGCTGCATTAGAAACACATATATTTGTGATGCTTGTAGCACATTACATCTTCGGGTTGTAAATCGAATGCTTTAGTTGCATGTTGAATGCATTGATTATGTTACATATGGGATGACTGCGCAGGGCATTGATTGTATTGATGGTGTAGGGATTAATCCCCATGAAAATAAATCTGTAAACACTTTCATATGCCATGGAGCATAGAAGGTCAATTCTGGAGTACAGACATGGGCCCACAAAGAACAACAACACAACTATGCAATAGGTTAGGACACGAGAAGTGTTCAGGTAGGAGCACTACGTTATGAATTGCAGGAACACTGCAGAAACCTCTAGGGTTGTGTGTGGTTAGTTCTAGGGAGACGAGACTTAAAAACTCTCTATCATATTTGTGGATCACCATTCCTAGCTCGGGGGTGTCCTTCGGATGGACTAAGTAGAACCTATCAAAGAGCCTACAGTTGGCTGCAGTGTTACATTGCCCAAAAAAATTCCCCTTAATAAATATTTATGATTGTGGATCAGTTAGATGTATCATTAATAATGGAAAGGCATCTATATTAAAGAGTATATTTTGTAGTACTAATAAATGTTAAAAGTATGATGAATATAGGTAGAAGAAGACGGGATGAAAATCCTCTTTCACCTCTATCAAATTGGTAAGAAAAGTACGCTTTGTAAAGTTATCATAATAATTGATATATATTCAATTATTTGTATATATGTTCTTCCATTTATGTAAGTTGCTAACATAAATCTTCTCTTATTATGGTTCAAATTACTAATAGCAATGATTAGCATGAATAAATGTATTTAACTATCTTACTAGTGAATAATGAACCATGATTGAAAGTGGGCATAATAAGAATGTGATCTTTGTATACCTTGTGTGGAATCTACTAAATGATGCAAAATTTAGGTATGTATTGATGAGTTAGATCTACTATTGTAATGTGGAATATTATTTGGAATGGGCATACTTTACTAGGTAAATAGTTACCTTAGAATGATTGAATATCTTGTATGGAAGTATATGTAGGATGATAAACTATTATCATTGGGTTATCATACTTCTAATGTTGGAAACATAAGATTAAATAGTTGAGTATACTCATGTTATTGATTGTGTTAATGAAGATTAAGTTATGGTCAAAGGTAAAGGGTTTAAAATAATGAATCTATTAAGTAGATTTCCAAATATAAAGATTAGATTACGACAACCGATGATTAGAGTCTTAAATCCTTTTATCTTAAGGGATTTAATAAACTCTATTTTGATATCTGTCATTTGTGGAATACAAGTGGTATCAAACATACTATAAAATTATTACATGATCTTCAACATTATGATGCAGTACAATATTTTACTTATGAAGCTAATACAACTGGTTTGTTGGAGTTAGAAGAAATAAATTCTACCTCTAATGGTATGCTAGTAATGTAAGTGAAGAGTATAATCTCTTATGTTTACTTCTCCATGTATATATGTCCATCTGATTGGTAGATGGTCAATAGAAAGAGATTCTTACATTTTAGTTTGAAAAAGAGACTTCAATATGGTACCAACCATATATATGAATAATATCTTACATATGATTATGGTTTCACCATTTCGTTATCTATATGATTTATTTACTTCTAGGATGAATAGGACTTATGTATGAGCATATAGTTATGGGTGCAATAAAAGGATGATTTAGATTTTGTAAAGTAACATGATGCACTTGCATGTTCTCAATGTTCAAATGTGTAAATATTATGCGGATAACAAGTATGACACTATCCCGCATTGATGGAATCAACTAATAGCAAGGATTGTTACAATGGTTACATAGAAATGTCTTTTACATGAAATTTATGTCAATGTTGAAATATGTAAAGGAATGTGTAAAAAGGGGCATGTTGAATAATCACGATTGAATTCATTCTTGATGTAAAGGAGGACAACTAATTTTACATAGCTAAATCCTCTTGAGCTATATTTGCACCATTTGATATCATTTGTTTTTGATATAGTGTTTAATGGTACATATGTATGTTTCTGATAAGAAAAGGAAAACTATGAAATATCATTATATAGAAAGATAAGTGTATATCTTTGTCTACATCTATGGTGAGACTAATGGTACATATGCTTTTTTGTGATGTTTAGTTGTCTCTCGTTAACGGAACTATGTTAAAGCACATGTATAGGATTTTTGTTAATATTTAATATGCAGACAGAAAATATCAGCATTACCTTCCATTTCACAATAATAGCATATATAGGATCACTGAAGAAACAACAAGCATAGCATAAACACAAGAGACAGATTTATCTTGGGAAACCCTCATGGGGTAGAAAACAAAGCAACGCTTCCTCAATATAGATGACCAGGAATATACAAAGATGCAAACCAAAGACATGATCTCCTCCTCCTCCATAGAAAATCTCTCTCTCACAAGTGTGCTACATTTTTGAGTGAGGGAAGTCTGTGTATAATGAGGAACACACCTCCTCTATTTATACACATCTCCAACTTGTACTTTATATTAACTAGGTCGGCCCCAACATTACCACTACGTTAAACACCCCACTACAACTGACTTGGCCGACCCCACTAGGGTGGTCTAACAACCCTTTGACCCACATAACACATACAGGGCCGACCCCCACTAGGGAATTCTAATAACCCGAGTTACCACATTTCGACGGAGGAATAAACATCTCCGGATAGACAATAAGATCTTCACGGAGGAACGAAACATCTCCGGAATAATAAAGTACAAATATAATATTCTTAGAAGTTACAATATCTCAACACTCCCCCTTAACGAGAAGGATATTATAACAACATCTACAGGAGTAAGGAGTCATCAACATGATACATCTATAAATAATTGGAAGCTTTCTGAACATCATCAGTAACTCAACCAGTTACCAGAACATCTTCAATACTGGAACATCAGCATCTTCAGTACTGAGTCTTTATCTTGTGCGACACTCAAACAACTACAACAACATCAACATCTGAATCCTCATGATTTTCAGCATCTTCATCACATGATCATCAGCATCGTCATCACACGATCATCAACATCGTCATCTAGATCAACACGATCAGCATCATCACATCATCTCGATCTACAGCATCTGGTTCATCACGATCTACAGCATCTGGAT
The DNA here is from genome assembly GCA_027924585.1 of Larix kaempferi. Lineage (NCBI taxonomy): Eukaryota > Viridiplantae > Streptophyta > Pinopsida > Pinales > Pinaceae > Larix > Larix kaempferi. The sequence continues at coordinate 14,377,556 of BSBM01000085.1, forward strand.
CATCTCGATCTACAGCATCTGGATCATCTCGATCTACATGATCAGCATCATCGTCATCTAGATCAACACAATCAACAACATCATCATCTAGATCAACATGATCAGTAGCATCGTCATCTAGATCAATACGATCAGCAGCATCGTCATCTAGATCAATACGATCAGTAGCATCATCATCTAGATCAACAGTCTTAGTATCCACACCAATACAAGTATACACATCATCAATACAAGTATCCACACCAATACGAGTATACACATCATCAATACAAGTATCCACACAATAGCAGCATACCCTGCAACACACACGATCATATTACAGGATGATCAATCCTACTCTCTTTAGGACATAGGTCCATGGATGATGCAATCCTGTCATGTACCTTTTGAACCAAGGTCCAAGGATGATCCAGTCCTACCATGTACCTTTTGAACTAAGGTCCAAGGATGATCCAATCCTATCATGTACCTTTTGAACCGAGGTCCAGGGAGGATACAATCCTATCATTCAATTCTCGGAGACCTCATGTCTACGACTCAATTCAAAGGACCAAAGTATGAGGATGATCCAATCCCCTACCTATTCATTCGAGACTTTATTTTCGGAGACATCTTGTCTACGGCTCAATTCAAAGGACCAAAGTTTGAGGACGATCCAATCCCCTACCTATTCATTCAGGACTTTATTTTTGGAGACATCTTGTTTACGGCTCAATTCAAAGGACCAAAGTTTGAGGACGATCCAATCCCCTACCTATTCATTCAGGACTTTATTTTCAGAGACATCTTGCCTATGGCTCAATTCAAAGGACCAAATTCTGAGGACGATCCAATCCCCTACCTGTTCATTCAGGACTTTATTTTCAAAGACATATGTCTATGGCTCTCTTTAGAACATCTGTTCAAGGATGATGCAATCCCTCTTCTTTCTTGGAGACATATGTCTATGGATCCTTTTAGAACATGTGTTCAAGGATGATGCAATCCCTCTTCTTTCTCGGAGACATATGTCTACGGATCCTTTTAGAACATGTGTTCAAGGATGATGCAATCCCTCTTCTTTCTCGGAGACATATGTCTACGGATCCTTTTAGAACATGTGTTCAAGGATGATGCAATCCCCTTGTCAACTTAGACCCTTTCTAAGGACCATCCACCAACCTCTCTGTCATCATCACCAATATATGTATCGACATCATCGACCTTTCTGTCGATGCAGGCAATCTCATCATAAGTGATCACATCACTCCCCCTTTCGAGGAGGGTCCTTCTGAACTACACCAAGCTTGTCTCAGAAATATTCAAACTTTTACTTGAGGTAGAGGTTTGGTTAGTACATCGGAAACTTGTTCACTTGAGGTAGAGGTTTGGTTAGTACATCGGTAACCTGTTACAAATTTGAACTTTATAGTTCCTTTCTGCACCATATCTTGTATATAGAAATGTCAGATCTCTATGTGCTTTGACATATCATGGAACACTGGATTCTCTGTCATCTTGATACAACTCTGTTTGTCACATAGGATCATAGTTGGGTCTATTTCTAAGTCAAACAATCCGGAAGCCATACTTCTTCACAACTAGCAGAGCAAGCAACCATATATTCCGCTTGTGCTAAGAGCCATACTGGATTGCTTCCTGCTAAACCACAAGATCATGGATGATCCCAGACAATAACATCCTCTCGATGTGCTCTACCTGTCTGATACACTTTTTGCTCAATCAACATCTGTGTAGCCATCTGAAGTCATATTCTCCAAAATAGCATAGATCAAAGTCTATCATATCCTTTAGGTACCTCATCACATGCTTTGAAACTATTAGGTGAACACATCTAGTTTCCACTAGATACTGACTCAAGGTGTTCACAACAAAGCTTATATCTGACCTAGTATTTGTTAGATACATCAATGACCCAATAATTTGTCTGTACATAGTTATATACACTAACTCTAATGAGTCATTCACTAACAGCTTCAAGTTGGAATCCATGAGAGTGGCCATTCCAACATATCAAGTCCTTTTAATAGTTCTCAGCATACTTTCCTTGGTTTGACAAAGATTCCTTTTGAGCCTTTCCACACTTCCAGACCTAGGAAGTAATGCATCAATCTGATATCTTTCATTTTCATTTCCGCAGCCATCTATCTGTGCCATCTCTCGTCTAATGGGTCTACTGATATGAGCCTCAACATCATTCGAACTCTGTGGTGAGTTCCTTCTTGCATCCATGTCATCTGTGTATAGAAACCATATTCAACCTTGTAGCAAAGGTTGAGATCCACATCACCCATGGTGATCATTAATCTCATCAATTTACTATCAATCCTAGGCACCCATACAGAACCTCATTCACACTTCTTCTTTAACTACACCATTTAAGAGAATGGTCTTATCTATCCACTTGGAGCAAACATCTCATCATGATTCTCTTCCTCTTTCTAATAGAATCTTCTAGCCACAAGCCTTCTATATTATGTTTGATTTGTAAATCTTTTGTTGAACATCCATCACTTGTTCGGTGTTCATCATTCTTCATGATCTTTCCTACAAATCAAAATTAAGTACATGATTACTAATACTTCATAATCATAGAATCATGTTGACATGATAACCTATTATGCATACAGATACGATTTACATAGTTATGCTACTATCTTGACCAATACTTTGGCACAACACTTTTCCATATCCTGTATGCATACAGTGGCTATCTAGATGCCTTCCATCTCTACTAGAACATACTATCGAGAGTGTTCACAGCTCTCAGCATGTCAGAAAAGAGGTTTCATTCTAGACAAGCAACAATGGAATGTTTGTCCAATTTACCAATCATATGCATATTAGTAGTATACTGTTCAATGCTATATGAATGTTTACACTCAGCATGATATATTCTAGGAATATAAATATGTATACAACTATTACAAGCAATATCATTTACTATTTCAAATAATAGCTCAAATACTTATCTTTTATGTTTGTATGGTTGCCTCCCGCTTGATCTTGTATATGTCTTTTGATATTCTATTCATTATGTGCCACTGTGCATGCTCAAGTGTGCACTAGTGTCATCCTCGTGATCTCATACACAAACATGCATTCATTAGTATATTCTCAATATTATCAAAACATTATAATTCTAAATAATCTTGAATATGTATAGTCATGATCATAGATAATAAACATTAGTATTCAAAGTTTCAGGGAAGTCTTCTTTTACTCATGCATATTCTCGTTTGATCATAGTACTCTTCTCGTTAATTAAATCATCAATCAAGATAAGAGACATAATATGCATAAACCCTTGATTACTAACTTTATGAATAAGCATAACCAATCATACCAAGTATACTTATATAAGGAATCCTAACACAAGGTAAGATTCTAACTTGATATAGGGAAACATACCTGGATTAGTATACCTGCTTAGTTATGTCTAACATACCTAATCAATATCTTCTTTGTTCTCTTCAATGATTTAGATATCCTGTGCTGGAACCTGCATATCTCATAGGTTAAGCATAATAGAACAAAGTCATACATACCTTGTAAGTAGACCTTCTATCTGATCAAAGATTATGGAGGAGTCTCTGTCTTCATGTTGTCATGGTCATGGAACTTGATTTGTCTTCCGTGATGTACATGTATCTTGTTAGCAGACAACATCAACCTCATACAATACCACAGTGCATTAGTACAACAACATCAACCTCATACAATACCACAATGCATTAGTACAATCATATAGCCCAAAACAATGAATGTCTTCTATCATTCACATGCATTCATACTGTTACTAGGGTGATAAGACAATTCTAACATTAATTGAGATTATACTGACCTAAATAATATGAGGACAAACATATTATGAACTTAATCAAGAATCAAATTTCAAGACATACCTGTATCTCCTTAAGTCATACCTGTCGAGACTTCTTGTAGTCTTCTTATGTAAGGCCTTAGCCTCAACTCTGCCTGAAACTTGATCTCGAGCTTGATTAGGGTTTGCTAGAGAAACCCTAAAAATTCAATCTTTGACTTTCACACTTCTGAATGGATGGAAGGATGTGTCTTGCTAAGCTGATCAAACTTGCATACTTCAATTTTGAAATCCTCCAAAATTTGACCCCTCAAGATTGCCTTTGAAACTTCTAGATCTTCTCGACAGGATCCCGAACTAGGGTTTGATGAAGCCCACCCTTCTACCCAATCAAAATGTTCAATCCAAGGCTCTAAACTCTTATTTTTCTGAGGAGCTTCTAGCCGTGGTCACAGACTTAAAAAATTCCAACTTTTGCTGAAGCCCTAATTTTGCCACCTTTCCGATCAAAATCCTGAACTGGGGTTTGATCAAGCCTGGTCTTCTACCCAACCAAAAAATTCGATCTTGGTCTCTAAATTTTGATTTTTCCTGAGTAGCATTCAGCCATGGACTCTGATTCCAAAAATTCCAACTTTCTCCGAAACCCTAAATTCCGGAAGCCATGAATGAATGTGCTAAAAAAAATTTATGTTTTGACAAAAATATGTACTTGATTCTTTCTGCTGTAACTCCGAACTTTTTGATCCACAGGGTCTGAAAATGTTTTCTGTGGTATCCTGACCTATCATATTTTCATCGTGATAGGTCTGACCTCAATTGGATTTTCTGAGAGAGAGTTATGCCAAGTGTCGCAACATGACCTTTTTATGGGATAAAACAATGGAGCGAAATTGTACAGCGTTCCACGTGTCACTGGTTCAACTTCGGCCTCTAAAATTTTTTCTTGAGATAGCACATTCTGTGTACTACCTGTCTCTTTTTACGAAATTTCATTTGGAGCTTCCTATCCCAAGTTATGACCTTTTTCCCAAGGTCACCTGATTATGACTGAGATTTGGAAGAGGCAGAAACCCTAACTCGTACTAATCATAACTCACAAAGTACAACGAATCAGAGGGTGTCCTTTGGACACAAGGTACCTGGGGATGTTTTCTATGACCTATAAACGTTTCAGAACCTGAACCTTTGCAGAAATGGATTTATAGTGAAAGTTCCATGATGACTAGTTTTTGCTATGTAAAACCCAAACCTTCAAATTGTCACAAGTGAAGCAAGTGTCATAAATGCCATACATTGCCTTCCTTCAGGTTAGCTCTGATACCATGTTAAGATTTAATATGCTAAGACATAAAATATCTGCATTACCTTCCATTTCACAATAATAGCATATATAGGATCACTGAAGAAACAACAAGCACAACATAAACACAAGAGACACAGATTTATCCTGGAAAACCCTCATGGGGTAGAAAACCCAGCAAAGCTTCTTCAATATAGATGACCAGAAATATAAAAAGATGCAAACCAAATACATGATCTCCTCCTCCTCCATAGCATACCTCTCTCTCACAAGTGCGCTACATTTCTGAGTGAGGGAATTGTGTGTATAATGAGGAACACACCTCCTCTATTTATACACATCTCCGACTTGTACTTTATATTAACTAGGTTGACCCCAACTCTACCACTGGGTTAAACACCCCACTACAACTAACTAGGTCGACCCCAACTCTACCACTGGGTTAAACACCCCACTACAACTAACTAGGTCGATCCCACTAGGGTGGTCTAACAACCCTTTGACCCACATAACACGTACAGGGCCAACCCCCACTAGGGAAGTCTAATAACCCGAGTTACCACATTCCGACGGAGGAATAAACATCTCCGGATATACAATAAGATCGTCATGGAGGAATGAAACATCTCCGGAATAATAAAATACAAATATAATATTATTAGAAGTTACAATATCTCAACAATTTTCTAGATGTTATTCACTTAGGGTAGGTGAATGGATGATAGTACAAATATCGCAAGTATGTTAAGTAAAAACAAAAAAAAAATCACCCCATTTCCTCTAGAACGTGTCAAGGATTTTCAGTGTATTACAGGGGCGAATCTCTCTAAGATTCACGCCTTATCAGAAGAATTTCATTGTTAACTCTGCTCAACCAAAATATAATAGAGTTAAACTCCATGCATCCAAGGAGGATCGATTTGATATCTCCACAGTCAGAGCATAAGCTTTGTTCTGAGAGTTGAGATACGTATTAGTTAAACTCTGTAATCCAATAGAGATTTTTTTTATGACAAATCATAAAATATATGTGGTCAATAGGAATCATGTGACATAAATTTTGTTTTATTTAATAAGTAAAAGAGATCAGATCTTTGATTTAATTAACCCGATTTCTTGTCATATTAACAATAACTCTATAAGGAAATCACATAACCATTCATTCCGGATTGAGTTTGTTGTATATAAAATACAAATGAGTCATTTCAATCCATAAGCAGAGATCCACACTCTGCGTTAAACACTTAAATATTCAGCAACGTGTCTTTAATCACTCTTGACAACATCACTTAAAAATACATCAATGTCTGTAAGCCATAAAGTTCTGGACTGCAATGCCTTATAATTTATTCCAGTCAGCAGCCACAGAATTTTAACCGAACAGTTCTGTCACTCCAGAAAACAATGGCATGCACAAATATTTGATATGTATTCAAAAATCCATGTCAGCGACTCTTCTACTCATTCAATGGGTGGCTTATATCCAACCCCTTAGGAAATGACTCATTAAAACGTACATGCAAAATTTCAAATCAACAGCTAGTACAATGACACATTTATATTCTCCTTAATCCATGACTGCCATACTTAGCTCCATGTCAACTGCACTCTCCTCCAATGTTGGATTACAAAGGGGGACAATGATGATGATGTTTAACATCCCCTAATACCAACAAGTTCATTCAAACAAATAAAAGGAATTAAAGAAAACTAGCATAATTGATTTTGGACAATTAATTTATAGATTGAGTGCTTAATCTTTGAACTGTTTTCTTGGCTGGTAGATTGGAAAAGTGGTTGACATCCTACATTGAATTTTATGTGATTATAGGAATTTGGTAAGCATGATCATGACCCTGAAAAATATATAAAACAATGGACTGGTACGAAACCCAAGACAAGAGCACGGTATTCTTGTGATGTTGGCTATGAACGGTTTCTTGCTCTAGAGGTTTTTCTCTTTCTTTTTCTCTTAGTGTTCTTCCTACATCTAAGAGAGTTGTGAAATTAAAGACATTGGAATTTGTAGTCAGTGTCTTAAAGCATTGAAAATTCCAAAACTTATGTGATTCTCCCTTCTTTATTGTTATTCTTTGAGAATTGGAATTTTACTATTAATTTGCTCCTAAAGGAGGTGATTTATAGCATTCCCCAGATCACTCGACATGGTGACATACTCATCCTATTTGGACCTTCCAAGCCACAGGAAAAACATGAGCTCCTAATATGTAAGGATTTATTAGTTTTGAGTCTTACCCCTTCAAAATTCTCTTCCTTCACCACGGCTGAACATGTTAACTATGAAATGATTTGTTATTAACTGTGGTTTACAATCATTGATATATTGGCTAATATTTTGTGGGTAGTGAAGAAAATTTATCCAATTAAAAATATTGATGGTGTAGTCCTTTCTATATATCAATACTTCCCCATAGCATCTCTTTCAAGTGCCTTCACAACACTGAATGCTTCACCTCTACAAGCAGCAAGTATTCAAAATATGAAAGGAAAAGAGCTTATTCCCTTCATGGAGTCACCAAATGAGAACAATATCTTCAACATAAAACTCTCATCAAATTTCTTGAAGCATAGCTCTTCAAATTTCCGGTAAATGGACTCTATCCCTGGAAATGGCATAAAAATTGGAGCTTATATAAACTCACCTTTGGGTTCTCATGTGTATGGTTTGGAATTTTACGTCAGAGTGAGAACCTAGGAGGTAACATTTTGGTTCCATTTCCAGGGATAAAGTTCATTTCGGAGTGAGAATCTATGGGGTAACAAGCCTAAATATTAAATACTATGGCCTTATAAGGTTCTAGTAAGGGTGGAACAATTTGCATATACTCTTGAATTTCCAAGAGGGTCATGAGTGCATAACACCTTTCATGTCTCATGCTTGAAGAAAGTGGTAGGAAAAAAAGTTATGTTTTCAAATATCTTACCTCCCATAGATGATGGACATGTTCTTATGATTCCATAATGCATTTTGGAAACTCTAGAGAAGAAGATGAAGACTAAGATACTGTAAGAATACCTCATTTAGTGGAAGGATTTGTCAGTGGATGATGCTACATGGATGTACCTCATAAGTTAAATAGCAACATCCAAAACCACAACTGCTTTGGGGAAAAACAATTCAAAAGGAAAGGAAGGGGTTGTTACAATGTTTATAGAACCCCAAAAAATTCAAATAATCCACACAAAGTACCAATAGCTAATCACTTAGTGTTAAATATCAAGTTTATGGAAGTTAATTAACGAAGTTTATCCCACACACAAAAGGCGAGAAGCTTGAGTGGGATCGATAGCTATAAAATGGTTTTGGGCATTAGAGTAGGGGTCTTTTTTCGAAATGTGTTGTTGTTGGAACTCTGGAAGACACTATCTGGGGCCAAGAGCAACATCCATACCACCTTGGATATGGCCTAAGTTAGCATCCATACCTTCTCAGGGAAATTTCTATTCAAATTTTAGAACCACATGAAGGTTCTAAAATCCTAGTTTGGCCATTTCATTGTCATTTTAATATATTTATTCTTTGGTTTTTCTGAGCTGGTTTATACACTATCCTACTAGGGTTTTCTAGGCACAACGAATGGGGGACCTTGAGCACACCAGGGAATAACTAGTAAATAAATCCATCGACATACCTTTGTCCTTGCAAGACTACTACAGGTTTGGAAAATTGATTGGAGGCTTGAAAACAACTAGGACACACTTTTCAGAGTCTTGGACACTTTCACTTCACTTCTCAAGCCTCATAGTCACACTTTAATTTTCTCCACAACTAGAACACATTTTCCACTAGAAAAAAGATTTATTTTTAAGAATTTTTTTAACAACTATGAGTTTCCAAAGTTTCCATTGCAGAATTTGAAAATTTTTAGCGTTGGTATTCCACTGATAGGGCCCTAAAATTTTGCAGCAAATTTTCTAGACTAATTTTGTGACATGAATTAAATTATTCGCAGACCTATAACAACTCATTTTTAGTCCTGTAACAATCAATTTCGCTTAGAAAAGGTATTGGATATCATTAACATTTTCTTGTTAACATAATTGTACCAAGCACTAATAATCTTTACATATTGAGAAATATAACCTAGTATACAAGGATTTGTTTAGGTATGACCTCTCAAGATAATATCACCTCTCAATATAATATCAATAGAGACATATTTTTTCATTTGAGACAAGTACAAACGAGTCTTAGAACTCTTTATAAAAATGTGTTAGGCATATTTATAAATAGGTATTATGGTCACATATAATGTGGACCATAACCTGAATTGTGGAACACCTAGGAGGCACCCACTAACATCAAATGTGATCCATAGGCGACCACTTAGGAGTGTATGATATTGAATGGTGTTTAAGGCCCATTAGGGACACAACATAATATTATCCATTAACATATCTCAAACAAACTCCTTGGGGACACAAATAAAGAAAGAAAGTTGGCATTAAGAATATCTTACCAAGTAAATATTACATTCCAATATCAAAAAATGGCCAAATAAACATTGCTTTAATCCCCATTAATTTTGAATTGGGTAGGTTACAATACTAACCAATGCCAACAATGTATTTCCCATCAAAAGAAGCATAAAAAACTCTCAATGGAGCATTAGATTCCTTGAAGGAGAAGCAATTGGAACTTGGATGAGTGCCCTTTCCCTAGATACTTACTTATGAACCCTCAACACCTTTAAGCTTGGCATGTGTCACTTGCAAGAGTGCTTCACATGTAACCCTACTTGCATCATGTATATTTATTTTAGTGGACTAGGTCCACATAAATAGGTCTATTTATGGCATGAATTACTTCCTTGCTGCCCAGAATTGTTTTAGGGTAAATTTATGACTGTTTAGTGATGCTTCCATCCACAAATGGATTAAAAAACTGAGTTTTAGAGAAATTATCAACCCAGATTTGATTGTCAGCCACAAAAATTAACCCAGGTTGGCTCTTTTGTGTCTAGGTCACCTCATGGTTAACAGTTAAAAGCCAAGAAATTGAATCAAGGGAATTATGATTAGAGGGGTATTGAATATGAGGACACCTTTTCCCCTGTTGTGAAAAAAATGTTAATATGTTTAATATTTTTATTCGCTTCCCAATTTAATTGGATGGTTTATCAGATGAATGTCAAATTTGCCTTCCTCAATGGTCACTTGGAAGAGGAAGCATGTATTGTTTAGACCCATGTATTTGAAGAGAATGGACTACATGACCTCTCCTTATACAAAATCAAAGTATTCTCATGGATAACATTGTATGAAGGGTTTCCTAGAGAATCCACACTTTGACAGAAATGGACTTGCATATGACAAGTGCCTTTATTGCAGCAAACTTGAAACCCTCAAGCACCTCTTCTAGGATTATTCCTTCTTACATCATTGTTCCTCGAAATGAAATATTTTCTAGTGAAATTTTAATTATATGAGTAAATAATTTATTCATTATTCCCACCTTCTGATATTTTCCTGTAGAACCTAATGAAGAACCTATAGAGTGCCTATGCAATGTGGTACTCCTTATCTGCACAAAAATTGATTAAGCCTTCAAGTTTTGAAAGGTTCCTAATACCTTCGTTCATTTCAATCTTGACATGACTGCTACAATGACTGAGAGGAAGGCCATCATGGGTGGAAGCATTTGAAGATCAACCAGAGTTCCTAAACAAAAACAATTTCTAGTGAAATTTCCATTATATAAAAAAATATTTTCCTTTTCATCCCCACAATAGCATCGTCCATCTGTTGAACTGGAATCTCAAAGTTTGTATAATTTTGTTGATCTTCTATCCCATTTTCAGGTGTAAATACAAGTTATGTAGGTGTGTATTCAGTGTCAGGTGTAGGCTTGTAGATTTCTGACAAGGCCATTGGTGTAGCTACTGGAGATGACTATAACGAGGAAGGAAAACCATTATTTTATTCCCTCTTTGTACCTTTTACCTTTGGTGCAATGTTTGTTATATTTGACGGAGGTATTGATAAGCCTGGTCCAAATAATACTTCATGGAAAGTTGTATCAATATCTCCAACTCTCATAGTAATCAGATAGCTAGAATCAAATGACCCATCAAGCACTCCATATACAAGCTATCTAAAAAGAGAACCATTTCCATGAGACAAATGTGAACCATCAATGTTTGTAGTCCTGTGTTTTTTAGATTTTCCATCATAAGGTGATGTAACACCAAGTGCTGTAATTTCCCTAGAAGTAGAACTATGTCTGGTTTTCTAAGCTGTCCTCATTTCTTTTTAGCTGATAACCTTGTCACATCAGCATTATGATCAATATTTCCCTTCATAATTTTAACTTCACCAACAACTACAATTTTAGATATAACAATCACTCAATGATAGCCCATACTTTTTGCAACAAAACAACAGTGTATTCAATTGAACACAGGTTTAAAGAAGTTCATTTGTTGCAACCAAATTTTGTAAGTTTCTTTATGAATCTCTTCCTTGTGAAACTTGAAGCAAAAACAAGACATTCTCAATTCTATTTTGAAAGCTATACTTTAAAGTAAGATGTAAAATGACTTAATAACTTTTTGTAGACCTCACATTTATCATCAATCATGCTTATAATCTAAAATACTTTTCTCATAGAACCATTTTAGATGTTATATGGATTATCACTTTTGGGGAAAAGATGATGTAATGGACTTGTGCACATATTACTGATGGCCACCAAGAGTCTTCTAAGCTTAGAAACTCTTTGAGATGTCGTGTCTATCACATGAGAGTGATAATAAAGGAAGTTACACTCTAAAGTGTGGCAAAAACAAAAAGCTTATAGGCCAAGCTATCTTGAGAGACTTATTTGATATGATTCCCTATCTCTAAATGTGAAAAAATGGTACATATAACATTTGAAATGGATTCAAAGGCACTATAATCAAGCAAAAAAATTACTCTGCACTGGAAGTGCTGGGGAATACTACTTTTCTAGGGAAACGTTTCTCCTTACCGTATATATATTACCTTTTAAAATTTCTATGAGATATTGGAGCTACCACTGAAAGGGAAAGAAAAATCAGTAGAACTTTGAGAGGCAATTCCAAGGTCGTTAACTTGAATCAATTACAAAAAATTGGTCAAGGAGTAAACAGTCCAGTTTTGACACAAAAGAGATGAAAAACATTTATAGATGTGACAAACGTAAAAATAAAGTGGAGAGTAGTGAAAGGCCCCTCCGAGATATATATTATAAAATTACTTCACTTGGGCATGGTCATAGGGAGTGTAAGACTACCTACAAGAGCTTGTACTCATATAGAAATAAAAAGTAGCTCGCATAAACTAAGATCACTCTAGATTGAATGTGAGATGGTGCTACAGAATCAACAAATAAATTCTAGTTGAAGACTGGATTGTCATCCTGTTTATTCTAATTAATAAAGCACTACTCAATGCCTCAACAAAAAGAAATAGTATTTGAATAAGAAATACACATATTCTCCCGCAGAAGGGTGTAACATCAAAATCAAGTCCAGTATAATTGGATCAAATCCAATGAAGAAACAAGCCCACTTAAGCCCATGATGATGCTGCAGTTGATGCTAATGTAGGTTGAATTAAGCCCAGAAATGCAGCACAAAACCTAAGTATCTAGGCCAATTTGCATTAGGAATGATAAATGGAGAGTACTAGTGCCTATACAGGGGGATCCAAGCCTACCTGGAACAATACATTGTTGAATATTTTATTAGAATAGAAGCCCTAGATTTAGGTGCACATTTCCTTATTATATGATGCAAACTCTTCTCAAATGTTGTGCCTCATTCCCTTGTAATTACAAATCACTTCTAACTTCGAATTCCTCTCTTTTTCTGGGCAAAATACTTCTTATACATCAAGAAGAAACAAAAAGAGGAAGGGTATATACAATGGTATATATATCATCTTCCTTAAAGAAACAAGAACAACAATAAAATTTTAATAGGCACCAGAGTCTAACAAGTTAGCATCCTTTAACAAAAAAATCCCTTTTGCTAGCAGCTGCATACATACCTATTTTTATAGGAGTTGGTTTAGTGCTCCCACTTTGTATTGACATCACTGTATTCAGCAATCCCATTGACCTACTTTTGTGGTCATTTGTTAGACATTGATAAAATTATCTAATATTCCCTTATCTCCACAAAAGAAAGAAGACATGCAAAGACCTAACCTTGTTCTCGAAAAAAAAATTCACCAAAGCTTCTAGAGAACAAACAAGGCATAAATTATCAAGCAATGCCAAATATCACTGAGAGAAGAATGGACCACAATCTAGCTTTGTTAATATTTTGTTTATGTCGAAGCTTAGATTTAGCTTTGTTAATATTCCTTTCATGAATGTTATTAATGTTTGAAGACCATAAGTTGAATCAAGCTTCCACTAAGAACATTAGTAATTATTATCATAAATAATTTAATTTCCTACAATAAGAATGTTAGTAATTATTATCATAAATAATTTAGGAGAACCATAGTGCGTAGCTCCTATGTCATGGTTCTTAGTGCGCAAGTTTTACTAAGTTGAAGCTTCCACTATTTATTTGAATATATTTTATGCATTCAAATGCATTTGTTCTAGGATTGCATATGTGAAATATGCATGTAGTTGATTAGCATTAATATATTTTATTATTTTAAAACAAATTGTGTATTATTTCTAGTGTGACACTAGGTGTGTTACATAGTCCATGTCAGAGTAGTTCACGAATTATAAAATTACTGAGTTATATTCAGGAACTACACCAAAAAATACATGAAGGGACTCTGCATTGAAAGTTTTGGGATAATATGCACCTTATTATAGATAGTCAAATTTGGTTATGTTGTAGGCTATGTTGCATTGGTGGTAATACCTTCCATTGGCTATACTGGAGGTTATGCATATGGATCCAATGTTAATGATAGGAGAGTATGATTGTCTTCTATTCTCCTATCTATAAAACACAACTCACCCAAGTACTCTTGGATAAATAATATTGGAAACATGGATTGATTGGCGTCCAATTAGATGTATTAAATAGTGAATCATTGACTCCAAAGCGTAGGCTGTGTGAGACAAAGATGGATCACGTCCTTTCTCCTTCTATGGAACAAGATGAATGATATTTTGATGGCTTTGAGATTCCTACCTTGAATATGAGAAGAACTCTTTGGAAAAGAAGGAATCTCTTGCAGTCTATCTACACAAAAGGGGAGGCTTGATAAAATACTTTGATGATTGGTGTCGTGTTTATAATAACCATCAAGAAACCACTTCCAATAAGGAAATACTACATTCAAAATCCATCAAATAAGTGAAAACATATTTCTTGTGGGTTTTTTTCCTCAGTGTCTTGAGGATGTTGCCACATTATTCATTGTATAGAAGAAATCAAGTTAATAAAAGACAATGGTGATTTAAGAGCTTTAATATTCTACATATAAATTTGTTGAATACTGAGTAGTGAATAAGTATTAGGCAATTAATTGTAATTTATGTACAAACACTATTTCTTTTCCACCTTCAGTGGTTCCATGAGTGACTCAGAGTAGCCCATGGACTACTATAATTTAATATTATATAAACTAGTCGAAGCTTTGTGTTGATGATGTCTTCCCAGCAAAGCCTATTTAGTACAAAATGGAATGGTAGGGAGGGAGGCATAGGTTTTGTGAGGGTATTTGGGGATGACCAGTTCCCACTACTGAGGGACAAAGAATTTTAGTGTATGAAGAGTAGTGAAATAAGTTAAATATATTTGGTATCATCCAATTTTGGGGAAATTCTATCAAAGGTTGAGAGATCACAATCGAAAGGTCCAACCCCATTGATCCCCACAACATGCTGCCATACACCATTAATTTACGGATTTGCAAAAGAAATGTTGCAATGCCACACTGTAACGTGAGAGATATCAAATAATGCAAGTTGATCCTTATCCTGTATGATGTGGAAAAAATTAAAGACTTCCTTGAACTTTGAAAAAAGACATCAAGGAATATATAACATATCATGCAAATTCTTCATGATATGTTTTGTCTTAGCACATCCATGTCTTCCAAATGGAAAGAAAATATCGGTTATGCAAATTTGGGTTGAAATAATGACTTGAATTAATCTCAAAATACTGTTATGAGCCATGACAACAAATCCATGTAAAAGGGGGCAATAGAAAATTTCAAAATCCAACAAATCCATGTAAACAGGGCTGATGGAAATTTTCAAAATCCAAGATGTATGATTATTTAATGGAAAAATATGGACATAGTAACACAAATATTCTTTATCTACCAAACAATCCTCAAAATTGCTAATCTGGTTCTGAAAACAAACTTGCCTTCCTTCATTATTTGGAAAAACCTTAAAGGAAATATGTAACGTTGTAAAAATACATAATATATGATCCCAAGCTTTTGGATTTCAAAATACCTTAGTTTACTCAAAGATGGGTAAATTTTGGGACTTTCCCTCTCGACCATTCTTAGACAATTTTGACGACAAATGAAGCAACAAGGTAAATTTTCCAAAATGAAAAATTAAATATTTATGGTAAAAAAATTCCCACTCTTGCATTTTTTCCAATATACCTCACATTCTTTAAAGTGTGGGAATGCATAGATCACTGCCATCAAGTATTGGGAAGACGATAAAGAAAACTAAGAAAAATGTTGGGGATTCCTATAGAAATCCAAAAGAAACCTGAAATATACACAAAATACAAATCTCAACCTAAATGAGGTATGGTCCCACCCAATCGAGGAGTCCATACAATGTGGACTCCATCCATGACCAAATGAAGCAACAAAGACATCCTTCCAACTATGTCTACAATAGGATTGCAGTTGGATCATATAACCAAGTAAACAAATACAACTAAAAGAATCATATTATATTTAATACATCTATGGATTCATTAAGCTTTCTCTATTCTCACTGCACTGGGCATATGAAGACCTATTGAAGTCATTGATACTTAAATAGAAGACTATATACATGTTAAACATACTCTACATGTAAACCCAGAAGCCAATCATTCTCCATACCAAACATGGTATAGCATCTTTGACCATTAATCCAAATTTATATGCATTTTATATACTATACTATTATAGATTAACATATATCTATAAACATAATTTACTCAATTGCAGTGAGTTATGACCATCACTTCAAGCTATTTGTTAGGAACCTATGTCAACCCTTCTCTTTACTATGTTAGTATATTGTTGTTGGACGCATATGCTTTGTAAGTCGTCCTGTAGTATTTGTTGATCCGTAGTTTATATTAGCCCATAGTATTGACCCATAGTATTGGACGCATATGCTTTGTAAGTCGTCCCGTAGTATTATATGTCCCATGGTTTTGACTTGTAGTATTGGGCATAGACTTAGTATATAAGTGTGTTTTGAGGTCATTGAAGGCACTGTGAAGTTAATTGTATTGAGCTTGCTCAAAGGAGGTTGCCCCCTCGAAGTGGCCCGTGATCAATATAAAAGTGATTCTGTTCTATTATTTCTGCTATTTCGCATATTCTTATTAATTAATTGTTGCAGGTGCATCTCATTTGGTATCAGAGCACTTTCCTTGGCACAAGTGAGAAATTTTTTTTCTTTTTTTGGGCGGCGACTTTCAGATCCATTTCTGAAACTTTATGCACAAAATCAGAAGAAACCGATTGCATATATGAATTCCTCTTTCAAAAATACGCAGTTTAAAAAAAAAAATCATCTCATTTGGAGTTCTAAAAGTGGAGATATCGCGGATTTAAAATCAGCAATTTTTCAGAATTTCGGTGACGGCCGAGGAAATTGCGGTGAGAAAATCTTTTGACCAAGTGCCCAGATTTCTATTCCGCTTTCAAGGGTATAAGCAGAGTGGTTGTTCCAGTTCCGGAAACATGCTATAATAGCGATTCTGAGCAATATAGATCCAGTTTTTGAAGATTGGGTGGAATTTCTGCCCAAATTTTTTCTGTTGCAGGTTCGGATCTGGGAATAATCCCTATCCGCTTAACTATGGGAAGTACTTGGGCATAAGCCCTAAAACTCATTGTGAGGAGTACCACAGGAACCCCGAAGTAGCTGGCCATTGAGAGGACCTGCCAAGCGAAAAGGGCAACGACCCCTACCTGATTGACTAGTTCCCACCCGTGAGGTAAACCAAGAGCTGTCGTTTGTGGCCAAGCGGTTATCAGTTTTACCTGAGCCGTGGAGTGAGGGGTACTGCCCCAATACGCAAGCCGTCAGACAGCATTGGGGGCCAAGTGAAACACATGAACTGTTAGGAAGCCGTTCATACTTGGGGTCCATATCTATTTAACTGTTGTCGATCACTTCCGCTCCAGATCCAGCCATTCAGATCTATTCTTAAAGTTGTTCCAGATCCAGTCGCCGTTTCAGATCCAGCCGTCTTCGATCCCTTCTGCATCACTGCAGATCCATCTGTTGCGGATCTCTTCCGCGCCGCTGTTGCCGATCCATTTCTGGAAAAAAAAAAACCTGGTTATGGTTGTAACCTGTGCAGGAGCACACACCATGGAGGAAGCACTTGCAGCCATCCAAACCAAACTCCAAGATTTGGATGAAAAATTTCTCAGCCTCCATCTTCAGCATTCAGTCATGAACAATACCAGACAGCCAGAATCTTTTGCAGCCACCGGGTTCTCTTCTTCCAACAGTTTTCGTAGGCCAAAGCTTGATCTTCCTCGCTTCATTGGTACGGATCCGACTGGATGGATATACCGAGCAGAACAATATTTCAGTCTGCATAATACTTTTGATGTTCAGAAAGTTCCACTTGCATCCTTTGATTTGGAACAGGAATCCCTGCAATGGTACCATTGGTACATCAAAGCTCATCCCGAGCCACACTGGACAGATTTTTGCCAACTCCTTTTGTCACGATTTGGTCCTAGTTCTTTTGACGACTTCACAGGAGCACTCACTAAACTTCACCAAACTGGCACAGTGAGAGAGTATCAAACAGAATTTGAGAAACTAGCCAATCACACAGAAGGATTGTCTGATGAATTCTACAAGATTTGTTTTATCAGTGGTCTTAAGGATGAAATCCGCTCAGAGGTCAAAATGTTTTGTCCCCACACAATGATGGAAGTCCTAGGGTTGGCTAAGCTGGCTGAGGACAAGATCGCAGCTCAACAACGCTCCAAACCCACCTTTGTTCCCTTAAGAAATATGGGTTCCCAACGACCTCCCATCACGCCTTCTCCTCAACCAACTCCTATTAAGCATTTGTCTGAAATAGAAATGCAGGCACGCCGAGAAAAAGGGCTTTGCTATAATTGTGATGAGAAATTCACTCAGGGACATCGATGTGTTCAACAAAAGCTCTATCTCTTAGATGTGGATTCTCCTCCTGCCTTAGAACTTGGTGAAGGAGCTATAGATATAGTAGATGATCAGGTCGACATTCAACACCCACCTGTTGACACCCCATCTCAGGACGACCCACCAGAGATCTCTCTCCATGCTGTAATCGGCGCCACCACCCCACAAACAATGCGGGTCAGGGGATACTTCAAGAAGCTCCCTCTCACCATACTCATTGATTCTGGTAGCACTCATAACTTCCTTGACCCTCGGATTTCCAAACAGGCTGATTGTTTTGTCCATCCTTACTCCAACTTTGAAGTCATGGTTGCCAATGGGAGCACCTTACCTTGCAAGGGGAAGTTTCACAATGTGCGTATCTCTATGGAAGATTATAACCTACGCTCTGACATGTTTTCCTTGTCCGTAGGAGGATGTGATGTGGTTTTGGGCGTTCAATGGTTACGCACACTTGGCCCCATCTTATGGGATTTTGCTGAACTTTGGATGCAGTTTAAAGTCAATGGGGCACAACACAAATTTATGGGCTTACAACCAGGGTCTCTCTGCATCATCAGTTCACATCGCCTGGAAAAAATCCTTAAGAAGAATTCACATGGTGTCATCGCTCAGCTCAATTCCATTCAGCTGCACCCATCAATAGTCTCCACTACTTCCTTGGATAGATATGCAGGTATCTTTGTTGAACCGATGCGCTTGCTTCCTTCAAGAGACCTTTCCGGTAAGAATTTAGCCACATCTACCTCTCAGCAAGAAATGATGGCTATTTTGCATGCTGTACAGAAGTGGTAGCCATACCTATTAGGGAATTATTTCTACTTCAAGACTGATCTCCAGAGTCTGGAAAATTTTCTGGAACAATGGGTCTCCTCCCCAACACACCTGAAATGGGTTATCCAACTCATGGGTTATCCCTATGTGATCACTTACAAGAAGAGTAAGGACAATATGATGGAAGATGCTCATTCTCGCACAATTGATGACCCAGTTTCTCTTACAGCTCTTTCTCTGCTTGTTCCAAATTGGTTGCAATATGTTCAACAAGGCTCTCTCTTCTATGAACTCAATGCTTCTTCATCAACAGGGCACTCTGGGTTCTACACAATGTCTGACCGGGAACAACATAACTTCTTTTGGCAGGGACTAAAAATGACAATTCAACAGATGGTGGCTGACGATGATACTTTCCAAGTCAACAAGGGTGAAACGACACTCCATTCGGGATTTCTCAAACCCTTTCCCATCCCTACACAGCTTTGTCCAACTCTTTCTATGGATTTCCTAGCAGCACTCTGGTGGTACAATACCACATCTCAAAGGACACCATATGAAGCAGTCTATGGAAAACCACCGCCAGTTCTTCTTCCATACACCCTTAGCAGCTCTCCAGTTCAGGAAATTGACTCGGTTCTTCGCACGCGCGATCAGATTCTTCTCATTCTACAGGACAATCTTCACCTGGCCAGAATTCGCCTGGAACAACAAGCCAATCAGCACCGTTCTGAGCGCATTTTCCACGCAGCTGACAGGGGTCTTCTTCATCTACAGCCTTCCAAGAAATCCTCCTTGACACTCCAAAGGCGTCAGTGGCCCAAAATGCAACCTAAGGATGCTACCGGGGAACCACTGCTTCCAATTCTGCAGCAATTTCTCCAACCAAAGCTTCGAGGACAAAGCTTTTTCTAAGGGAGAGGGGATGTTAGGAACCTATGTCAACCATCCTCTTTACTATGTTAGTATATTGTTGTTGGACGCATATGCTTTGTGAGTCGTCCTGTAGTATTTGTTGATCCGTAGTTTATATTAGCCCATAGTATTGACCCATAGTATTGGACGCATATGCTTTGTAATCCGTCCCGTAGTATTATATGTCCCATGGTTTTGACTCATAGTATTGGGCATAGACTTAGTATATAAGTGTGTGTTGAGGTCATTGAAGGCACCGTGAAGTTAATTGTATTGAGCTTGCTCAAAGGAGGTTGCTCCCTCGAAGTGGCCCGTGATCAATATAAAAGTGATTTTGTTCTATTATTTATGCTATTTCGCATATTCTTATTAATTAATTGTTGCAGGTGCATCTCACTATTACAACCAGCTCAAATATTTTGTTGGCTCAACATTTTTATCTCTATCCTAATGCTCTTATATGCCTTACTGATCTTATATCCTTATATGATCCTAGTGATCTTATATCCCAATACAACATGGGCGAAAATGACATTTCCAGTAATGTAATAAGAAACATATTTTCTAGGAAATGTTTTGTAGATTCTAGGTTTGATATGATATCAAAGTAGTTATATAAAAATTTAGGCTCAAATAATTGGTTGGATCAACATTACTATATCTATCATAATGATCTTAAATGCCCCTAATGATCTTATATCTCCAAGACAACATGGGAGAAAATGACATTTCCAGTAATGTAATAAGAAACACATTTCAAAGTCAAGAATTTTTTTGTAGATTCTCAGGTTGATAAGATAATAAATTAGTTGGTTCATGATGAACATATTTTAGTTAACCTAAAAAACAAGGTCTCTCTAAGCACATTTTATCTCTCGCATTAAGAAGCCATAAGGTTCCTTAAGTAGCAAACGTGTAAAAATCATGTTTCACAGAAAATACATAACATAATTTTACTAACCACATTGCATATTCAATCAAGGCACTAAAAAAAAATCGAAATTTGACCAGTTAAACCCACATGTTCAGTCAGAATATGGAAGAAACGAAAACCAAAGCCTAAAATAAATTTCAATCAATAAATCATTTATATGCATGCAAATAATCTATCAAAATATTTTCAGTTTAATCAAGGCATCCATTCAGAAATCCATGAAATATGATATCCACCATGGAGAAAATGGAATCAAATTTTATGCCATTGAAAATTCATAAAACTCTTAAATATCCAGCAGAATATTAAAAAACATTCAGATGTTGGTGCCACCAAGCACAGTTGGAATGTGTCAAAAGAGATACAAATGCAAACACCATCGAATCATTCAGAGGATTTTATGGGATCACTCCATGAATAGCCATTTACATGTCCACCAGATCAAATTAGATCGATCGAGATGGTATCATACACTCTCACTTCTAGATCCCCTTTTCCTTTTTTCAAACCCTCATATCCTATAGATTAATATATGAGAACGGACGTGTGCAGGATTTGCACAGATACATAGAAATAAACAATAGTGAATGCATGCATGTGTATAAGTTTATAACATATGTGTGTGCATGTATATATGTCTCTATGTATGCAACTCTTTATAATATCAGTTAATAATAACCACGTTCAATATATAAACATGAACTCATCGTAGATCCAAAATATAATCGGCCTTCATTTATCCTACAGTTATTTAGGTGTCTCCTAGTTACATATGAAAAGACACAATAGAATGAAAAAGAAACATGAATATCCAAAAAAAAACAACATGGTTATCTGAAGAAAAAAAAATACCACAAATTAAACAATGTTGATACACAAATTGAACAATCATCTAGTGAAATCAATCAATAAATAAAAAGATAAAAATCCATTTTCTTTACCTACTCAGGGAAAAGGCATAGTAAAGGAAAACAACAGACTTACCAATGCCATTGTTTTTGTTGACGGAGGAATGACTCTTTCCAAACTGCCAAACATCCCAAACATTTGCACTGGATCTACTTTTGATGTACTGAAGGGCAAGTCCTTTATGAGTAATACATGATTTCTTCACTTCATTTTTTCTACTGCTCCAGAATCAAGGTCATACAAAGTTTATCACTCCTTCACTACTTAAATATTTTTTAGTTTAAAAAATGATATTTGTTTCCCCCAATGCCATGCACACAACAATATCATCAAATTCTGGATTTAACAAATCACTTTTGCTAATCCCATACTTCCTTGCAACATTCTCTGCTATCTGCAAAACAAGAATAAGAACAAATTAGTTCAACATGTCCAAAAAATATGAGAGTTGAGTATTGACAAGAAGATTTAACCAAAGAATCATGGCCAATGTATCCCTTAACCTTAATCAAACAAATGCAATGACTAATTTTTGCATGTAAAGTCAATTTAGAAAAAAATACAAGATAGTAGAAAACAATAAAAAACTTGCAGATATTACTTACTCTCTGATATCAGGACACAAACAACAAAGATAATACATGCACAAATACTGTAGGATGAAAGAGAGGAATGAAATGTACACACATTTTGCACACTCCATATGTCATTATATTTATAAAGAACATAGACTAAAAATGTATTTTAATCAACCACTGAATTCATTAATGGGATGTTAGTAAAGTGATAAAGTGGTTTAAGTAATTAGTGGGATTATGTATACAATCTGTCTCCCTAAATAAAAAGTTTATTTTCTAGGTAAATTATCTTAGGGAGAATGAATAGGAACTTCCCTCATCCCGAGGATACTGAAGTGATGTAAGTTGTGCAAAGTCTACAATTACAAAAACAATTAAAGAGGAACAATCACGTTCTTGATTGGATCATGAGCTCGGAAGAAGGGATAAAATATCAACCAATGCTCTGTTATTTGAAAGCAAATTCTAAATTCTTTCCCTCTTTTTAGAGAAGGTCTAGAATGGAATATTGGTGATGGCACAAAGGTGTGATTGGGGAAGTATCCATGGATTGGGGGAAATCACCATTGTTTTCCTCCTGATTGGATGATACTAGCTTTGAGAGTGAGAGGTATTTCATCATTAGCCCAAATAGCTCATGAGGAAACAATTACATTTTGGAATCAAGGGTGGATCGGTAGTGAGGCCATGGGTTTTATAGGGGAAGATGAAGAAAGGCGGAATCTATTGCTGGCTTCTCTTAAAATAAGCACAATTCATTTAAATGGAGAAGGTGATCGGATGGTGTGGGAATTTGCTCCATCGGGAACCTACTCTCCTTGTATGGGATACTTAAGGTTCTGCAAGGGTGGACCACAACTTGATAATTGATGGTGGTGGAAAAATGTTTGGAATCTAAATTTCCCACAGAAGAAAGGATTTTCCTTTGGTATCTATTAAGGAACTGTGCATTGACTTGGGTTCGCCTTCAAAAAAGGGCGTGGAAAGGCCTGAGAAGATGTGTGTTATGCTGTAGAGAGGAGGAGACAAATAGTCATATCATTGTGGAATGCTCATATGCAAAAATGGTTTGGATGGAGATTGAATTTTTGTCAGGGATCAAGAATGGGTGGCAGGGATAAAATGTGGAGGAAGGTTTCAGGATTTGGTGTGAAGATCTGAGGACTAGTTCTGCTTGATCTTTTCCAACAATCATCGCATGAGGATTGTGGTTTTCCAGGAACTGTGCGATATTCGAGGATAAGTTGGTATAACCATTGAGTGTAGGTGATACTATATTGGCTCAATAACATAAGTGTTTGAAATGATTTAGCATTGTCTATTTTTTTTTGGGAGGTCAAGCGAATCAAGGCTACATTGGAAAGGGTCACATTCACACATGTCTACTGTGAAAGGAATGTAGAGGCTGACCTTCAATCGAAAGATGGAGTGGCGATGGAGCATGGAAATTAGTTCCTCTCAGAGATCATGGACGGGGTTGTATCCAAATATTATCACCCTCCCTTTTACGACTTCTAAGTTGTTTTATTGATGAGACCTAGACTATAAATCTATGCTCTCGATGGTATCTGTTTTTGTTTCTAATTTATATGAGACTGATTGTGATCAAATATGTAATAAAAAATATGATCTTTTTTAAGTTGGGTCAAGGTATGTGACCTTTTGATAATTTCTGGAAGATATGTGTATGTTTGAGGAAAGGATAAAGATAGTTTATATCTGGTTTTTGTCATTTTAAAGAGGACTCCATGGTGTTCTTTAACGAGCCTGAAAAATGTAACTTTGGACTTCCATATGGCAGTAATAAAATTACGAGTTTTTTAGATGAAAAAATAATTTCCAAACCAAGAAAAAATTAAACCTAGAAATGAAATTTCGCACTTCATCATATAACTTAAAATCCGAATCCATAAAGCAAAAGATGATCGACCTGATGGTGTCTTGGAATTCTGCTGTGCAATATAGGAGTTTAATCACTGGGATTAAATTTAACTGACGATTTAAAAAACACCACCACCCCTGCCCTCTATCTTGTCACTGTAAAACATCATTCACCTTTCATAAAACCCCTACCTTCATATAATAGTGTGCCAGTAAACCTTCCAGTGATTACCATTCGCGGTGAAGAATCTCAGACGTTGTCACAAAATTTTTCTAATACTCGCATAGCTGCTTTCCTATGCTTCTCCATTAATGAACATGGAAATAACACTCGAACGTTATAGAGAGCATGAGAAGAGGTATTTTTCCCTCTACATGGTGTTCACATGTGACCAATTGTCATGTGAACATTCACATAATTCCAAAATATTGTTATGAGAAAATATGGACCATAATTGTATTTTATGGTCCATATATGTCAAAGGAGTCAAAGAAGGGAGATTGAGATAGATTAAAAGGGTTATAATAGTAAATAGGGAAAGATAATATTATTATTTAGAGATATTGTCTTTTGGGTGTAGTTTGGGTGGTTGGGAGGAATGATGGTTACCCTTCTTGTAAGTGACATCATGTTATTGTTGAGCTCCAATGTAATGATTAAGTGGATTATCTAATCATAGCAGGTGTTGGCATAGTAGTCAGAATACTCTGGTTGTGTTCACTAGGAAAGATAATGGGTTTACAATTAAGTCTTTAAAATATGATTGTAACTTTGATCACATTGTAATGGTTGTGATTGTCTTAGTCGTTTTCCCTTTTCTACAACTTATTAGTTTAAGACTTGTTTCTGCATTTTTATCTAAAAGTTTTATTTGACTAACATATATGCAATTGTCATTAACATATTTTCCCTTTACATTGCGATGATCGGCATTGGCATATGAAATGACAATTGGGGCCATGCGTAAGTCTTGGGAAACTTTGGTGGAACAGATGCTCCTAAATTGTGATTGCTTGGTTGAAAAGCAACCAAAATTAATTATACTAATTGATCCCCCAGGATTATAAATTTATGAATGTTGGCCTCAATAGTGATAAGAAGAATCTTGTTAACAAAAATGTTTCTCTTACATCCAATGGTCATTTATATGGACATATATATGTCATTGATTACAACAAAAATCAAATCCAAATTATCATCCACAATTGATATTATTGCATCAATATGAGAAATGCATTTAATGTCATCATTACCATCGACTATTTTTGTCCTTACAATGCAATTTTGTTTGGATGTTGATGCATCATGCATTGGAATTTAGTCACATTTCCTTCCACAAGTATATCTAGGGGATTAAGCTACATAACTAACCCTTTCTCCCAATTGAAATCTAACAATATGTGAGTATTTGCCTCTTGATATAAATGAAAATAGGGACATGAGCCATCTATTTTTATGCAACAACTTTACAAGCATGCGCATTAAATTGCTAACCTGGTAGCAATGGTAGATGAGGCATTGTCCTAGAAAGAATGATGGGAGAGAGGTGAGACATGAGCCACCTCCATCTCACCCTGACGAAACCTACATGAACCCCTTATAATATTGCTCCAACATATTGTGGGGTTTGATTCGATGGTTATACTATGCAAGGAGGAGCTTTTGACGAGAAGTAAACTGAGTCAAGGACATCTCTAGAGGGTCACTTGGCATATTGAGGTGTGTTATCGATTTGGATTGATTTTAGTGGTGGGATTACTCCCATTTCTTTGTTTGATTGGCCTCTTACCTATGTTATGTAGGTGCATTACTCTACCTGCTTTCATGATACATTGTGACGGACATTGTTGCTCAATGATGGGTTGGTGTTTAGTGGTGTGGGACTCTTTGGCCTCCCATTTTTTAACTCTTTGGTCCCTGATTTGGAGGGTGACATTTTTTTATGGCCCTTTGACTATTTATGCTAATCCTAGTGGTGTTCTTCCACTATTAGAACACAAATTAGATTTATCTACTTTCATGTCTCCTTCCCTCATTTTCTAATGTGTTGTATAATGAAGTTCAACAAATATGAGCAATTTTTGCCAAAGGCCAATGCCTTAAGTATGAAGACCTTTGTACAATTTCACTTTATGTTTTGTGTTCTAGAGGTCATTACTGCATGAAGTATAGTCTTTGAATCCCTTCCAACCAAGATATAAACGAAAGGGGTGTGTGTATGTGTGGGTGTGGGTGTGTGAGCAAGTGACTGAAGTAATCCTTAAAATTATTGGATCCTTTTGTTAGGTGGTTCTCAATGCTTTTGAGTTTAGAGAAACCTTTTTTTGACATCTTTGTTTTTCATTTTGGTCCCATGGAAATATAATTAATCCTTTCAAAGGATAATAAATAACTCCTACCCATCTTGCAACAACTCTTTCCAAGAAAAACATTTAGCATATGAACCGAACATTAACTTATTAAATCGCCATCAAAATGGCCATATTATATGAGCCTGGAAATAATTAAATGACCACCTGATATGGAATAATTTTCACAAACAATGTACAGAAGAGAACAATACCCAATCAAATTGCAAAAATGTAACTTGACGAAAATACATCTCATATAACCTCGAAATCAATATGTGGTGTCAGGAAGCTATAGAGTTCAAATAATTTTTTTAAAACTTAGACTTGGAACTCAATATGCATGCAAATGCTTTATATAGATGAGGTCTTGTGGCCTTAAAGGGGTTTATTCATTTTGATGACTTGTGCCGGGGTCTACTTTTCTCCACATACAGTTTTCTTGTTTTTGGCTCATAGATGGAGACCTTTCTCCTCGTTTCTATTTTTTTGTACTTAGCAGTTATATATACCTTTACTCTTTTGCTTTTGGTTTGTTTCCCCTTTGATGACTTTTCCATCCATCCACATTGTTAAAATTTAGTAAAACATTGTACAAATTCAATATCAAAATTGTAATTTTTCATTGTCATTGTGACACAACTAAAAATGACGAACATAAACGAGTAATTCACATTAATAGTTGTTAGCTAGTCATATTTATATTCCCATGACTAAATTAGTCATTTATGTTAGTCATTTTTATTTAGTCACTTGTTATCTAGTCATATATTTTATCTCGTGACTAAATTAGTCATTTTTTGTAGGCGTATTTAAAATTGCTCAATTTTAGTTGTTTATCCCTTGAAAAAACAATGGTGACTAACTATTTTGGTCGCCTAGTCACTTATCTCTCATTTTGTACTAGTGTAGAGAAATATTACAAACTGAGAGAATGAGTATGAGAGGAGGAGGAGAAGATGAAATTATGCATTGGATTTGCAGTATCGATGAAATACGAGCTAGTATCTATAGATAGAGGGAGAACTGGAATTCATGAGCTGCACAGGGGATCCTTCACTGAAATGGATCACTTACTCCAGATGAACTCCTTCAAGAACTCTTATAATGGCACTATGACTGAGGATCTCTCTCTGGATGCTTATGATTCTTCAATAATGGACTGATGTAGACCTGTATATTAGCATTCCATGGCTATGGATATGATAAAAGGACAAACTGGAACATGAATGGCATTGGGGTTCATCTCCAAAGCATTGGTTGAGGCAAATCACTGAACTCTAAGTAGAAAAATCTCTCAAGACACAAAAATAATTGAACAAAAAATGTGAATGGTGTGCACTAGCCTTCTTTTATAACTTAGGTAGCTTCCTAGACAAGCCATTGGAACGTGTGATAGGTGAGGGAACATTCCTTGATAGAATTAGCAACTATTCTTCTTTGTAAAAATTGCTTGCTTTGTTTCTTTCAATTGAATTTTCCAAGTGCACCCTACTTAGCTTTTCTAGATGTTTCCTTGTTTTTCAAACTGGTTTCTTTATGCACTTTCCTTCTTTTTGGCTTTCCTGCTTTGTGCTTTTTCCAGTTTCTATCTTTTTATGTTGCCACCTTGCATTTAACTGACTCCTTGTTGTTTCTAATTTTTCCACTTGAGTAGGTGAGGTCCACCTTGTCCTCATGTTCCCTCCTAGCCATGTGAACATCATTGATTTCCAAAAAAATGGTTACTAATGATAAGGAAACAATTATATCAATAATTAAAATTCAAAATATTAAAATTTTTAATTACTATAGGCCTTGTACCAAAACTTCATCCCAATTAATTATTCTCAATTTAATTATTCTTCTTAGACCCTTAGGGAAGGAACATGACACTATGAACCCCATGTTTCTTAGCTCCCAATACCCCCAAAACCCATATATGGGAGGACCAATAGGTTTTAACATTCCATCCCAACCAAGCTTAGGTCCTACTGGTATTTTTATGACCTATCAATATTACCAGTATCGTCAAGTCAACCGACATTTACCATTTTTGGCTACATTAGATCTACCTGACTTGTCGCATTTGACAAATGATCCCATATAACATGCCCAATTATGGCCATGAATCTCTACCAAACTACTATCAAATATTCCAAAATTTGAAGGGAAGCTAGGAGAGGATCCTAACAACCATGTCATGACCTACCATCTATGGTGTTCTTCCAATTCCTAAATGGATGACTACATCCAGTTGAGACTTTTTTAGAGGACTCTCACTAGCACAACTGCAAAGTTGTGCATTGAGTTACCATGACACTTCTTTAGTGATTTCAATTCTCTTTCCATGGCAATTTTTATGCATTTTCATTTGCCAATTCATTATGAAACTAGTACTGATATTTTAACTTCACTTAGAAAATCCACTTGCACTCACATATCTCATCATGTTCATTAGTGGCGATGAAAATGTCGATTAATTAAAGCCAATATTCTGGATCAAACTTTAGCTTATTTGTTTACTAAGTCACTTTTTCCACCCATTTCTAGGGATATTTCTATGGGAGGTGCTATTACTGAAGAGATGGTGATCAGTCGTGCTCAATATATGGATTTAGTATACTCCCAATTTGACACATTATAATATTTGATCCCAAATGATCCCTGTCACACTAGTAATCCTTCAAGACAATCAATAGAACCTTATAACCTCATGCCAATGTTATTTTAAGTTTCATAAAATATTAGTATGTTACCCAGTCAACTGGGAAACAAAGCCAGTTGGGTTATACCCCATCCCTAACATGTACTTGTTCAAACACCAAGACTACTCGGCCTCCCACCCAAACCTCCAAGGTGAATTTGGTTCAATACAACTCATGTCAAACATATGCAGGTAAGAAGAAGAAAAAGAGAAATCCAAAAATCTTCAAACCAGTGAGAGAATAATAAAACCTAAGATCCTAGTGCTGAAACCAAATGCAAAAGAAAGGCAAAGTTTCCATGCCTAATATGTGGAGATGACCACTACACAAAGGGTTTCCCTTGTGGTGATGAGGTCACTAAGTTCCTAAAAGGGAAATCTGAAATGACAGTATTAATTGACCCCATACCACCTCAATAATAGAAAATGATTTATCACAATCCTCTGCAAGGGGGGAATTAAAGTCACAGGCTTACCATGTAGAAACTTCCTCAACCACTAAAGTCTTCATGTGAAATGAGATGGTTGGATTAACCAATAGGTCATGGACATATGAACCTATTCTAGATAAGAACACTAATGGAATTCCTATGGATAAAAAATCCACCTCCACTACCCCTCCACCTCTTGGCCTATTCAAATAGAGAATCATATTCCTGACATAGTATTGTGCCCACGAAAGAGCAAAATTTGATAATCGATGTTCAATCCAACTGCCCATGATTCCCAAAATTACAATATTGTTGAGGACTTACCGTAGGTAAATTGTGCTATGTTGAATCTTGAAGTTCTACAAAACTACCCTAGTAATCATAGAACCCTCTTGTCAACTCTTCGATATGTGGACCTTGAGACTTCTTATGCTATTTTATGAATCTAGAATACTTTAAGCCAATGATTTACCATCAACTCGCATTCCAAATCCATACGAACATTTGTGGGAAAAATATCTATTTGACCATTTTGGACGAAGCTGCCTCCACCCCTATTATGTCTCTAACCTTTTCGAGGATTGTTGGCTCTCCCAAAGTTAATCCATCTCCCACCACACTTAAGGATTTGACCGTCTTGGTTTTCAACTTTATGGACTTTTCCCATCTTTAGTAGTGGAACTAGGAGGCAATAGTGTTTCCATTCATGTCGAGTAGTCAAATCCCATTTCGATTGTAAGTTGATGCTCGATCAAAATTGGTTTTATGCGATGAATTTTGTTGCATCCTCAGTATTTCGCATGGTTCAATTTACACACAAAGGGAAAACTGTCACCATTAACCAACTTGAATTTTCCAGTCTTCATATCCATAACAACAGTACCAATAATTTCCCTCTCTTAGGGAATTATAAACCTCAATATGAGGATGTGGGAGTAGGAATTCTTAAGGATTCTCCAATCATAATATTTTTCCCTTGTTTTCCCCAGATATCCCATGGAAAGTTTCCATGTTTAATAATATTTCATCCACTGCACAATAATACCTCGAATCATATGATCCTCAGGTATTACCTAACCCTTCTGAGGTTGATACCATTGGTGACACTATGCCCCTCAACTAAATTTAGGTAACATACATTGTGATTCAATCCATCTCTGACGATCGACAACTTGTGGCATTGAATCCATATTCTTTACCATCCTATTTAGAATCTTCCACGCCTTCTATGGATTACCTCTTGCAAAAATTTCCATTGGATGAATCCATAATGGAGTTTATCAAATTAGACAAGCCACACTAGGAGGATATTCACCATCAATCATCCTTCCTCCCTAAAATGGGCGTAGTAGAAAACAATGAAAATCCATCATTCCACCTATATTATCGATAAACCTCAATCCCCTATCTTTACTCAAGACACTGTGTCCAAAGGAAATTTAGGGAATATTACAATCACCATGTCGATCGATATAGTAGTGAAACCTGGTATCATGGAAAAAATTCAACTCATCCAAACCTTCTCTCCTTAATAAGACAAATTCCATAAGGCCTTGTTCCAAGAATTATGGGATGCTTTTGCTTGGATTTATGAAGAAATGTCAGGTATCGATCCATCCATTGGAGTACATGAAATCAATAACTACCCAAGAGATAAACTATTCTGACATAATCTCTGCTAGGTACACCCTTGCAAGACCACTTCCATCAAGGAAAGAAGTTGAAAATATTTTGAAATTTGGTCTCATTTATCATGTGCCATCAACTGAATGGTTTTCTAACATTGTCCCAATAATGGAAAAACAAGGGACCATTAGAGCTTGTGTCAATTATAGGGACTTGAATAAGGTTTGTCCCAATGACAATTACCCTACCCCTTTCATCAACCAAATTATCGATAAATGTGCTAGAAGTGTCATATTTTCATTCATGGATGGTTTCTCTGGCCATAATAAGATCAAAATTCTCCTATCTATCCAGCACAAGAGAAATTTCATTTTCCCATGGGTAACCTTTGCTTATCGCAAGTTACCCTCCGTTACTCTTACATTCCTTGTCCCCGTTCTTGTCAAATGTATTTCCATTTCATGAGACACTCTTCTTCATAGCCAATGGGATAGAATTGTGATTTGAGTAGTTCGTTGAAGTCCTTTCATTTTGTAACCTTGGTATTCTTTCCTATCCTCAATGCATCCACATAGTTCTCCCACCCCAAAAAAGAATGTCTGATCATCTTCAAATGTGCAAAATATATCGATTATGCTTCTTGGATTTGATAAAGGACAAAGAAGCCTTCTAATTGCTTCAACCAACTAATCAACACTTCATCTTTAACTTGACCATCATACATGGGTATTTCAAGTTTCACTTCAAATTTGAAAGGGACATTGGAAGATGAAGAAAAAAATATCAATTTTAACTAAGTCTTAAGGCTACTTGTCATCATCTCTTTTTTTATCCACCTTGTACTCTTTTCTAAGTCTCTAATGAGGCTTCTTCCCTATCCTTTTCCAACAATTGTATCAACAACATTGTGAGTGTGGTAATGATTTACTCGAACCGATCCATCCTAACTTTAGGGTCCTCATTTTCCTCATGAGAGATTCCATCCATGTTTAGTTTCCTTCTGCTTTGTAGGCCTATTATAAAAGTTCCTTCATTTTTTTATACCTGTGGTGGGTGCTTACCTTACATGTGTTTTCAAGCTATCTCGAGAAATTTCTATGATACCATATGATTCATTAACTATAGGTTTCTAGCTTAACAATATCATAAGCATAGATATTTGTGGAAAAATAATTAAATTTTGTCTCTTCTTTATGTGTCCAAATGGAGTACAATTTGTAGCATGTGGATGTAAATACCAACAATTTAATAATAGTAACAATAAGTGGAACAATCACAAAGAATTTAGATGTATAGTAAACAATTTTTTTTTACCTTGGAAACCCAATTAGGAAAACCAACATTCATGGGGATTTATAATTGCTCATAAGATAAATACAAAGGGGTGGGATATATATAGAATTGGTATATTTTTACTCATTATCAAATTCCAAATTTCAAATGGCCATGGCTCTGAGACACCTTTGATGTTAATGGACAGACTTCTTTAGTACTTCATCCACCAATATTCAAGCAAGCTGCCATCTTTGAGTTTTCATTACTAATACTAACTTTTGCTTTCTTTTTCATCCTCTCTTACCCTGAAGGATGAATAATAATCATCTCTCCAAGCCTTCAATTTGTATTTGGTTGACCTTATAAGGTGAACCATCACAATGGTTCGCTTGAACTTTAAGGAAAAATTTGACAATTCCCACTTTCCAAAAATAATTGATGTTTAACAAATTATTACAAGAGACGGTTTTTTTAATGAGGGTCCAATTCATATCAAGAATATCTGGTCCAAAGATAGAGCTAGGGTAATTTTATTTCGTATGAATTATTCATTTTGGATTATTTCCTATTTTGTGATTACATCTTCAAGGTAAAGTAGTATTGGAGAGTATAAATATTGAGCAATAGTTTCTAGAATTTCTCTTGTTAATTATTGGATTGGGCGCTTGGAGAAAACCCCAAAGACGCCATTTTAGGTTTGACAGTCATATGAGCTATAGGAAAGGATTGAGATTTTTCTCCCTACATTTGGAAGCAAAACAATATAATTTTTTATATGTTTTGATCCCATTAAGTAAATAACAATTGGGAACCCTAATTGACACCTCTTAAAATATTTGTTGTCTTCATTGGGGAATTGGTTTTAAAAAGAATTTGAATCTATCAAGAGGGAACATGGAAAACCATGCAAAAATATTTCAGAGGGGCATCCAAGAGATTAGAATATTATTCAAGTGGAAATAGGATTTAATAAATGGTAATAGAACCTATATATTTTTAGTATCCACAAAGACCTAATATTATCTTAAGCATAAACAGACATCCCAACATGCCATTATCATGTGTTTTCTAGTAAAATAGAAAACATAGATTCGATATTTGGAAGAACAGTGTGCCAAGCTCAAGGAAATGGTCCTCTTGCTTAACAAGGATTCATATTATTTGAAGATAATATGTATACCTAACTTGGATCAATCCCATAGAATGAAAAGAAGAAGAGATTGAACTCATCAAATTCAGGATGATGAACAATCAAACCAATTTCAAGATGGTGCCATGAGAAAGTGTGTTCTTTTTTAATTCACTCTTAATAATGTTTGTTAAGTATGTTTTCCTCCTCAACACCTTCTGTCAAATATACTTGATTATATGTAATTAAACAAGATATGTAAGAGTAAGAGGCATAGTATATCAACCTTAGTATGTTGCAAATTTTGAGCATGACCTTGTGAGATTCCATGCTTATATATTGCACTAAAGCAGTCTTAAATTTCGGTGCAACATCATTTTAATACAAATATTTAAATTGTTCTTGGTTAAAAAATAATTACAAAGTCCCTATAGTTTCTTTCTTTACGAGGATTCTAGGTATTTTTATAAATATGTGGGTTGCATGTTTTCAAATATATAATGCTGAGTACAACCAATACCATTGGTGGTGATGGAACTGGAAAATAAATAATCAATTTAGTTGTTGGCGTGAAATTAGAGACCGTGTTCTTGCACATGAGCCAACAAAGGGCATCATTGTAGTTTATTGTGCTAGTATTTTCAATTTGTCGAAGGAGAAGGTATCACCCGAAGCACAACTAAGACTTGTGTGTGATAACGAGTGTTAACTATAAGGATATGTATGTTAGGGTTACTGTTATTCATTCCAAAAAAATATTCATTATTGTGTGATTGGAGCAAGGATTTATTACCCACATCATATGAACAAGAAAATAAAGACATATTCTATCTATTTAGACAATAAACATAATCATCCATGCACATAAAATTAAGGGGGGGGGGATAATTCATTATATTACTAGTGAATTCCATTACATAATAGATCCATGGCCCTATGAATTTACATTGTCCATGGAATTACCTATTGTGGATTCAAAGGGAAGAAAGAACCCATAACCCAAGTACATCATCTAAAACCAAGATAAATCAAATCTAACTTTCATGTAGCTCCACTGTGGATCAGTATTTGATTTGTGTTTTATCCTCTTTGGTCTCTTTTCCTTTCTCTTCAAATATGTTGTCTCTCCTCTTCCACTTTCCTTATCTTTATTTATATACTTGGGGGGGAGGTAGGTACAAAACCATTACATCCATTAGGGGATTCCACAACTCCCGCTCCTTTACCCTGTGCTTCCTTCTGCAATTTCATGTTCTTTCCAAAAATGAAGTAGCCAATAGTCCTCAACCACAAGTGTTGAATTTCACTCAGTTAACTCGACTGCATTCCTAAACCTTGCGCATCATCTATTGAGAGCTCTTCAAATGAAAGAGACAACTCTTGTACTAAACATCATGAGTGTACCACATCTAGTACTGAACAAAATCGATTATTTATCTTCTAAATCAAGGGCAACAAAGAAAATTATCATATGTTGAAAATAAAAGTAATGCTTTCAAAAAACATTTCTTATCTCCTAGTTGTGGAATTATAGAGAGAGACCAATTAGTGTCACTTTTTCTTCAAAATTTATATCTTTGATGACATATTTGGAAGTGTCATCATTCTTGAAAAACCAATAGTTTTTCTTTCAACAAGAGACTAGACTCCTTGAGAAGTGCTTTGGTTAGTCATGGAAACCAGGAGACTAAGAAATAAGGACGTATCATGAACACTAGAGTGGGTAGGAGATATAATGACCAGTCTCGGGATGCCTGGTGGTATTTGTTAATTTTTTATCTTTAATTCAAAAATACAATAGTACCCGAAATCAAATAAAAATCATATACATTAGCAATCACATTCGAAAAATGAATTTACCCTGGGGAAACCATCTATTACTTGAGGGATAAAACCCCAGCAAAACCTTCCTTAACTATATATTGATAGATAACAGAGAATGTCTTTTACATTAAGCATCCCCAATGCAATTTACATAGCTTTAGAGATAGATAAAGAAGAGAGACTCATAATAATAATTCTCCACTTAGCCAATT
This sequence comes from Larix kaempferi, assembly GCA_027924585.1. NCBI lineage: Eukaryota > Viridiplantae > Streptophyta > Pinopsida > Pinales > Pinaceae > Larix > Larix kaempferi. Next base: position 14,413,556 of record BSBM01000085.1, read on the forward strand.
CGCTAATATTGGTCACATGCACAAATTTACTTCGAAGGAATTCACTCCAACCTTGGAGACATCAATCTTGCATGGAAAAGTGTGCCTCACTTCTCATGCAATGGTTTTAACTCACAATTCTGACTTTAGCATGAACTCGCCCTTTAATTGAAGGCTTTCCCAGTTAGTTATGTGGATAACTTAAGTGTCTTCATGCAAGTGTCACAACTCAAGTATCGAATTTTAGTTTAACACAAGTGTCATCATGCAAAACACTTAGCTGACTAGATATTCTTTGTCATCTCTTTGTTAACTCTCTTAACTAAGTTCTTTCTTGTTAACATCACTATAGTGAACAATTTGAGTTCTCCTTTGATTGACTAAAATATTCTTTGTTAATATCACTGAAGTTTAACAATTCAAATTCTCTCGTATTTAATGTAAGTCTCTATGTGAAATTTGAATTCTCTCATATCTTATCACATCTTATCTTTATCTCGTATCTTATCTGCATGGTCCACATGTTCCAACTTAATAAATTATCATATCAAATATAATAAGGATATTTTCCCAATGATGTAATCATATTATCCTATTATCGTTCGAAGTGGTTATATGCTAAAGTAATTCACTCTACAGGTGGATAGTCCCTAGAGGAGACTTAATAGCTCTACCACAGTTAGTAGTACATCACACACTATTAGTCCCCAGAGGTAAATTAGGTTGAAATGATGTACACCGGGGCATGATATGAGCTCAATTATTTAAATATATTAGAGCTATATATTTTATGTAATGTATTTTGGATGTACATTCTCAAAATTTCTTGGTTGGATTAGGTTATGCACAACATTAACAGATGCAAAGACATTTTGCAAAGGAAATTCACAGCATTAAATTGACTATATGTAAAGGTGAAAGCGAATTCAATAGTTGGAGTACTAGGATTATTTAAGAAGTGACTATGAAGGACAAAATTCTTGAACCTAGATGAAATTTTGAACGCATTGAAGTGTCGGGATGAGGAATTTCAACAATTCTTACACAATGTAAAGTATAAAGCATAAGGAATTAAGGGAACACGACAAAATTTTATACGCATAATATATGCAAGAAAATCGTTGCAATTCTAAAACATACATGAAATATTTAAAACATGTAACAGAGGAAATTTTTTTATGAATATCTAACAAAACATTTATCTTTAAAACACCATGAACATCAATCATATCATAATGAAATTGAATCTTGCATCATAATTCTATTAATCTCATGAATCTTTACATGGAACACAAGATGGAATAAATATAGAATCGATCAACAGAGGAAAAAATCTCTACATCAATGATATTCATTTAATCTCATACATAGCCAAATTACAAGGGATAAAAATGTCACTCGACTCTATAAAGATAGACAGAGAAACTCTCTACTAAAATTGCCATCCCTTTAGACTGATTCTAATCCACTTTATATAGATTCAGTAAATAACCAAATTCAGTTCTTACATCCTAATAGAAAAGTAAAAGACTTGATTCACTTGTACACAAATATTTTTTACATTTCTTCTTTACAACATTTATTGCTAAACTTAGAATCTTTAATTCTTTTTGCTGGCATCCTTCTTCTTGCCCCTCATGTAAACATTATGTTGGCCAAGAGGATTCCCTACCAAACCTAATTGAGGTATGATAGCTTGGTTCATCTGGTACATCATATGTATATTAGTTGGCCCTACAAGTGGGATAAATGAGATATGAGGTGGTTGATTTGCAAATGAGCCTAGCACTTGAGATGATGGTTGAGTTGTTGACTCATCAGACTGTCAACTTGAATATTGACCTGATGATTGTACTGGATGCTGTGTAGTTGATACTCTAGGTGGAAATACATGTTTATGATATTGAATGACCAATTTTCATTCCTTTCCAAAGAGATGTTTATGGGCCCTTAGGGATTACAAGGATATTTTTGCATTAGTTGTTTTAAAATATGAAATTGCCCCCAATCTCTTGGAAATATTCATCAATACCACCCATATTTCAAAACATTTTTTTATTCTTTTCATCTCCCTTTCTCCTTCTATTTCACCTTCCAATGGCTTTGGAGGGAATTTTTCTTTTTGTTGGTTAAGGTGGTCTTTGTATGTATCCTTTGAGTAAACATCTCCATTCCCATCCTAGGGGGATGGAATTTCTAGACTCAATACATCTTTGAACACAACTTTAAAAAAGCTTATTTCATTAGTCATCTGCTTGACATTGTCTTTCATTCTATAAACATAGGTCTCTTTCATGATAATTGATCTGGATATTTTGATGATCCAAGTCCTATTGTCAATGCATTTTTAATACAACTACCTTTTTATTCTACTATTTAAGTAGTCTATCACCTCTGAAAATTACTTTGGCATATTCCCCAATTGCTTTTCCACTGAATTTATTTGTACATTTGCTTGAATGGCCATATCCAATTAAGCTTGAATAAATTCTATGTAATCCCACTTCTACATGAACCGTTCATCAACCTTTTCCCAATCACTTTGTGTTATTCTCCTCAGCAGTTTTTCTCCTTGAACATTCATATGTAAAGAAGTTATATGGCTCTTAAAATCTCCTATTTCCTTTTCTAAGTCTATCCTATCATCTTCATTTTTACTAACCTCATTTTCCAATTCAAGGATTCTGCTATCTTTTGTATCTAGTTCATTTTGGGCCTCATCAAGTTCGCTACTTAGGTCATTGACTTCTACAATAGGTTTAGGACTTGAACTCATATTTGCATGATCCTCTTTCGTTGAATCTACATCAATATTCTATGAAGGAACAACTAGGTGTTCACATGTAGCCTCTTCCATATGTCCTACATTGAAACCGACTTTCTGTTGATTTTTTTATACCTATTGTGGGATGACTCTCTATCGGAACTGCATGGATTGGTATTGTGGGATAACTCTCTACCTGAATTGCATGAGTTGAATCTATAGTACCTTCCCCAGTGGAGATTTTGGTTCTTTCTAATTTGAAATTGGCAATTTTCTAGTGTAGATAATCAATCTTTCTTCTTCTATCCTTAGATAACTCTTGGAACTCTATCATGCTGGCATAAATTATCTCCTTTTCCTTCTGTAACTATTTCAATTCTTCGGTCTACACTGGATCTATTGTGGGCATCTTTAACTTCTTCTTCAGTGTGGCTATTTCATTTTCCTTTTTCTCCATGAGTTACTTAATATGAGACCCATATGACGGATCAACTTCTAAGGCTACCAAATTTGATTGTAATAATTTGATTGTAATTTCCTTAGCTCTAGTGGTCCATTTGTCGATATTGTAAAATTTTTCACCTTTTTCTAGGGCCATACTGATCTTTCTTTCCTCTTTCTCTGATTTGACAATATTTGTGCACATCATATCACTAGTTTGCTTGTAAAAATCCATCTTGTCTAGCTTAATGAACTGTTTAAAGTTTGAAATGTGCTCTTCTTCTCTCTAGACACTTAAAGTGACAAGATTTACCACTTTAGGCTCAAGGAAAGAGAATCTAAGTGTGCCTTGTTGGGGATCAATAGCTGATATTAGTCTTCTTCTTGTAGTTGGTATGTACTATCTTAGTTCTTTTACCATCTTCAATCCTCTCTCCCCGATATTTCTGTAACTAGTCTGAAGATCTTTCCATACATGGACTTGTTCTATTGATGAGGAACCTTGTATCTTCTAAGGAATGATAAAATCAATGGATGAATAACTAACATACTAGATTGGTGTTTTTCTTGGAAAGTATGGCTTTTCTATCAACTCAATGATTTCCTTAGGGATTTCAACTGATTCTGACCCTTATACTTCCACTAATGATTGCTCATAACCTTATGTTATTGTTTCAACCCTTTTAGGGTCTGGTCCCTACTAGTCTTGATCAATGTATATTTCTTGGTCTTTCTCAACTGCCCTTTTTTTTCCAATCAGCCGATGTTGTATTTCTTATTATTCAAAACTCTTTATGGCCTCCTCAACTTCATCCCAAGTTTCTTTATTGGCCATTCTTTCCCAAAGAGGTATGGCTGGGCATACATATGTTGAATAATGATTTTCAAGTGTATGTTTGGATATAACCTGATGTGGGTCATATGTAGCTCTTTCAACCTTCTCCATATTTAGGTGACTTAGGTATTATTCTTTACATTAGGGATCATTCATCCCTCTTATGATAAGAGTTCCCACTTCTTGTGGCAATAAGAATGCCCTATGTTGTCTGAAATGTCTGAAATATAAATCATCTAAGTTCATCGTTTTCCTCACAAATTCAATAGCAAAGATTATGGGTGTTAGGAAGGTAGGAAACTTGTAAGGTTCTTCCTCAAATCTATAGACCTTGATAACTATGTGGTCTTTGTAGAGAAACCAATCACCCACTTGGATATATGAGGTAAACCGAAGATATATCTTGTTATCTGGTAGCATTCTTGGGGGTGAAATGACATGAATCAGGCTATATGCAACAATCATGACCTTGTATCCAAATTATGAGAAATTAGAATTATCTGCTCTCCTCAGTTCCAAATAAGTCCACTCATACATAGGGAGTTGTGTTCCTTGTTCATATGTGGTTCTTAATCCCAAGTGTTGGAAGCTCTCAAATATTTGATAAAAGAATAATAAGAGTAATTAGGAAGGGAACCTAAAGTACTCAATTCCAGGAAATTCCTCCAATTGTTCATGAATCTTCTAGGGTAGGTGAATTTAGAGGTCAAAGTGAGGAGGATTCCTACCAGGTTCAGTGGTAAATTTAAGCAAAACTCCTATGGTTACTTTGTGTACATATTTTTCATCTTCTAAACCTACAATTGTGAAAATGATAAAGATAGTCTTCCTAGAAAACTCAGAGGAAACTATAGTAGCATAAGGATGGGGAATAGTATGGCCATCCTGGGTTCTAGATGCTTGGACAGAAATTGATGATGCTCATAGGGGTCGAGGTTTTTAAAAGCACTTTATATGTATTTTTCATTGAAAGGATGGGAGGCTAAAGACACTGGTATACAAAACATTCTTTTGAGGACATCTGAGGTAATGAAGCATAATTTTTCATAAATATCTGAAGACAAAATCTCCCGCTTGGTGAGGGAGTAATCCTTGGAACACCAGGTGAAAAATTCAGGGAAGACTACATATCTAGGAAAATTTGATCGGGTGAAATTCAAATTCCATAGGTTAAAATTATCTTGGTTGGTAAAGTATAGGGTCTTTGCTTGTCTGGTGGTTTCAATTAGGTCAGAATTGGTGATGATGGTATCAAAAATGTCGGCCTCGTGATCATAGACATGTTCTTCCCCTGAGAAATAGGAATTTGAAAGTGATACCTTGGATTTGGGTGCCATTTTAACACACTGATTCAGTGAATTTTAGTGAAATTAGCATAAATTTACAGAAATAGGGCTTCACTGAAGAAATGGAAAAGCAAGGTTTTAGCAATAGTGTTGAATAATAGTGACAAAAAGATACTTGGATGATAGCTAGCGGACGACTCAGAATTCTTGGATGCTGAATCGGATGTTAGAAATCATGCACAGTTGACCTGGTATGTTGGTGTATCAGGAGCACACTTCACCTTTGATAGAGAAATAATATATTTTAAAATAGGTAAAAAAGCTTTTATCATTTTGGTAAATCTCACTTTCCACGTTGGAAAATGAGGTGGAGGGAAAACATAAGTATTAGGTCCCATATGACAGATGGAAAGGGGAGAGATGGTAAAAAAAGGTGGGTTCAATGTGATAGATGGCGGGATGGATGAGGGGTGAGTTGGAAAGAAAATAAGCTGTGAAGCACTTTGGAAAAGTGGGTAGATACCACTTCTAGTTTCTAAGAGTTGTAACGCGTCGATAGTTGGCAGTTTAGGAAAATCGTGCTCAAGAGGGCATGACCAATCATGAAGGAGCACATTTCCTTGGTGGTTTTGAGGACAACGTATGTCCAAGGCCACTTTTTGGAGGGCACAACTTATCTACGTGCTTTAGATCTTGGTTGTTGATCTGGATCAAGCGCCAGTGAACTTGTACGCACAATCCTTACTTTATCTGTCTTGCACTTTATGGGTGTGCATGATCTCAAAGACATCTATCTATATTAAGATCCAATGCCTAGTCAATATTTATGTCTTAGCACCCATATTTAGGCCCTCGGTATTTAGCTTTTGGTCTCCGTTAGGCCTCCACTACCATTCCTTTAACTGTTTATCCCTTCGGGGATGAAAAACAAAGCAAAGGTTTCATTCACGACAGCTTCATAGAATAATTTTCTCATAGGAAAATCAAGGTACTAACATTAGCTCCATGGGGACAGAGGCTTGCTTTGTAATACTAGGAGAAAAATACACTTGTGTCTCTTTCCAATGGGCTATGGGGTCTTATCCTTTGGTGAAATGATGATCGGAGCTATCAAAAAAATTTAGCTTGAAAAATTATCTATTTACATCAAGCTGGAAATGATAGAAATTAAAATACTATAAACATGCAGAAAAACAGTAGTAAAAAACTACTACTCTACTATATACAATAGATTTGGAACATGGCATTAATACAGGAAAAATATTTTGAGAAGCCTGCCATTGACAACAACTCTTATAAATTCTCCTTCCAGTTCATGGATCTTGAAGGTGTTTTTTTCAAGCACTTTAGTAATGATGTAGGGGCCTATATAGAGATATTCAAACATGCCATGCTTGCCTCTATATTCCCTCCTTTCATCCCACTTCAGGACTAAATCTCTTGGGTGAATATCTCTTTCCAAAGCTCTTTTGTCAAAGTTATTTTTAATCCTCCTCTGATATTTCTATACTTTATATTTACCTGCTCTCTTTCTTGCTATATCTCTATCAATTCATATATTCTCCTCCCCATGTTGTTTGGTTGTCCTGTTTCATGTTGAAACAGCTTGAATACTGGTAACCCTAGCTGAATAGGAAAGGTTGCTTCTCTTCCATACACTCGTTGAAAAGCAGATGTACCAATTGATCTGTTGACACTTATTCTATGAGCCCACAAAGCATACATGAGATTTACATCACCTGCCTTCTTATTCTCTGTCAACATTTTCTTAATAATCCTCAACAAGATTTTGTTAGAAGATTAAGCTAAACCATTCCTTGGAGGTAATAGGCAGTAGAATGACCCAATTCAACATTATATTTTTGGCAGAATTCAACCATTTTAATAGATTTGAAAGTAGGAGCATCATCAATAATAATATTCCTTGGGAATCCAAACCTTGAAAAGATGTTTTCCTCTAGGAATTTCATGATTACATTTTCATTTTCCAATCTAGTGGGGATGGCTTCTACCCACTTTGTAAAATAATCAGTGGTAGTCAAAATCCATATGTTTTGGTTATTGGAGTTAGGATTTATTTCTCCAATAAAATCCAAATCCCAATGTTGGAAAGGTGTTGAAGTAATAACATGGCTGAGGGGTAAAGGTTTCGACTTTTGTTTTTCTCCAAACATCTCACAATATGATTAGTATCTGATTAGTATCTGCAAAAAGTGTTGACCAATAATAACTAGCTCTCAAGACGTTGTAGGCTATGGCTCTCTAGGCATGGTGACCTCCACACACCCCTTTATGAAATTATCATATAATCACTTATGTTTTCTCCTCAATTACACAATTCAATAGTATCCCTTGAGGATCTTTTCAGTACAAATATTCATCTAATATGCAATATTTAACTTCTAGTAATTTTAGAGACCTTGCTTGTGATTTTAGTAGATAATTAGGACATTTTAAATTCATCAAATAGTAAACAATGTTTCCATACCAATCAGATTCATTAAATTTTTTGTTCACCTTCATTGTGTCATCTTGATAATCTTGAACATCTTTCAGCTTCTCCTCTTTTGTCATTTCCAAGATCAAACTCAAGTCTAATGCTTCACAATTTGACTAAGCCAACAACTTGGCCAATCGTTGGCCCTTAATAAGCTTAGTGGGTTTGATTTCTAGAACATATTTCTGAATTTTAGAAATCCACTTACCTCTTCTGCCTTCACTGTCAGTTTGGCACAAAATATATTTATTTGTGCAATGGGGAACGTATGAAATTATCTGAGAATGTACAACGTAGCATCTGAAATATTTCAAAGCTTTAACCATTGCATATGATTTTGATGACCCCCAACAACTTCCCCTTGATTTTTCAAAATAAAGGGGCCCCCATTTAAATTTTGTAAATACTTGTTTTGGGTTTTATTTCATTCTCTCTTCTTTGATTTGGTGAGTGATTTCATGGTTTTATTTAGTTAATTCTTCACTATTTGCGCTGCTTGTCCTTTGGCTTGGCTCTCATTGTATAAGGGTTTGATGACTTGCTACTCTTTGTCATTTGACTCTCTTTACTTTCCAATTGTTCATCAATGCTTGTGTATCCTTATTTGAGCTTATTCAAACCTAGCATACAGATCGATTTGGATTGATTGAATTGACATGATGCTTCAATTGACTTGCAAAGTGTATATCATCCTTGCTTATTTATATATGATCTTGATTATATCTAAGATGAATTGCGTCTCTTGTAATTCAGTAGAATATTAATTTTTAAAAAATTGTGATTTTTATGTTTTCTCTATTTTATTTAAATTGTGGCTATTCATTTTAAATTGAGAAAACAAACTAAAATTATGCCTTATTGTAATAAAATTATGGTATCTTATGTTTATTCATTTTTCAAAATTTTCAAAATATAATTATGAAACCAAAAGTATGTATGTTTTTATAAAGAAAACGTTTTTGATAAAGCATCTTATCCATAATTATTAGAAGAGATTATTTATTTCATGAGACATGTATCACAATAATCATGTATAAAACTTTTTAAAAATCCTTTTATGGTCTATCATTTATCACATCTTTTAGGCATCCTTTTGACATAATACGTTTGGCAAGAAGGAAACATGGGTAATAGTATGGTTCGATTTCCTATAGGTGTCTCATTTGACTTCTTATAATTTCGACATTGATATCATTCGCTTTCCACTTTATTTTGATAATTATATTGTGACGTGTCAAAATGGATCAAGGATTTATGAATTATGTTTTAATGCAGGCATGAGAGGAATTACACCAGTTGGCCATTACCTTGAAATTGTTGAAGGATATATCAATCCAATTCTGCACATGAAAAGTCAGCTAAAGGATATAGTGGAGCTTATAGCCTATATAAGAAGCTGCAAATTCGATAGGATGGGGGTCTCCATATATTAGAAATAATTTATTATCTTCTATATTCTTTTCTTTTTTTTAATCTTAGTATTAGTTTTGCAAGAAGAGATGGAGGAGGCACCGAGAGTTGATGGATAGCAAGGAAAAATCCATAAGAATTCATAGACTATCAGTTTGAATGTTCAATTTGAAGTAAATTTTGTTTTATGGAGCCATGGACTAATGAATAGTTGTTTGCTCATGTGTAATATGTAATTATTATTCAGTTCTACATTGTTTTCTTCTTATTTATTCTTGCTTATTTTAATATTATTATGGTCTTTTATGGTCATGGTCTTTTTATCCTTAACCCATTGACAATCTGTTGAATCAGTTTATTTCAATAGTTGTATTTTCTAACAATAATAATTTTTGTTACTAGTTTTGTAGACACAACATATTTTATAATGCATTTTGATCTGCAATTCATCTTTGTCTGTGAATCTCATCAACATGTAATTTATCTTTAAATCTAAATTGGTTTAACAATATTAATTTCAATTAGGAGGATAGTTTAAAAAATAGATTTAGTTTTAATTTTATAATTTTTATTTTATTTCATACTGGAAACCTATAGGTTTTTAGCAGCTACTAAACTGTTTGTTTCATCTATTGGAATCCATATAGATTAGCTTTTCATCGTAGAGTAATGTGCATCTTTTTATAGTAGCCTCACACAGTAAAACAAAACAAACCGAGACTCTCTTTTGGGAGCAAAATCATAAGGTAGAAGGACCCAAACCTATCAGGGATAGCTATTTCAAACATTCAAGGAGATTCTTTAAGCAATCTGAGTGGGTTATCTCTCCTTGTTGGCCTTAAGACAGGAAATCCATCCAACAAATTTCTTCTCCATAATAGTGTATTTCAATTCAACATCTCTCAGAGATTTACTGAAAAATGCTATGGGTTATTCATGGCCTCCACATTTCTTTTGCAAAAGCACAACTACAATTGTGTGAGAGGAAGAAAAAGAAAATATTAAGAAAGCCTTTGTATAATCAAGGCTGATCAGCACTGGATTTTCCCCAATGGTTTTATTCAATGCTTCAAATGCTTCCTTTGCCTCCTTATTCTATTTAACATCATTGCCTATTTTGAGCATGTTGGTAATGGTATTAATCAATTCAACAAGATTAGTAATGAATCTTCTCAAGGAATTTATCCTGCCAATAAATGATTGGACTTATTTCTTATTTATAGGGGCCTCAAGTGCTTGCATGGCTGACACTATTTCAGGGTCTATACTCACTTCATCTTTAGATACCATGTTCCCTAGTAGCTTACCTTCTCTCCAGGAAAAACTAGAATTTTGGGGGTTTAGATAAAGGCCATATTTTCTGCACTTTTTGAAAGTCTGCTTCGAATGGGACAGATGTTCCTCATCGATTTTAGAGAATACAATCATATCATCTAGATATATAACTATGAATTTATCTCTTTCTCCAACAAATGTTATGTCCATGGCACATTGGAAAGTTGCACCTGCATTCATTAACCCAAATGACATCTTATCATACATAAAAGTTACCCATGGAGTGGTAAAAGATGTTTTCTCTCTATCTTCTTTACTCATAGCCACTTGATTATACCCTGAAAATCCATCCATCATGGATATCATGTCTGCTCCAACAACATTTTGCAAGATTTGATCCATTTTGGGAAAAGGATAATTATCCTTGAGAGATCATTTGTTGAGATTCCTGAAGTCAACAGACAAACTTATTTGTCCACTCTTTTTTATGATAGAGACCAAATTAGAAACCCATTCGGAATATCTAAGAGGAATTATTATTTTAGCATCTAATAATTTCGTCACTTCCCTTTATATGATGGGAAACAAAATCGGATTTGTTTGCCTGAGTTTCTGCCTGAAACGATTTGTTCTAGGATTTAGAGGGATCTTATGATCAATTATGGTAGTATCATAGGTCTTGAGATATTCATATCTCCATTCAAATACATCTATATGTTCCGTGAAAAGATTTATGTATCTCTATTTTAGTTCAACAGACAACATCTTTGAAAGTTTGATATTTTTGGGTTCTTCTTGAGTACCAACATTTATCTCTTCAACATCCTCCTCTTTTGATTGGATTTTAGGGTTATCAGGAAAATTATTATTTTCAAATAATCTTTCTAAAGGAACCAATTCTTTAGGGATGAAGTTACTCTTTACTTGGAAAATCTTATGATTTTTTATTCTTTAATTCAGTTTGACATCAGATTCTTCTTTTTCTTGATTTTCTGCATCTTCTTCTGCTTCCTGGTCTTGATCAATGCATGTACTGGAAAACTCATCAATCACTTCCAGAAATTATCTGATCTGTTGATCATCCTCAAACACTTGCCAATGTTTGGTATTATTTGGAACTTATGTCCTATAGATCATTTCAACTCCATGCCTTAACTTGATTTCAATGGGAGGTTTAAATGAACTTGCTGCTAAGGCTAATGAATCGACTTTTTAATTTTTCTCCCTAGGGATAGCTGTAATATTGAAATCCTCAAAGAAATTGTTAATTAAATCCCATAACTAATTTTTGTAGGCTCTCATTCTAGGATTCTTGGTCTGATATATTCATTTTATCTGTTCTACAATAAGCTTTGAACATCCAAAAATAGAAATGTGTTTAATCCCCATCTTTCGAGTTGATTCTAAGCTGAAGGCTAATGCTTCATATTCATCTACATTATTTGTGGTATCAAAATTTAATTTCAAATACAATGGAATATTCGCTTTGGTTGGAGAAATAAGAATTACCCTATCCCCAACTTCATCTTTAGTAGAAGATCCATCAAAGTACATAACCCACATATGTTCATGTTCATAATTTTCATTGTTTATTGCTATCATTTTCAAAGTTTTTGTTTCATAATCACCTCCAACAGTCAGCATGCAGCAACCCATATATTATGCTATAGTATATATGGGATAATTTATAGAGAGTTTCCCTCCACTAAGTATGTAGGCATAACTAGATTCTCTATACAGTCTTCTTGTTTCTCCCACAAACAATGGGACAGTTGCATATTTAATGTCCATCTACATTATTCCTCCCATTTTGTTTGCACAAGTTCTTGACAGTAACATACCATCCCTTGGAGGCACATCAACTACCACTACATCAAGCATGATACTTTTGGAGGGTAACTAAGCCAAAGTTACCACCAATCCTTTATCATGCCTACACATTTTACTAGTTTTGAATCAAACTTGTACAAATCATGGTAAGGTTTAGTGATTTCCAATCCTAATTCCTCCAAGATTACTTTTGGAATCAAATTATGAGAGGCACCTAAATCTAACATGCAATTATGAAGCAACTTTCCATGCAGACTCAATGTTACATAAAATGGAGGTGTGTATTCATTTTTTTCATCTTCTACAACAGGTCCAACTTCAATAGTAGGGATTTCATAATCTATATTCAAACTAGTTGATTAAGGATTTGCATTATTAAACTTGAGGAATTCCTCAATTTTCTTGGCATAGATATGGTGTTGAGCCAATTCAGATAGTGGAATGGAAATTTCAATTTTAGAAAGATCACGCTAAATATTAAAAGGATGAGAAGATTTATCCATTTCTTTTGTCTCAATGGAAAGGACAACAACTTTTTTATGAATAAGAGGAGGGATAACCTTTTCTTCAGGAGAGGATGAGGTACTTGGATTTATTTTATCATTAGAAGGATCTTGAATAGGGGAAGAATTAGCAACATATTTGATATATTTTGGATCTTTGACCTGTTTATTAGAGGTAATTAGTTTCGGCTGATTTTATGATAACTTCCTTAGTATTAGAAAATACCTTTTCTTTGCTTGAGGTTCATTTTGATACACATCATCTTATAGTGACCTTTCATACTCTTCTTGAGTGAGATGAATCATATCATCAACATTGTTTACCAAGAGGATATATTCAGGAGGCTCAACATATTCTCCATTAGGAGGTATAACGCCAATTTCATTAAACTTGGACATATTCTAGTCCAAGTAACTTTGAATATGGGTCAAAAACAACCTTTATAAACCCCAAAATCAAGCAAAATCCGGTTCCAAAAGTGCCAAATCCAAGTTCCAAAAGTTCCAAAACCGGTTCCAAAAGTGCCAAATCTGGTTACGAAAGTGCCAAAACCGGTTCAAAAGTGCCAAATCCAGTTCCGAAAGTGCCAAATCAAGGTTCCAAAAGTGACAAAACCGATTCCAAAAGTGCCAAATCCAGTTCCAAAAGTTCCCAAACCAGTTTCGAAACTGCCAAATCTGTTTCCAAAAGTGCCAAATCTAGGTTCCGAAATCATACTTTTTCTTTTAATATTGCCACTTTTGAAATTGTTTTTTTTTGCTTTAACAGGAATGTGTTATTGACATCTTGGGAAGTATAAGTATTTGTTATAATATAGTTCCCTTCCTCCTTAAGAACATCATGTTTTTATTTCGAGTCATCTACAGTCACTGTATTTGTAGCATCCCAACAATGGATCAAAATGTCCCAAACTTCGTAGATTAAATATTTTTTTATTTCTCTTTTAAATGAAGGGTTGGATGACCCTTCTTGTGCTTAATATTTTTCCAGTCTTCACCATTCAGGATACATCAATTGAAAACCTATCCTTCGTAGGTTTAATATTTGCACAATTCCCCAATAAATGAAGGGGAGGTTGACCCTTCTTCTGCCCAATATTATTTCCATACTAGTTATAGAACGCAAGAAGGGTCATCCGATCCTTCTTGTGTTCACCATTCTGGATATAGGTAAATTGATGGATAGGTTGAATATTTGCACAATTCCCTCATAAATGAAGGGGCGGTCGACCCTTCTTCTGCCCAGTATTATTTTCATACTAGTTCTAGACTGCAAGAAGGGTCGTCCGATCCTTCTTGTGTTCACCATTCTAGATATAGGTGAATTGTTGGATATTGGTGTTCAAAATTATGTACTAAACGAAGGGACGACCAATCCTTCTTGTCGGAAGTAGGAAGTTGGGATAAAAATTGTTTATATGTTTATATGTTATAAATTGGGTAACATTCCTCAAAGAGAAATCATAAAGTTTTGAGAAGTTTAAATTTTTTAAAGCAATGGTTGAAAATGATACAAATCTGAAAATCAAATGTTTAAGGTTAGATAATGGAGGAGAGTTTACCTCAAACGAATTTAATGAGTTTTGTGAAACCTATTGACACACTATTTTTCAATATTGAATGGGAGAAGGATTGATAAAATTAAGTCTTGATATAATGTAAAAATGGTGAGAATAGCCCCAAGTCCTGAAACAGATGGTTCATATGACCAATGCCTATACCAAAAAGGAGCTAAAGAACCAAGTGAAGTGCTTTGGAAGTCATGCAAAATGATCAATGGTCACGATTGCATTGGAGAAGATTGACGGTGGAAGATGAGTTTCACCGGAAAAGAAGAGAGATGAATAGTGGAATCGAAATCCCCTGAAAAATTAAAGGGTGACGCTAAAGGATATAAATGATATATGATTGTTGGCGGGGAAATGGATAGATCGACGACAGGGGAAAGGTTTCACTGTGGAAGAAGCAAGGAGGATAACGAATAGAAAGTGCGCTGAAAAGTCAAGTCAGGCGGTGTTAAAGGTACACCAAGAACAATGACTATTCGATAAAGAGAGGTTACATTGACGGGACATAATCGTTTCGCACCGCCAACATGCATGTTGTAATGGAGGTCGGAGTGGTTGTGAAATACCATACTTCTATGTGCGTGTTGTCTCCACATCATTTCTCAATCAGAGAAAGCGGTAAGGAAAAACACCCTCCTGCTTTGCGAAGCCACCTTCGGTGGTGTATAAAAGACAAGGGCACATCAAAAGTTGACTTTTGTCTTATGAACGGCGGAGGATTAGAACATGTTCATGCTGTTGGAAAGCAACAGAGAATAGTTTATTCATCCTGTCCGTGCCAGATAGGTCCTCTGAAACTCGTGAAAGTAACTAGAACTATTTACATAATGGAAGGAAGTAGTGAAACCATCCGTCGAAACGTTGAAACTACAAGGATAGAAGAAACCCTAGTGGAAAGAGATACTCACATTTGTTAGGATATTCCTATACTCCATCCTAGTCCTACCATCATTATCATTGTTTTGAATTTTAGTCATGCATGCAGTCATGGAATTGTATGTAGGAATCCAATTGCATGCATCCCAGTCATCAGTATTGTGTCTCCCAGCACCTAGTGCTTAGTTCCGGGAGCTTGTTTCCACTTAGTTCCAACCCTCCTAGTCCATCATGCACCCTCTTTTCACCTACCACATGTGGAAGGAGCCCTCTCTCACCAACCACCAGTGACACTTTAGTAAGTTGCTTGATTTGTGGATCTTTCCTTGATTTAAGGACTGATTGACTAGTTAACTAACTGAAACACTCCGTTGGACACCCAGAGAGACTCAATTGACTATTTTGACTGCAGTTAGCTCCTCATGCGCCCTTCATTAGTGCTGCATGCATCAGTTACACCTACTAAATCTAGTTAGACTCAGTTTGACACATGGTTGATGGTTACTTGTGCTTTGATGACACTCTAATAATCTGAGGATGAGTTCATGCAGGCTAATTAGAATGACCACCTTGGTATTCAAATCCTGTCTATTGTAGCATTATTGTTTGATATACAGATTAATGAAACATGTGTAATTATTATGCTCCTATCTGAGTTCTATTGCATCTATGTTCTGCTGCTCCATTCCGCACTCTTCTTCTATTTTTCTGCTTAATCATTCTTGTAAGGTATACATCAGCTCTTAGATCTACTGTGAATATTTTCACATGGTATCAGAGCATGTTGAGAGTATAGTCTATCTCCATTCTTGATAATTTTTTGCAGGTCATTCGAAGTTCCAGTAGTTGCAATAGCAACAGTTTCACCTTGTATTCGCTCCAGCAGTTGAGATGAGCAATTCGAACACTCCCCTCACTCCTAGAATCTTTACGCCTTTCAATTACATTGATTGGAATATTGATATGGAAATGTCATTGAGAAGCAAATATCTACATAGGATAACAATGGGAAGGGACACTCAACCAACATCGGCTGTGGAGAAAACCAAGCATCTGAATCGATTAGATGAAGCATTTGGTTACATGTGCATTCACATTTCTAGAGATCTATTGTTTCATCTCGAAGGGTTGAATACTCCAAGAGAGTTATGGTTGAATTTAGAGGTCCTCTTTGGAAAACAAGATGAGCTAAGAGGCCATATTCTGGAGAATTAATTGGTTTCCCTACAACCAAATAGTTTTGATACCATTCAGGAATTCTTCTTGAAATTCAACAATTTGGTTATGCAATGCAAGAAGCGTGGCATTGATAAGAAGGATGAGAAATTGGTTATATCCATCATGAGTAATATAGGATCTAAATTTTGTGTCTTTGTATCTACCTTCCACTCTGGGAAAATGTCAATTCCTGGTTGGAAGATGCCCTCCATAGAAGTTTTTACTGCAGCTCTCATCCAAGAACATGACAAATTGATCCAAATGGGTTCCATCAAGGCCTCCAAAGCTCAAGCTCTTTTAGCTGGAGAAGAAAATAGTGTGAATGTGAAAGGTAGGCATAAAGGAAAGGACAAGAATCCATCTGAACCTAAGCTAAATTCCAAGTCAAGTCCATCAAAAGGGGCCTCCGGCTCCATGAAGGACAAACAGAAAAGATCTGATGGATCTAAGTGTCCCTACGGCAAGAAAGGAAACCACCGAGAGAGATCTTGGATGCACAAGAAAATAGATCAATTAACCAAGCTTCTTGAACAAAACAACATTGCTCTTCCAAAAGATGCAAGAGTGTCTGATTCTGGAAGTGAATCTGATGGTCATGAAAAATGCCATGCATTGATGGCTAGATTTTAAAAATCAAAAGTCCTCCTCATAGATTCAAAATCCTCCAACCACATGGTTTCCTCTAAAGAATCATTTTTTCTTTAGATCTCAAAGACGGTCCAACTATTCACATGGGAGACAACTCTTAGATATCTACCAAAGGGATGGGTACAATACATATGGAGCATGGCACGTTCAAGAATGTTCTATTTGTTCCCTCTCTGACAACAAATTTGTTGTCTGTATATTAGATGACTCACACCGGATCACCAAAGAAGGTGATCTTTGGTCCTGAAATAGTTGATATTATAGAGATCTCCACTGGTAAGACTATAGCAAAAGGGTTTGCAAATCACGCCTCCAAGGAATATGAATTCTCACATTTTCTGCCCTTCTCTCTTCCTACTCCTTCGGAATATGATGAAGATCAGAGTGACTCCTCTTCTAATGAAAATGAAGATCAAGATCTTGATGTTGAGATCAAAGTTCAATAACATTCAGACTCAGATCTAGAACCAACACATGCTCCCAATCCAAGGCCAAGGCCAATATGGGCTCAAAAAGTCCTTGCAGCTACTGGGAACACAGTTGAGGATCGATCTGATCATAGAACCACCAGATCTCAGTATCATGCCAACCTTGCACTATGCCATCTACCTCTTCCCGAGAGATGTTGCATGATGGTGGGGTTCAATCTACAATCTCTTGGAAAGACTCACCATGAGCCATTCGCTCCAGTAGAAGAAAGGTTTCCTGAAAGACTTTCTTTGGCCAATACATATTCTACACAGTGGGAGGCACATCAGAAGACTAGATCCAGATGTAGCACCTGCATTGGCATCATATAGAGGATCAACTTGCCAAGTTTTTTGCAAAAGTTTTCACTGAGGAAAGATTTTTTCTTCTTTGCTTAGTATGAAGGTTCTTTGAGTTCCTTGTTGTTCTTTTTGAGGGGGGGTATTTTTCCCATGAGGTTTTCCCCATTTCCTCAATTTATTGACAATTCTTTTTTTATCATTTATTTGATTGTATTGGGTGACCTTTGGTCTCAGTTACCAGGGCTCGGGATGGATTAAGGGGGGGTGTTAGGATATTCCTATACTCCATCCTACTCCTACCAGCATTATCATTGTTTTTCATTTCATTCATGCATGCATTTTTGCATTTTTTTCATGCATGCATGCATCCCAGTCATCAGTATGGTGTCTCCCAACACCTAGTGCTTAGTTTACTAGCCCCAGAAGCTTGTTTCCACTCAGTTCCAGCCCTCCTAATCCATCATGCGCCCTCTTTTCAACTACCACATGTGAAAGGATCCCGCTCTCACCTACCACCAATGAAAATTCAGTTAGTTGCTTGATTTGTGGATCTTTCCTTGATTTAAGGACTAATTGACTAGTTAACTAATTGAAACACTCCGTTGGACACCCAGAGACACTTGGTTGACTATTCTGACTGCAGTTAGCTCCTCATGCACCCTCCATTATTTCTCCATGCATCAATTACACCTACTACATCCAGTTAGACTTAGTTTGACACAAGGTTGATGGTTACTTGTGCTTTGATGACACTCTACTGATATGATGATGAGTTCATGTAGGCTAATTCGAATGACCACCTTGGTATTCGAATCCTATCTATTGTATAATTATTGTTTGATATACATATTAATGAAACATGTGTAATTATTCTGCTCCTATCTGAGTTCTATTGTATCTATGTTCTGCTACTCCATTCTACACTCTTATTCTATTTTTCTGCTTAATCTTTCTTATGAGGTATACATCAGCTCTTAGATCTGCTGTGAATATTTTCACAACATTCGTGACCCCATAATGGTTAAATTCTCAGTTTCATAAATCAAAATCAAGTTGGAATGTTTATATATAAAAAATTTGGATGCGCACAATGTTTATAAGTCTCATTTTATCCATTTTTTCTAGAACAAGCTTTAGGGTTTCTGGACTTCGTTTTGTGGTGTGCAATAAATTATTCTCAGAGTGAAAGAGTCATTATGAATTCATCAAGAATGAAAATTATTTGCCCTCTAAATTCATCTACCGTTAGGACAGCTCTAGCAATACCCCTATTTTCCTCCCACAACCAGCAATATTTTTCCAAAGATGCCCTAGTTAGCTAGTACAGAGAGTCATGCCCTGAGACCAAACAAACCTTCATGACCAGTTGTCTGAAACCTGACCTTGCCATTGATAACACCCCCTATCCACTTGACATTAATTTCTTTGATGAAAATTCACAGTTAGTTTTGTCACTCTTTTCACAGTTTTTAGAGTTTGATGATGATTCCATGGTCACAGATGTTCAGTTAAGTTTTCTTTTTATATTAAGTGTGGGTAAACCCGAAATGGATTACAGTCAAGTACCCTACCTTAAATTTAATGACTTCTTGGTTGGGAACATCCACTCTCAGTTAGTGAATTTCCACACTTCTAGACATTTCAGATTCCAGACACACTGATGAAAATTCTCCTGTTTAGTACTGAAAAAAATTTACATTTCCCATAGTCTATGTTTTCAAAAACAATGGAAGACAGTATGTTTAATTTTATGAATTTTATTTTATCAAAAGTATACAGATTGATGTTTGGAGAAACTTTTCCTATAGTATTATCAGCGATGAAAACCTTGATGCAATTAAGCCTAGAAAAAGAAATTGGAGATTGGTTTTTACAAAAGCAACATACAATTATCATACTTTATGGATTTGTTAAGGAGCCCTATATTCTACCAGCCTTTTTGACTCAGAGAGTTTTTGCTTTGGAGTTTATTAGACAAAAATTGATAGTAGAAAATAAACATTTTCTAGCTTTCAAGAAAGCTTTAGATATAAAGTTCCATTTAAAAATTGGTCCTTTTATCATTAAGAACAATAATTCTCTCCCTTTTGTAGAAAATTTTTTAGAAGCACTGAGTCTTAGGAAAGCGACATCTATTAATTATGATCCTTGTCATGTTATTTCTGAAAGAAGGCAGGACAACATAAATAAATCCTTTGATGACCAAGAGGTTGAAGGATTAGCAAAGATGGGAAATTTAATACAATATGAATCAGGCATAGAAGTTTCAGGAAGTTCACACACTAATGCTTCTACCTTGGATAAAGTTTCTGCTGAGTTGGTTCCTAAGTTGGTACCTACCCCAGGAAATATTGAAACAATAAGTAAAATAAGTTTTTGTGAAAGTACTGATATGCAGATGGAGGAAGAAAGAGAAGCCAAAAGATTAAAATCAAGCCAGCAAGATGAAGTAGTTGTATCTGACAACGAAAAGGGAAAGAAGAAATAAAAATACCAAGGGCCAGAAATTCAAGTACATGAATATGAATTTGTTGAGGCAAGAGCTTCTAGTGATTCTAGAAAATTTCATTCAAGAGATGAAATATATGTAAAATATGGGAAAGACAAACAAACAAAATAAGAAGCAATGAATAAGTTGTTTCCAATAGTCAGGAATGTTGTTGATTCAGAAATTACTCTGATGACTAGCAGATATCCAGAAAAAAAATACTTTGAATTTGACCGTATCGTCTAATGATAAGGTCACATAAATGAAATTGAATTTGCAAAAGATAACAGTACCTGATAAAATTCACCTACACAGACAAACTAGAGAGGTGATTTATACTGATTTGATGAAAGCTACTTTGAAAGTGGCAAAACTATAGAATACAGTGAACAGGCTGGAAATCCAGTTGAGGCAAGAGAAAACAGAGAACAAATCTCATCAGCAACAAATAAAAAGATCGCAAGATGACCTAGTGGAGACCAATGATGAACCAAATAGAGGGGAGGCAAGTAAAAATATTTTAGCTGAGAAATAAAAGACTATCCAATTACTTATGAAAAAGGTTAAAATTCCAGAACCTCAGTTAATTCACTCATCTGAATTAACTGTGTTAGAACAAGAAAAAAATTATCTCAAGAATTGGATGACTTTAGAGCTAAATTTCTCAAGTTTGAGGAAAAAGAGGTAAGTTGGGAGAAAGATAGATTGAGTCTTAAGACTCAAATTGAAGATCTAAAGGCCAAATTGGAAAATACAACACAAGAGAAGCAAGGAACAAATGAAGGAAACAAAGAAGCAAGCATAGATGATATAGTTGAAGCTATGTCCCAAGTTAGCTTGAAAGAGGTGGAGATCATAGAACTAAAATAAGAAAAACAAAGACTATAAAAAAAATAAAAATAAAAAAGAGTTGACAAATAACAATAAAGAATTGGTAGGCAGAAATCAAAAGATGATAAGTCAAGTGACAAGACAACTAGCATTGCAAGGTGCAATGTGTTTGATTTGGGATTCAATCATCATTGAGGTTGCAAAATTCAGGTCTTATTAGATGTTATGAAGACAAAGGAAGCCATAGAAAATGATAGCTTACAAAGTTGTACAACAATGAGAGAATTTTAAAATAAGAAACCAAAATATATAGCCCAAGATACCATAAGTTTCTTAAATACTTTGACAGAAGATGATCTGGAAGCAATGGCTATCAAAAACGGGGTAACAACCATAACTTTGGCTAGGAGAGTCCTTAGAAAACATTCTCACATTGACAATGTTCAGGCTAGAGCAGAACAAATGAAGAAACAAGTTGAAGCATTCAAAAAGGGATTTGAAAAGCTAATACAAAAGGTACTTCCTTCCTTTTGGGATAAAAATAATGAGTTAATTTCCGAGAAAAAATGTAAGGATTTACTATTTAACATCAGGAGGAACCATGAGAAAATTGAAGGTTTGACTCATGTTCTAACAAGGAAAATTCTACTGAAGAAACTCTCAGATGATTTTTAAATTCTAAACCATCTTGCCATGATAGGTGAAAATATTCCTCCAACTTCCTTTGCAGATCACATTGAGATGAAAGTTCTGGTCAAGGAGATGGCTAGTTATGAGGTACCTTCTACAGAGAAATGGAAGATAATGGAGAGATATGGGAAAATGAAGTACAACTTGCACACTTGAATACTACTGTTCGAGAAAGAAGCCTTATCAGTAGCTACACCCAATAGAAAGACATCAAATGTTATATTCTGAGAAATTTTGGAAATTGTATAAATTTTGACCGAAATGGATAGTAATGGTTAGTTTATAATTTTGTATTTTTAGTTATGAAGCAATTAGGGGTTTATCTCAACATGTTTTACAATGTATAAAAGACAAATTTTTACAATGTAGTAAGTGTTGGAACTTGTGAAGAGATACTCGTTTTGTATTGAGCCCTTCAATTTTGAATAAAGATGGTCAAGCAGAGTTGATGCATATTTTCAAGAGTAAAGATTATTGTGTTATTTTATTAAAGGATTAGAGGTTTATTTTTGGAAATGTAGTAAGGGTTGGAACCCGTGAAGAGATACTTGTTTTGTATTAATCCCTTCAATTTTGAATAAATATGGCCGAGCAGAGTTAATGCATGTTTTCAAGAGTAAAGATTCTTGTGTTATTTTATTCAAAGGATTAAAAAGAATGTGACTGTCATGTCAATGATAAGCTAATTAACAAATTAACTTATGATGATAATGAATGCGTTGTGATTGCAGAATTTGAAACAATATAAATCAAGTCAAGAAATTGACTGATGCATAACCTGCATATAAATCATATATGAATGATAAATCAACCACACACATTTATATGTTTTATGATTTAATAATACAAAACAAAGTTATTAGATGTATGTATGAAAAAACAAAATGAATCAAGGAAACTTGATACACATAATCGATCTATAATCAATATATATGTTTGATACACATGCCATTCAGGTGCAGCAAGCAAGGCCATAATCGATCTAACAAGAATGTGTCATTGACATCTTGGAAAGTATAAGTTTTTGTTATATTACAGTTCCCTTCCTCATTACAAACATGTTTTTCTTTCGAGTCATCTACAATCACTTTATTTGTAGCATCCCAACCATGGATCAAAATGTCTCAAACTTTATTTAACATACTAGTACAAAAAACCATAAGTGTATTATTTAACAAAATACTTTCATTTTCATTTTATTCACAATTGGCAATGTGTCATTGACATATTGGCAAGATTAAGTTTTTGTGATAATGCATTTCCCTTCCTCGTTACAAACATGTTTTTCTTTCGATTCATCTATAATCATTATATTTGTAGCATCCCAACCAAGGATCAAAATGTCCCAAAATTTATTTAACACAGTAGTACAAAAAACCATAAGTGTATTATTTAACAAAATACTTTCATTTTCATTTTATTCACAATTGGCCTCACATCACTCATGCCATTCAGGTTCAGTAAGCAAGGCCATAATTGATCTAACAAGAATGTGTCATTGACATCTTGGCAAGTATAAGTTTTTGTTATAATACAGTTCCCTTCCTCGTTCCAAACATGTTTTTTCTTTCGAGTAATCTACAATCACTGTATTTGTAGCATCCCAACCATGGATCAAAATGTCCCAAACTTTATTTAAAGGCTTGTGAAATACATAAGGATATCCATCACCCAGATAACCTTCTGTGGCTATGCGAGAACAATATTCTTTTGTTAAAATTACTCTAAATTGTTCCCTTTGCAATCCCGTACTTTGTAATAATTTTAGAAAAAACTTGTCAATTTTGTTTTTTGTGTAGATGTCCATACCCCAAATTCAAATATACTAAAGCATTTTTCAAAAAAAAACCCTTAATCCTAGACGTATAAAATAGTACTTTGTTGTTGATTCGATATCCGGTGCTCATGGGAATTCGATTTTTTTTTTTAATGAAATGAGTCTAACAAAAATCCATTGAAATAAAAAATAATCAATGGTTTACTATAAACAAATCTTCTAGTACTATCTGCAAACAAAAAAACACACACACAACCCAGTCAATAAAATATTATGGTTCAATGTTTCTAAGTATATTGCTTTCATGTTCAACAATTTTTGAAACATATTACGAGATATATGGTACGATGTCCATAAATAATATGAGAATTGTGCAATAAAACATACATCAATTAAATGTAGAAGTTGTCAAAAATATACAAATCACTAAATAAATTTTTTTGTATAATATGACGGTCATTAGAAATTAAATGTCTTTAACAAACGCCCCATTTTTTAACGAGGCCCAAGATAATTCAATAGAGAACACAACATTTTTTTTATAGTTATTTATCTCTCTAGTGAACCGTCAAATGTCCAACTAGTTGGAATTTTCAAGTAGTTTTCCTTGCTATTATTTGTTGATTGATATTGCCCTTCATCTATAAAAAACATGTATTTTTTGTATATATATATCCATATTGGATAAGTACATCCTTGAACAAATTTTTGTATATGTTCGGTACTTCACCAACATTATAGTATGCAGACATTGGGTAATTATAAATAGTACTAAGTTTACATTGCCCTCAACCCCAAATAAATACAAAGTCTTCACTCTTCAACCATTCAAATATACCAAGGAATTTTTTAATTTACATGTTGTCGAGCGAGGAAAACCACAGAGCAACGTTGAAATGTTCTCTGGAAACACTGATAATAACAGGGCTGAACATCTGTGCATAAAAACGATAGCAATTATGGACAAAATGAGGTTGTTTGGAAGAATCTTCAATGTTGGATAACATCCGAACTCCAAAGAGAAATCCCTCTATACTCCTGGGACCAATAGTTTCTTTTTTGGTGATATCCGGACTGCATATAAGAATCGTGACTATATATATATAACAACAACAACACTTTGTTCATGAAGTTAATGATCACAAACATGCAACTGTAAATGAAGATGCTGATTTCCAAAGATTAATACAAAAAGAAACCAAAAATTTCACTGATTCAAATGATTTAATAAAAGCATCACACCGAACTAATAATATGTTCAATTCAGACGAAAATAGCAACGTCACCTAAAAAAGCATTGAACACAATGAATGATTTAAAATAGGTAATGATAGGTTACATCTAAAAATAGGCAATGACAGGTTACATTTAATGGCTCACTCCAACCAGGAGAAGGCATTGAAGGTTCTAACATCAGTTGATTCAATCATTTTACTAAAACCCTTCCAAAGTTGATGTACCAACTCAATATCTCTCCTAGAGGACGATGCAGTAAAGGGGTTACTTAAAATACAGTTTTTACATGGATGTGCTTTCACACCATCACCCTCCAAAACAATGATTGATGTATTAGTTTGCGAAGATTCCACTGGGAACTCCTTCCACACACTCTCAAATTTTTTTTGTGTATTTCCTTCTTCACCATTGGTACATTTCTCTAGAAACCATAAAACAAAATTGTCCCCATATGATTTTTCTTTACCGCCTGCCCTCAAAAAGTTTTCTAAACAATGCATTCTCCTCATTGAACCCACATTTAGATGACCAAATCCCAACATTGAATTTGGAAAAACATAATGCCAAAAATTGCATGGCATGTGTTCGTGACTCCTATGAATTTTATTTGTGCTTAAATTCAAAATCACCAAAATTAGTACTTTCTTCCCCCTTTTTTACTTTTTCCCTCCAACAATATTTTTTTTATTTCCCTCTTTTTATCTTTTGGAGTCATTTTATGTGACTTTCTTGCGAAATAAAAAACCTTCCATTCCAAATATCAATAACATTTTTGTATGGGGAGCTGCACATAAATATTGCTTGTCATTATATATTTCGGACTAAATTTGTTTTATCAATTTATGTGGAAAATATTTTGTCTTTTACCTGTCAATGCCAGGCCAACATTTGAGCCCTCTCCTATCTCATTATTGTCCAATCTCTCGCATGGTTCATTATTATCCAATGTGATTTGTTGGATAATATCCACGGGCATCGTCGATGCCAGCTCTGGTTGTGGATGATCCACATGTTGAGTAGCAATACAATCATCTTGACTTGGAAATTTGTAGGTATTAATCATCTTGACCTGGAAATTTGTAGGTATACATTTTATATAATTTTTTGAAAGTATTCAAGGTCACTATCCCCTTTTATAATTTAGTTAATTTAACCACGATCTTTGAAAAATAAATTTTTACATTCTTGTCCATCTTGTTCTCGAGTTTGGTAGTTCTTTGTGGATTCTCTATCACATTCAATGTCGTCCTCGGATACTATAATTTGATTTGATGATACCTGAGTGTGTCCTTTATTTGAAACTATAGTAGAATAGGAATTTGAAGAACTTATTGAACATAACCTACCGAGAAAAGTAAAATACAATGAAAGAAGACACCTGAAAATGTTAATACAAATACCTTGTTTTATACTTAATTAATGATAGAAACTGTTCATAAACAACTCTTGTTGTATAGTCTCCACAATAGAAATAACTATTCTATCTAGCAACCTAATCAACGAACAAAAAACTCTACCTCATGCGTACAATGAAACAACTGTACTTGAAGAAGTGACCAATTTGGAAACTATGTGATCCCATAATTCCTGTGTCCTTTCTTTTGAAAAAACATGGCTTCTCGAGGTATTGTTGTTAACCTTGGGAAAATGTAAATCAACCATTGGTAGGCCCTCATCCTTCCAATCCATATCCATTTGAAAAGTGGACAAACTATCATCATCCCTTCCAATGCTCCAACTTTGTATAATAGAGAATCCTATAAACAAGTCCTTGGAGAAATCTCTGTACACTCCCTTGGTAGGATTCTGTGTTACCTTTTTTTTTATTTCTTCCTGAAAAGTGTGAAAGCTTTGGAAACCATACAAGAGTTTTCCATATCAACTAAAAAAATGAAAGTACATGTCGCTTCATTAGCTTATAAGTAGTACAACAATGCAAGCATATCTTCCTTTGTCCAAGGCATATAGCGATTACACATATCAACAACAACCAATTCATAGCTGGCTTCCGCAATAAAGAATGCAATGGATCTTAGCGTGTTGACCAAAGTTACAGGATAACAAAATTGACAAGCAAACTATGAACTATTTTTGACACCGTCAATGGACATACCCATCCCCTCTTTATTGATATATATATTAAATATTTTCTCAACATCATTTGGTCGTTTGGTACCATTATCCTCTTCATATTCTTTCTTTCTCTTTTTACTTAGAGATTTTACTTGCTTTTTAGAGCCGAAAATACTGCACAACTGCTGGAGATGATTTGGTGCAATTGTTACGGAGAAAAATTCCTATGGCTTGGGGCAGACCACAACAGACAGCTAACTACCAGAAAATAACTCAATTCCCAATGCAATGCTATATAAATGACAATTCTAAGATAATGGAGAAAAGACCAACCTTCAACCCAATGTCTGAAGTAGATCCCCGTTGAGCTTTCAACCTCTACACATGGACCTGCAAATTAGTCTCAACAACAAGTATAAGCAAGTGCATATAATATGTGAAAGAAATTAGCATAATCAATAGCATGATCCATGATATCATAAGCAAATATAACCCGATGTAATTTAACAATATTCACAACATCAATTGGACGAGAAAATGAGTATTTCCATTAATAAATAACAATAAGTACAATATGCAACCTCTTGTCGGCAACTAAAATGAACCAAGAACTGTGTCTCTCCACTTGTGCCTCCACCACTTCAATCCCCCATGCAATGGAAAACTCAAACTATGAAAGGAGTTTGGTAGGTGAACATAAGAAGTTCGCAACAACAAGGATCAATGAGTGTAGACTCAAGTCACGGCAAAAATCCACTAGAGTTATCTTGCTCTCTCTTTCTCCTCCCTTCCATACACCATAAGAGATCAATATATAACCTTCCAAAAGGTAAGTTAAAGGTCGAATCGAGTCATTCCGGGGCATATGGAGGGCCAAAGGTCACCCTAAGACCACTTTTTGGGAGTAAAAAGTAAATTTCTATTGATTTTTACCATTTTACTTGGTGTCCATGGGCTACAGTGGAACAACCTGCGTGTACGCTGGCTACAATGGGACAACAAGCATACAAGAAGAAAAATAGGGAAAAATATGTTTCTGGAGAACATAAAGTGAATCTGAGTCAATGAAATGGATCCTGAAGGCCAAACCATGATGATGCTCACAAGGTGGAAAATTACGCTGTAACAACAATTTTTGCACCGAGAGGCGCTCTACAGCCTAGTATGAGAGAGATCTTGTAACATGTGTGACGTAGCATTACATCTAATAAAACGTAAAAAGTGATAATATGAGGGAGATCTTCTGTTGTGTGTGATGTAGCGTTACATCTAATAAAACGTAAAAAGTGATAATATGAGGGAGATCTTCTAACGTGTGTGGTGTAGCGTTACATCTAATAGTAAAAAGTGATAATATGAGGGAGATCTTCTAACGTGTGTGATGTAGCGTTACATCTACTAGAACGTAAAAAATAGTAAAAACTAATTAATATTTTGTCGTCCATTAATTGAAAAAGAACGTGTATTTTCGATTGAAAAACACGGTTGAAATCAATGCCTATATAAACAAAAAACAACACAAAAAAAATTATAAAACAGGAGGCAAAGAGAAGCAGCAAAGAGAAGTGGATCAGCGATCAAATTAGAAAAGAGAAGGTAATCAAATTGGAATTTTTAACGTCCCCTGCTCATATGCGTCCCCTGCACCATTCGTCTGCACCTCCTCCTCTATCCATCCTCCATTCCCAGACATCCCCTCGCATCCCCTCCTCCGCAGACTTCCCCTTGCATCCCCTGCACCATTCACCTGCACCTCCTCTTCCGTTCGTCCTCCATTTGTAGACCTCCCCTCGCGTCCCCTCCTCCGTAGACCTCCCCTTGCATCCCCTGCTCATCCGCGTCCCCTCCATTCTCCGACCTCCCCATCCTCCTGTCGTCCTCCTCCCCTCCTCTCGCTGCAATCCTCCTCACCTCCCGCTGTTAAATTTTTAGTATTAAATCACAATACTATAGGATCTTTGCTGAGAGAATAACATCTACAGTATATCAATGCATGACAATCAAAATATGACAAGCATCACAAGCATCACAAGAATCAAAAGCATAGAGACAAGAGACACAGAGTTTTCGTGGGGAAAACCCTAAGGTGAAAAACCCCACAACTTCCTCGGAGATAGAGAGAGCAATGGCTCAACCAAAATACAACCAAATAACACTGAGATAGTCTCCTAGCAGATGCTCCTCCTCCTCCTCACTAGTGCGCCACTTTTCAGAGCGAGAGATAGTTACTTTTCCGAGTGAGTAAAATAGAGATCTCCTATCTCTATTTATACTCACCTTTTGCCCAGTGACCTACTGGGGCCGACTTGTCTACTTTGATACACCCACATTATATTATATATTAATCAGGGCCGACCCCATAAGGTGGTCTAATAACCCATCGGTAAGTACACACACTTGCGACACTTGTCAATCCACATGACGACACTTCCTTATAGAGGAATAACACATCTCTTATAAGGGTACAATAAATATATATATAATATACAGATGAAATACATTCCGAAGTTACATATACATAAACACTCCCTCTTAACTAGGAAGGTATTTCTCGACACAGATCTGCTAGACAAGTCTTCTTCTCTGGATCATCGTCATCGATGCATCGTCATCATCATCATCACTGCTGCTACTATCTCAACCAATCTCTGACTCTACTCGTCATAGGAAGTTCTACAGAGCCAGTCCTTTTTCATACTGGATGTAGGCCCACCACCTGCAGGTCTTCATCATCACTAGCCATACTGTGGAATCCTCAAGACTTATTATGTGCGTCACAAAACCTTGAAAGAGCATCTCAGGCTGTTACGAGCACACAGATCTACCTATAGGATCTCCCAGGGCACCGAATTACATGTGACCTCACCACAAAACCTCGCAAGAGCATCCCAGGCTGTTACGAGCACACAACTCTACCTATAGGATCTCCCAGGGCAACGAATTACATGTGGTCATGGAAAAACCTCGGAAGAGCATCCCAGGACTGATTACGGGCACACAGCCCAACCTATCGGATCTCCCAGGGAAACGAATTACATGCCATAGGACAAAACCTCGAAAGAGCATCTGCCAGATATCCCAGGGAACCGAATTACATGCCATAGGCAAAACCTCGAAAGACTATCTGCAGATCTCCCAGGGCACCGGATTACATGCTCATCTGCACAACCTGATCCACGGCCACAGAGTATCAACCTAATACTCACCATACATCATCCTGATGTATCCATGATCATCCTGATCATCATCACTGCAACGTCCTGCTGCATGTCATCTGGAGCAACATCCTGAAGCTCGTCATCTATGATCATCCTGATCATCACTGCAACATCTTGCTGCATGTCATCTGGAGCAACATCCTAAAGCTCGTCATCTATGATCATCCTGATCATCACTGCAACATCCTGCTGCATGTCATCTGGAGCAACATCCTGAAGCTCGTCATCTATGATCATCCTGATCATCACTGCAACATCCTGCTGCATGATCCACCTGATCATCAATGCATCTACCTGATGCATACCAAGTATCTACCTGATACATGTCATCATACATGATCCTCCTGATCATCAATGTATCCACCTGATACAAATACATGATACATATCATCATACATGATCCTCCTGATCATCAATGCATCTACCTGATGCATACCAAGTATCTACCTGATACATATCAACATACATGATCCTCTTGATCATCAATGTATCCACCTGATACAAATACAAATACATGATACATATCACCATACATGATCCACCTGATCATACAATGTATCCACCTGATACATATACAGATACATGGTCCAAGCATCCAACATGATGCATATACAAAATACGTACACATGATCCAACTGATCATGATGCATACATACATAAATGATCCAACTGATCATATCCAGCACCCAACATGATGCGTACATACATACATAAAAATGATCCAACTGATCATATCCAGCATCCAACATGATGCGTCCATACATACATAAAAATGATCCAACTGATCATATCCAGCATCCAACATGATGCGTACATACATACATAAAAAATTATCCAACTGATCATATCAAGCAGAAACCAGAACATCATCCTGATGCTCATCATCCAGCGCTTACATCCACAGCCATGTGAAGGATCCTCCTTCCAACATGCTTGGAATGGCTTCAGCAAATGTGTCCATCACTTCTTCCTCGAAGTGTCCTCGATCTGAAGAACGCCAAGCCTCTCTCTGAAGTACTCGAACTTCACTCTGGCTAGTGGCTTCATCAGCACATCTACAATCTGCTCGTCCGTCGCAACATACAAGAGCTTCACAGCTCCTCTCTGCACCATATCCCTGATATAGTGATATTTGATCTCTATGTGTTTCGACCTGTCATGAAACACTGTGTTCTCGAACAGCTTCACACAACTCTGGTTATCACAGAAGATACCAGTAGCCTCCAACGGGAGATCAAATAACTCAGACAGTAGTTTCCGTAGCCATACTGCCTCGCAACTAGCTGAGCAGGCTGCAACATACTCTGCCTCAGCTGTACTCAGTGCTACGCAGGACTGCTTCCTGCTAAACCAAGAGATCACACCTGATCCCATACTGAAGCAGCACCCAGATGTGCTCTTCCTATCTGCAGCACTGCCAGCCCAATCTGAATCAACATAACCCTGTAGGTTAAACTTTTGATTCGCTTCATACTTGAGCCCATAATCCACTGTACCCTTCAGGTACCTCAGAACATGCTTTACAGCAACCAGGTGAACACTCCTCGGATCCGTCAGGAACTGGCTCAATGTGTTCACAGCAAAGCAAATGTCTGGTCTCGTGTTCGTCAGGTACATCAAGGACCCAATCATCTGACTATACATAGTGATATCAACCGGCTCAGATGAAGCATCACATAGAAGCTTCAGATTCGATGCCATAGGTGTGGCCATGGCCTTGCAATCCATCATCCCAAATCTCTTCAGGATATCTACTGTGTACTTCCCTTGACCAAGGAAGATCCCACCTGCACTCAGCCACACCTCCATACCTAGGAAATAGTGCATCATTCCCAAATCTTTCATGTTGAATTCAGCTGCAAGCTTCCTTTTAGTATCTGGAATCAGTCTGTCATCTCCTGTCACAAATAGGTCATCCACATACAGTAGTAGAATCACAGGATTCCCTTCCTTAACCTTGTAGTAAAGGTTGGAATCCGCTTTACTCTTGGTAAAGCCCAAACTAGATAGGAAACTGTCCATCCTACCATACCAGGTTCTGGGAGCTTGCTTCAAGCCAGATAAGGCTTTCTTCAATCTGCATACATATGATTCCCTGTCATGTATTTCAAAACCGAGTGGCTGTTCCACATATACTTCCTCTTCTACTACACCATTCAGGAAAGCAGTCTTGACATCCATCTGGTGTATTTTCCATTTCATTGCTGCAGCCAGGGCAAGCACTGTTCTGATGGAAGTATACCTGGCTACAGGTGCAAAGGTTTCTTCATAATCTATTCCTTCTTTTTGAGAGAAACCACGAGCTACGAATCTTGCTTTGTATTTTTCCACACTGCCATCTGCAGCATGCTTGATTTTGTAGATCCACTTGGAAGTCACAACAGACTTCTCTTTAGGTCTTGGGACAACATCCCAAACATCATTCTTCATTATTGATTGGTATTCCTCAACCATAGCATCCTTCCATTCTTTCTTTTCTGCTGCCTCTTCATAACTGGAAGGCTCTTTGTTCATAATGTCACAGAGTAAGGAAACATAACTGGTGTGTGATCTGGTTCTCTTCTTTGCTCTGTGTTCTTCTTTTGGAATGCCAAATCTCTCTGCATCATGAATGAGCTCTCTAGCCCATACAGGTTTCCTCTTGTGAGAGTTATCCTCACGGGGTGGATCTACAGGTTCTTGTGGATCTTCAAACTCACGAACAACTTCTGGAACTGCTTCAGTCATGGTAGTGTCCTGAAATCTTGTTTCCTTAGGTTCTTCATAAACTTCGGTAGGTGCCTTCCTTGATTTGATGAATGCTAAGTTTTCATCAAATGTTACATCCCTGCTGACATCAATCTTTTTGAATCCTGGAAAGTATATTCTGTAAGCCTTCGAGCTTTCACTATAACCCACAAAGATGCCCTTCTTTCCTGAAGGATCTAGTTTAGTCCTCTTCTCTTTTGGGACATGAGTATATACTGGACAACCAAATATTATGAGATGGCTGACTTCAGGTCTCTTACCAGAAAAGACCTCTTCTGGTGTCTTGTTGTCCAATATCTTGTGGGGTGTTCTGTTCTGCACGTATACAGCTGTTCTGCCTGCTTCTGCCCATAGATGCATAGGAAGATCTTGATCATGCAACATTGCCCTTGCTGCTTCCATGATAGTTCTGTTCTTCCTTTCTGCAACTCCATTCTGTTGAGGATTATAAGGAGCAGTCAACTCCCTCTTAATCCCTGAATCACTGCAAAGTTTCTTGAAGTCATTTGAAGTGAATTCTCCACCATTGTCGGATCTGAATGTTTTGATCTTCTTGTCAGTTTGATTCTCCATCAAGTTTTTGAATTCCTTGAATTTGTCAAGCACCTCATCTTTGCCTTTCAAGAAGTATACCCAAGTCTTCTTGGAGAAGTCATCAATAAATGATACATAGTAAACATACCCACTTAGGGAACTGGATGACATGGGGCCACATACATCTGAGTGGATGATTTCCAGAATGTCTTTTGCCTTGCTTTCACTGCTTGGGAAAGCCTTCTTAGTGTTCTTTCCTTTTGCACATCCTTTGCAAACACCTTCATGTTTGGTCTTGATTTCAGGAAGACCCTCTACTGCCTTGCTTGCAATTGGAAGTGCCCTATAGTGCATATGAGCAAGTCTTCTATGCCAAAGTTCACTTGGCTCCATGGATTCATGTACCATGGCATGTTCAGGTTGTCCCTTCAATTTATACAAGCCTCCCTCTTGCTCTCCAATCACTACTGCATCATCTATGTTCTTTCCCTTTGGCCACATTAGGACTTGGCCATCCACAAATGCAACCCTCATACCTTTTGCATCCAATGCAGAGATGGAGAGTAAGTTCTTCTTGATTCCAGGTACATACAGTACTTCTTTCATTTTCAATGATTTTCCAGAATCTAGGTTGTAGGAGGATTCACCACTTCCTTTGATTGGATATTGATAATCATCCCCAAGTTTTACCTTATGGGGTGATTCATGTTCAGAAAGGTTCACAAAATATTCCTTGAACCCAGTCATGTGTTTGGAGGCCCCACTATCAATCAACCAATCATTACAACCATGAGAAATAGTACCTGTGAGAGCAGAGATCAGAACATACTCTTCTTCACTTGATGAGTCATCATCACTATCACTTTCTGCCCTAGCCTTCTTCTTTGGAGGTTCATCATCTTCGGCAGCATGAGCATGAAACCTTCTTTTGCTGCCCTTCTTCTTCTTACTGGAGTTGTTGTTATTATCCCTTTTGTTCTTGGGACAATCTGAAGCAAAGTGACCCTTCTCATTGCATGTGAAGCGTCTTAGGTCTTTCTTGTTCTTTTTATAGGATCTATTGTGGCGAGAGTGATCCTTCTTGGCTTTGCTTCTTTTGGTGTGAGTTGCAAGAGCTTGATCCTCACCTCCCATCTTTTATTCACGAGATATAAGTCTAGCTTCTTCTTGAGAGAATTCTTCCCGAAGTCTACTGAATGAGATCAACTTCTTCCTTGCACAAATTCCTTGAATAAAGGAATCCCATGACCTAGGTAGGCCATTTAGAGTGGTCATCACCACTTCACCATTCTCCACCATTTCATCTACTGCTTCTAATTGTTCCTTGATCTGGGATACCCTTGAAAAGTAAGATTGAAGGGTTTCTCCATTCTGAAACTTCACTGCTTTCAATTGGTTCCGCAGGGTCATCTTCCGATTTATGTTCTTTCCTTCAAATAGCTTGGTCAAAGATTCAAACATCTCTTTGGGTGTCTTAAGAGAAGACACATGACGAATGAGATGGTCTTTGATAGAATCAGCAATGATTCTCTTTGCCTTGACCAAGTTCTTCTTGTGCAATGCCTTGGCTTCTTCATCCTCTCGGATAGGGATGTCTTCTTTCACATATGAGTCCAACTCATTCTCTTCCAGGATTAACCCAATCCTATACTTCCAGGCTCGGAAGTTATCAGCCCCTTCAAGCTTATCCTCAAGCTTAGTGTGGAGAGAAATCTTTAAGAGTACTTCAAATGGAAATAGAAAAGATTTAGGTCTTACCACTTGAAGTGCTGAAAGCTGGATCTGGTCCCGGATTAGGGTTTGTCAGAGAAACCCTAAAAATTCAAAATGTGAATTTCAAAATTCCGAAAGGATAGAAAGATGCGCCTTGGAGAGCTGATCAGCCTAGTACATTCAGAATTTGAGATCAGCAAGGTCTTGCCCTTCAAAATTGCCTTTTTGTTCTCCCGGGTTCACTAGGGAGAGCCCTAAATTAGGGTTTGAGTTTCCCGAAGATCTACCCAGCCAAAAATCTCAATCCAAAGCTCAAACCTTCGATTTTTGCAAGGCGCTTCCAGCTGTGCCTTCAGTTTCCAGAAATTCCTAGTTTTGTGGAAACCCTAATTTTTAGGGCCAAATCTGAAAATGCTCGGAACTGAATTTTGATTGGACAGATAGATGCGCCTTCATGAGTAGATCCAATCTACTATACTGAATTTCAAAAATATGTGGAGAGAAACCCAATAAACAAGGAATACAAGCTTCCGTCACTGCAAAATGTCTTCTTCTCAGTTAAGCTCTGATACCATGTTAAATTTTTAGTATTAAATCACAATACTATAGGATCTTTGCTGAGAGAATAACATCTACAGTATATCAATGCATGACAATCATAATATGACAAGCATCACAAGCATCACAAGAATCAAAAGCATAGAGACAAGAGACACAAAGTTTCCGTGGGGAAAACCCTAATGTGAAAAACCCCACATTTTCCTCAGAGATAGAGAGAGCAATGGCTCAACCAAAATACAACCAAATAACACTGAGATAGTCTCCTAGCAGATGCTCCTCCTCCTCCTCACTAGTGCGCCACTTTTCAGAGAGAGAGATAGTTACTTTTCCGAGTGAGTAAAATAGAGATCTCCTATCTCTATTTATACTCACCTTTTTGCCCAGTGACCTACTGGGGCCGACTTGTCTACTTTGATACACCCACATTATATTATATATTAATCAGAGCCGACTCCATAAGGTGGTCTAATAACCCATCGGCAAGTACACACACTTGCGACACTTGTCAATCCACATGACGACACTTCCTTATAGAGGAATAACACATCTCTTATAAGGGTACAATATATATATATATATAATATACAGATGAAATACATTCCGAAGTTACATATACATCAACACCCGCCATCCTCCCACCGTCCTCCTCCCCTACCGATGCCGCCTTGTTGAGGCCTTGGTTTTGTAGGGTAGGTGGAAAGTGCTGGAATGGGTTCCAAGGCTCCCAAAAGAGGGGGAAAACCTAGACTGAAAGGCTTCAAAAGATCCTACACAAGGAAAGTACTATCACCAGCCTGTTTGGTATAGTAATCTCCCACAGATACTCGACCTCTCCTGGCACTCTATGAGTTGGTAAGGTTTGATCCTAGGGATCAGCTTTCTTTTGAAGGAAAACAAGGGTGTGAAATCTATAAACATAAACCTACTTAAGAAAGGAATGTAATCTAAGTTAGATCTACTCTAAGAAGGTGTCTTGAGATAAGTACAGGTCAGCTTGATGTTAAAGTAAATAAGTATTATTCATCAACTTAACAGAAATGTTAAAATACTTATTACTTATTTTCCCAAATTACTATTAATCAATTAAAATTAATCAACAGTAGATTGAGGGTTACATTCATTCAAGATTTAACCTATAACTGATATGCCAATTGAAAAATTAGCATCAATTACATTTTAC
This sequence comes from Larix kaempferi, assembly GCA_027924585.1. Classification (NCBI taxonomy): domain Eukaryota; kingdom Viridiplantae; phylum Streptophyta; class Pinopsida; order Pinales; family Pinaceae; genus Larix; species Larix kaempferi. The sequence goes on from BSBM01000085.1 coordinate 14,450,505, forward strand.
TGTAAAAACCATTTGCAGAAATCGATAATGTTTTAATTAAATAAATTCTTTCAAAACATCATAAACACATAGATTATTAGCAAAGATAAACACGAACTAAATATCACTATGCTTAATAAATTGCAAAATACTTAAACAACATTTGATAAGCAATCTAGAGTAAAATCAACATTCATCAAATAAAGTTGATCAATAGAAAAAAGAAGATCTAGGAATAACTTTATTGTATTAATGCAAGTCTGTAAGAAATTACAAGCTTTGTATCAAACAAAGTATCTCCAGTCTCTCCTACTTATTTTCTCCTCCAAATTCCATCACCCTCTCTACGAGGGATCACCTCTGTAAATAAAAGTTATAAAATAATACAAAGAGTAAACTCCCACAAACCGGGATTACAAAATCAAACTAAACTAATGGCCTAGAAAAACTTGCCATTTGTCCCAAATCTCTAACAACTCATCCACATTCAGATAATTAGTTGAATCAAGCCCCAGTTGGGCATTACATGTGAATGTTTCCATCTCATTCTTAGCTAACTTATGCCAAATACAGATGAAAATGTGGATTTTTCCTTCCATGGTGACCGGTTACCTAATTAATTGATCCACATCATCAATCTTGACCTCCTGAAGGCACTAAATTTTCTGCTTGGATTCCTCACACCTACGTTCAACTTGCTCAACCATCAACTTAGGTAGGAAAGCATCTTCAATGAGCTCCAAGGTTGGGAACTGTAGAACTTCCATGATGTTAGCTGCTGCATACCAACACCTACTACACATAGCCTGTGCTTTCTTACGAATTTCTTCAACTCACTCATTAAGATCAAGCCAAGTGTTCAATGCAAATCTGATTTTATTGAACTGAAAAATGTTAAGAATGGGGATGTCTTTTGGTATGTTCTTGATATACCCCTACCACTCCAAAAAATTTTGACTTGCCTAAGAAGCTTGCAACCTTTTGGCTTTCTGCTCTTCAAGAACAACAAACATCTTACCAACAGTCATATGAGTTTCCCTAATCTCATCTATGGTGTAAAACAACTTCTCCAATAATTTATGATGCTCTTCATTGACCTAAAGGTCCAAATCCTTAAATTCATGGCGTGAAAACTTAGAGAAAGTAGAAGAGGTTGCAGTTGCAGTTGCAGTTGCATCCTCACATTGCTTTTCCAGGATAAACATCCTTTGTGTATTTGCAGAATTCTCAAGATGTTCATTACGAAGTTGATCCTGAAGAGAGGTGTTCCTTCGCTCCAAACCCTCTATCCTATCTCCCCATATCTTCCTTATATCAACAACCTAAACCTCATGTTCTTGTTTTGTTTTAATTAACTATTCTTCTAGATTTTTCAATTCTTCCTTCTTTTGATCAACCTGTTTATTCAGTACCTAAACTAAATCCAAATTTGCACCCGCGAATCCCCCTAAAGCTGGAGTTGTCTCAATTTCTTCTGTTTGGGAATCATTTGTTTGTTGAGCCCATATTATTTGATTTGGAATAGGTGTTTCTAATCCACCTTGATCCTTGCTTCTCTTCTTACCTCTCTTGATCACTACTCTATTTTCTTTACTATATAAATAATTTCCAAGAGGAACTACAACATCATCTTCATGCTCAGTTACTAGTTCTGTAGAAGTTGAAGTGAAACTCACTATTGAGATCAATGGAGCGTTTTGGGTGTCAGTGAGACTAGGTATATGCATGGTAACTTGAGGAGAGGGGTATAGGCATGGCTACTGATGAGACATGTGTTGGAGAAGGGACTGAAGTAAAGGCTTCAGAAAGTGGAACATGATCATCATGAGCAGGTGATGTTGAAGAAGGAACTGAGGGTGGCTCATCAATGTTGGGTGATGATAAAGTAGATATGGGTGATTATTGAGGGACAGTCGAAGACTGGACCTTTGCAATAATACACGAGGGAATGGAAAATGGAACTGAGATGTCTAAAAATGGTGTGGCTCTGGAAGTCAAAGTATGAAAAGGTTGTGATATGGAAAATGGAGGCATCACCCCTGGGGACAAAACATAAAGATATTGAATGGAGGACAATAAAAGAGATGAAGTTGTAATGTTAGGAGCAATAGTAACTTCCAATTTCTGTTGATCAGAACAAGAGTGATGCATCTCAATAGTGTTTAACAAATCTTTAACTGCTTGTGAATCTTTAGTCACTTCTTCAGTCACAAATACTGGATGATGTATTTCATCAACAACATCATTGTCAATGATATCAAAAGTAGGAACCTGTGAGGTAGGAATCAGGACTTTCTGTCTCTTAGCTAGGTTTGCCTCAGCTATTATTGGATCATCAGATACCTGTATAGCTGTAGCAGTCACTTGAATATCCACAGTAAGCTCAGGAGGTTCAATTGTTTGGGTATCCAATTCTGACAATATCTATGCTAACTATTGCTTCAAATGATGAGAGGTTTGCAACAAGACTTTGGCCTATTCAGTTGTTTCTACCTGAGGAGGATTCTCCATGGGGGATTTACCTTTATCCCCATATGGATAAGTAAGCATTAGAGGGGCATTGGCTTGGTGGTTCTCCTTTTCTTCTCTATACTTTCTCATTAGCTCAAGCAGATTCATTTCCATTGTTTTGTAGCTCAAAACATTAATTTTAAGTTCTCTCTGATGTTGCATAATCTGATGTTGCTCATCTGTGCTCTTGGCCCTAGATAGGACCTCAGAAAAGGTATTCACTCCTTGGTAGATAGAATCATCTGGAACTTCTTCATGGACATAGTCCATCTTCTTATGATATTGTTTAAAACGTGCATCAAGGAATTTCTTAGGATCATGTTTCCTTTTGGGAGAAAAACCCAACTTTAAAGATGCCATCTGGTCACCAAGCACTGCAGCCCAATTTGAGGTTGGGATGACTAATTGACCAAGGTTTAAATAGAATTTAGGCCAAACTTTCTTTTTAGGACCAGTGAGCTTGTTGTACACACCATCAGTAATACTTTGATAAGAGACTTCTTGAATGACCAATATATCAGGAACTATTCTAGGAAAAAGATGAACAGTGTTACTTCCCCAGACTCTGATATATGAAAAGGATTCATAGACATACCAATCACCAATTGTATTGATGAAGGTCCAGGTATCGGCTGAGAAGGCAGGAGCCTCTTGTTTGAATATCTTGAAATAAATAGTACCCATGAAATGGTCACAAATGTCATAAAGTAATGGCACAAAATTGCTCTCCCATAGTGTTGAGTGATAGATATGAACTGGTGGGTCTGAAGGGGTCCAATTCCATCCCATGTTGGGATATTGGACCTCTAAGCAAAAGACATCAATAATAAAGGATGAAAAGAAGAACTGTGGCCTCCTTAGGGCAAGTTCCTTTTGATAGTCTTGGATAGTTGTTTTAAGTTCCAATGACAGGATAAATTCCCAAGGGAAGGATTTGCCCATTGTTAAGACATGATGAGCTATTGGAGCCCATTCAACTTTGAATATTGAACAATTTGGAAGGCCAAAGAGCCTGTAGAGCATGGATGCTAGTAAAGAATAAGGATCCCTGAACAAGGAAATTGGGTAGAGGTTATCATCCTTTGGCACAAAGGTGATAGGTTTAATCATCCATGATTTCAACATTTCATTGAAATTGTACCCGGTTTTAGAGGATTGTATGTGTAAAATCTCAAGCACAGTTGAATCTAGCTACTGTGGATTCCTCACTGGTGAAAGATTGCACAACATTTGCAAGAATTAGCATAAAAAATTTAAAATGAATGAAGAACAATTACACATGAAATGGTGAATAATGTCAATATTATTAACTGTCCAACCTTAACAAAGGTTAAGAACACCCATATATACAAATCTGGAAGAATTCGAATCCATCTGGAGTGTTCACACTGATCTAGCTTAGAAATAGCTCAAACCCCCCTAGGTTGACCAAAATATCCCAAACCATCCCAAACTGGTTCGAATCTGCTGTGTGAACGCTGGGAATGACTGGACAGGCCCATGTGACCTCACACATGTGAAGAAACTGGTTGGTTAGAGGTTTGGAGTCTAAAAATGGTCAAAAATATGACAAAACAAGGCAAGATTGTCCACAAAGTGAGCAAATGCGCCCTAGGTAGAAGAGAAGCATGCTGAGTGCATTAAATGACCTGAGGAGGGCGCTCTAGGCATGCTGAGTGCATTAATTGTCCTGGGGAGCGCTCCACAAAGCTGGTTTGACTCAGCACTTGTTCACATTGCTAACCAGTTCATGATAATTTGACCATTTACCAACTAATCAACTTAGGGATGTAATCATTAATCACTTGGGCTAATTAATCATCATTAATAAATGATTAATGTACATAGGTGGAAAAATGTTCTAACACCCCCCCTTAAGCTAGACTTAGTGAAATATCAAAAATTAAGGCCTTGGCAACTAGGCTCAAGTCACCTTTTACATCATAAAATTTATTTGTCCATGTAAAATGAGGAAAGAGGCAAAACCACATGGGAAAAATCCTCCCTCAAGAATGGACATGATACAGAGATGATCAAAAGGTCTTCAACAGGTCTTGTTCTTCACTTGAATGAGTTGAATGAACAACTTCTTGCTGAAATACTTGGTGAAGATGTTGTGGATGTCATGATCATGCACCAATTCTTCAATGTTTTGTAGGAAAAAAACATGTTGGAAGGCTCCTTGAATCTCATCATTTGATGATGGGGGAGCATTATAAGAATGCTTCTTGCTGCATACATACTCTGATATGAATACATGATCAATAATGGAAAAGATATCTCTGCAAAATCCTTCCCAAAGAACATCAAAAATCTCAACAAAATCTGCATTTTGAGGAGCTTCCACATGGCAAATCAAACCATGAATCTTCCTTCCGAACTGATGTAGCACCTTCCCAAATCTGTAATAGAGATCATGTGGCTCTGATATATCAGAATAGGAGCCATATGGAGCAGCAAAAACTAGAGGTATAATGTCTCCATGATCGAATGGTTTTACAGTAAGAGAAGTGTGTGTAACTGGATCACACTGACAGTTGAGCAAACTTGAAGGGTCTAGAGACTTGAGTTTTGAACCATAGGTGGTAAGATCAGGTCCAGACATGTGGAACAGCAGTCCCATGATAGCCAATGACATGGATGTCCAACCAAGGAATGATATGCAGGACATAAAACCAAGATAGATCAGTGACACAGTTTTGGAAACAATAAAATTGTGAGATTTTCCAACTGTAGAACTTGGGGTTTGTGTGGTCTTTTGGGCATCCGATGGTTGGGGAAATGGTTTGATGGCTGTCATAACCTGTATATCAGCCTGCATATTATCTTCCATATCAGAATATGAAAGATCTGATTGAAGTGGGAAAGAGCTTTCAGAAGGCATGTCAAAAACTAGTGAAAAATTACTAGTATTGGGAGAAAGCTTCGGTGAACTGGATGGAGATTCTTTCAGGGAAGAGACTGATTTTTCTGAATCTGATATATCAGAATGTAAATCAGAAACAGAGATATCAGAAAAATATTTGGCTCTTTCACCCAAATCATAGAGCTTTTTACCTTTGCATGTGGCATAGAGGCAATGATCTTGTTCCAAAGAGAGCTTGGCTTCTTCTCTTCTTGCAAAATCTGGAACATCAATGTTATGTTCTTCAAGTAGCTTGGTTAGAATGTCTATCTTCTTTCTGAAACATGATTTTTCATTGTGAGAACCTCTGCAATAACCACATTTGGGCTTCTCTTTCTTGCTCTTCATCTTCTTGACTTTTGAATCTTCATCACTTGAACTTGAGCTTTCATCACTTGAATGCTTCTTCTCCTTCATCTTCTTCTCTTGAGGTTTCGGCCCCTTTGGTTTTTGCTTGCCTCTTCCATATTTCGAATCTCCAGCTGCAAGAACTTGGTCTTTTTGCTTGATGGAGCCCATCAAGACCAGCTTGTCTTGCTCTTGAGTTAGCATCTCCATGAAGTCAGCCAAAGATGGCATCTTCCAACCTCTAACTGTGAGCCTTGTGGAGTTGAAGGAAGACACAAAAACTGAGTATTCAGAACCCAATTTGGAGAGAATGGACAACACCAACTGTTCTTCTTTCTTCTCTATGCCACATTGTCTGATCTGCAAGACCAAGTTCTTGAACTTGGTGAAGAAGTCCTGGATGGAATCGAAATTCCCTGGGCTCAGTGAGACAAGCTCATTTTCGAGCTGGTGGCCTCTCATCTCATCAGTCTTTCCAAACAGTGTCTCAAGCTTGAGCCACACTTCATTTGGAGTTGCTAGACTTTCTACATGAAACAGGAGGTCTCTCGAAATGCTGAGACAAAGGAGGCCAAATGCCTCATCCATTCTGTTGAAAAACTTGGATTTCTCCACAGCTGAGTTTGGCTCAACCTCAGTGCCCATCGTGATTCTGTAGAGACCCTTGGATCTCAGCAAAATCACCATTTCTGCCTTCCAATCGAAATAGTTGAAGGGTGTGAGCACGTTTTGGGTGAGATGGCTCCATTCTCCTCTGCTGCAATTCGCACTTGCTGACAATGCTGAACTCCAATACCTGCAAACAACTCTCAAATCACTCTGGAGGGATCTACACTCACAGATTCGAACCCTGTATGGATAGTGGGTGCATTCGGGAGAGCATCACACCTGAGAGGAGCCACTAGATTTCTCCAGTAAGCTCAAGGCAATGGCCTCAGGAATTATGTGGTTTCTCCACTGTTTCTGGCAATCCACTACAACAGTCTGCTGGTTCGAATTCTAGCTCCAAGAGCTCTGATACCATGTAAAATCTCAAGCACAGTTGAATCTAGCTACTGTGGATTCCTCACTGGTGAAAGATTGCACAACATTTGCAAGAATTAGCATAAAAAATTTAAAATGAATGAAGAACAATTACACATGAAATGGTGAATAATGTCAATATTATTAACTGTCCAACCTTAACAAAGGTTAAGAACACCCATATATACAAATCTGGAAGAATTCGAATCCATCTGGAGTGTTCACACTGATCTAGCTTAGAAATAGCTCAAACCCCCCTAGGTTGACCAAAATATCCCAAACCATCCCAAACTGGTTCGAATCTGCTGTGTGAACGCTGGGAATGACTGGACAGGCCCATGTGACCTCACACATGTGAAGAAACTGGTTGGTTAGAGGTTTGGAGTCTAAAAATGGTCAAAAATATGACAAAACAAGGCAAGATTGTCCACAAAGTGAGCAAATGCGCCCTAGGTAGAAGAGAAGCATGCTGAGTGCATTAAATGACCTGAGGAGGGCGCTCTAGGCATGCTGAGTGCATTAATTGTCCTGGGGAGCGCTCCACAAAGCTGGTTTGACTCAGCACTTGTTCACATTGCTAACCAGTTCATGATAATTTGACCATTTACCAACTAATCAACTTAGGGATGTAATCATTAATCACTTGGGCTAATTAATCATCATTAATAAATGATTAATGTACATAGGTGGAAAAATGTTCTAAACAGTATGAATTCAAGGCTAAGGGTCTGCACAGCCGGCTTAAGAGAAAAATCTCTGATAAATACTTCAGGGGGGAATGTTGTCAATTGTGACCCCGTACTATCATTGAATGACCTGTATTTAGGGTTAGAATTGCCTACTATCCATTTAACTGCGTCTGTGTAAGGAAGGATAGTAGGCCGCGAAGCAATAGCATGGAGTTGAGAAGCCCTAATATTCTCATATGCAGGTCGGTCTTCTTTGATGTCTGAAAGGTCGTCGTTATAAAAAATTGAATAAATTTTTTACCAGTCCATTTGATAATATTCAGTAACCCTCTCGCTGGTATCTGAGAAGTTACCAAAATTCGGATCTTTGGACAGCAAATCCCTGTGAATTGTTCTAGACTGAGTGTTTCGTGACATTTTTGTAAAGGTTGGAAATTCTGATAAATAAATAAAAAAAATCATAAACAATTAAACCATAAATAGAAAATGCGAAAATGACAAAAACCAACTTGAAAATAACTAAAAATTCATGAGAATGACCCCTGGCAAGAAATTCACAGTAAAATCGACATAGCAGAGTAAATTTCCAACAATGAAAATGATAAAGAAAAATAGAAAAAATCTTATATTTATCGATTTTTCGTCGGATCAAATATGGATCGTAGGATTAAAAGAAATGAACGACTGAGATTAACCCCTACGGGGTGTGGGATCGGGTCACAGGTTTTATTTTCAAACTTTATTGATAATTCCAGCAATCCGCAATCCGCAATTGCGGGTCGCGAGTTGCGGGATTGCAAGTTTGCAAAATAATGGGCGAAAATGTTTCCGTAATCTACAATTGCAAGTTGCGGGTTTCGGAAATGAAAACAAAATTTAAAATAAAAATAAATTTTTTGTGTCCCGCAATCCACAATTGTGGGTTGCGGGTTGCTGGAACACAAAACGCGATTTATTAAAATAACAAATTTCTGCATCCCACAATCCACAATTGCGGGTTTCGGGTTGCAGGTTGCGGGATCGAAATTTCCCAAAAGTATTAACAAAGTCTTCCCGCAATCCACAATTTCGGGTTGCGGGATGACACAATTCCGAAAAGAAACAACAATCAATTCCCGCAATTTGCAATTGCGGGACTGCAGGTTTGCGGGCAGAAAATTAAATTTTGAAAGAATTGAAGGATTTTCGCAAGTCAAGAAAACAACCAAAAACTTAGAAATTTTTCAGAAAAAAAAAAAGAAAAAAAATGGTAATTACACAAACCAGAAGCAAAGGTATGAGATGATAACAAATAGGTTTAAGAACCTCATTATAATAAGAAACTTATCCAAATACCTTTGTATTTCAAAAATTAGGGCTCCCATGTTCGAATGAAGCATGGGATCTGTTGTACCTACAACAAATGGCGACTAGATGGGAAGAACTAGTTATCTCTGCAAACAAAACTTCAGTTAAAAAAAGTATGTCATCCAACTCATTTTCAACCTAGATTTTTAGAAAATATTTATAAAAGGACAATCAATAAGTAGAATTAAACATAAGATTGATATACTCCCATTTGTTGGAACATTTAAGAAAACCCACTATGTCATTCTAGACTTAGCATAAAATTAATTAATCATTTATGATTAATTTCCTGAGTTTTGACTAGGTAGAATAGGTCAGTTTTGTCTTTTAGTGGACCACATGCTATTCTCATTCACAAAAATGAATTTGGATAGATTCTGGATAAGATTTCCTTAGATTCTGTTTGATTTTATTCCATTCCTAAATTAGAAAGACACTATCCAGTTTTAGTTAGCTTTGTCCTACTTTTTCTACTTTCTAGTGAAAAGATAAAGCTAGTTAACTTGGAATCTTTTTCCACTTGACCAATTCGACATCCACATCATATGTAATATTCTAAATCCATCAATACATCCTATTTACCTCACTCATGAGCTTCCATACCATACTTTCCAAATTCGTGAGCCTCTAGCACAGTTTTGGAAACTGCTTTTGCCACCTAGGGGTTTTTTTTGTCTTTTCTAAGCCTTTTATTTTTGCTCTTTCCATATTGCCTCAAATCAATTCGATTTTCTCCATGGAGGATGCATTATATATTGTTATCATATCAATGAATAATATATAGAGTGTTTTCCATAATTTATTCTCTCTATTCTTCTTCTCTCATTGTCTAAAATATTCCATGGTGAAATTGTCTTATGAATCTAGTTCCTAGTGATTGAAAATCTCACATGGTATCAGAGCTAGCTTGATTCAAAAAAAATTCCAAGAGTTTTTTTTTAGGTATTACTATCACTAGGAGCGCATCAGTACGGAGCAAAATCAAGCCAAAGCTGTGACTCTCACTCCCTTCAATTTCTTTGACTGGAAGGCGCATATGATCATCCAACTTCAGATTAAAGGATTGTATAGAGTCACTATGGGGCTTGAAACTGAGCCAGGAGCTGTTGCATTAAAATATAAATGGTTCAATAGGGTTGATGAAGCTTATGGGTTACTTTTTCTCTCTGTATATCCATATCTTCTATTCCATATTGATTCTCTATCAACTCCAAATGAAGTGTGGACAAAGCTAGAGTCTCTCTTTGGAAAATAAGACGAGCTCGGAGGTCATTTGTTGGAGATTGAGTTGATATCTCTTAGTCCAAGTAATTTCGATTCTATGGACGAGTTCATCTCAAAATTAATGAACCTAGTGCTTCAAATCAAGCAATGTGGTATAGAGAAGAAGGATGAGAAATTAATCCTTACCATTTTGTCAAAACCGAGCTCTGAATACTCAGTATTTGTCTCTACTTTCCATTCTACAAGACTTGTAGTTCCCAAGTGGAAGATGCCAACCTTGGATGCATTCATTGATTCACTCACTCAAGAAAAGGACAAGTTGATCCAAATTAGGGATCAATCACCCTCCAAAGACTTTGCACTTGTTGCTCATGGAGCAAAGAGTTTCAAGAATGACAAATCCAAACAGAAGATATTGTTAGATGAAGAGGATTCTGATGGAGATTCCAAATCCAAGAAGATGAAGAAGGAGAAGCCGAAGTGTTATTATTGCTGAAAAGGAACTCATCTTGAAAAATATTGCTTCAAGAGGAAATTGGACATCATGGCCACGATGCTTGAAGAGCATAACATAGATGTTCCTGACTTTGCAAAGAAAGAACAAGGCAAGCTTGCTGTAGAACAAGAACATTGTCTCCAAGCCTCTCCCAAAGGTAATAATGTTTATGCTTTGAGTGCTAGAGTGAAATATAATTCTGATGTCTCTGATATTGATTCACATTCTGATATATCAGAATCAGAAACCTCCACCTCTTCCCTCGAACAATCTTCAGTCAGTTCATCCAAGTCTACTCTCAAAACTAGTCATTTTTTACTAGCTTCTGACTTGTCTTTTGAAAGATCTTTTCACCAACATTCAAATATTTTATATTCTGATTTAGAAGATGATTTATAGTATGATATGCAGGGCATTACATATCCCACGCCATTTACCCAAACTTTGGATGCACAAAATACCCTACAACTCTCAAGTTCTCCTGTTAATAAACTACACAATTCTATGTTTTCCTACACTGTGTCACTTGCCTCTATTGCACTTTTGTCTTTCATATATTTAAATGGTTTGACAGCCATGTTTGTGGCCATATTTGGACTGATATTCCACACATATGGACCCGACCGCATCACTCATGGTTCAAAATTCAAGTTCTCACACTCTTCAGGCTTGCTCAGTTGTTAGGGTGACCTAGTTTCTCACAATTTTACTATTGAAACTCTGTTTGATCATGGAGACTCCACATGATTAATGGTTGCTGCCCCATATGACTCACATTCTGATATTTCAGAGTTTTATGATCTCATTTTAAATATCAGAAAGGTTCTACATCAGTTTGAGAAGAAAGTACAAGAACTAGTACACCACATTGCATCTACAGAGGAAATTGATCCTGTTGAGTTCATTGCTTCTCCTTGGGAAGGAGTATGCATAGATATTATTTCCATCATTGATTATGTTTTCAGATCTGATTATGTATGTTTTAGCATCAAGAAAATTTCATTTGATTATCCTCCATCATCAAAAGATGAACTCCATAGAGATTCAACACATGGTTCTTGCCAACACAACATTGATGCACTGATGCATGATCATGGCATCCACAATCTCTTCATCAAGTCAGTTACTCAGAAGCATCCCATTCAGTTCATTCAGGTCATTCAAATGAGCAACATGATAGTATGAAGACATCAATCATGTCCATTTTTTAGGGAGGGTTTTGTTCCCATGAGGTTTTCCCCGTTTCCTCGGTTTACATGGACTAGTTATTTTTGTATTGGGGTGACCATAAGCCTTGTTTCTTGGGCCCTATATTTCTGATATTTTTCTGATTCCCATCACATAAATTAAGGCTTAAGAGGGGGTGTTGGAACATTTAAAAAAACCCACTATGTCATTCTAGACTTAGGATAAAATTAATTAATCATATATGATTAATTTCCTGATTTTTGACTAGGTAGAATAGGCCAATTTTGTCTTTTAGTGGACCGCACGCTATCCTCAATCACAAAAATGAATTTGGATAGATTATGGATAAGATTTCCTTGGATTATGTCTGATTTTATTCCATTCCTGAATATGAAAGACACTATCCAGTTTTAGTTAGCTTTGTCCTACTTTTTCTGCTTTCTAGTGAAAAAGATAAAGCTAGTTAACTTGGAATCTTTTTCCACTTGACCAATTCAACCTCCACATCATATCTAACCTTCTAAATCCATCAATACATCCTATTTACCTCACTCATGAGCTTCCATACCATACTTTCCAAATTTGTGAGCCTCTAGCACAGTTTTGGAAACTGCTTTTGCCACCTAGGGGTTTTTTGTCTTTTCTAAGCCTTTTCTTTTTGCTCTTTCCATATTGCCTCAAAGCAATTCGATTTTTTCCATGGAGGATGTATTATATATTTTTATCATATTAATGAATAAGATACAAATTGTTTTCCATAATTTATTCTCTCTATTCTTCTTCTCTCATTGTCTAAGATATTCCATGGTGAAATTGTCTTATGAATCTAGTTCCTAGTAATTGAAAATCTCACACCATCCATGATCAATTTAAAGATAATGCAAATCTGATAAGGAGATTTAAGAAATAACAAGAACCTTTTTCCAATATGTAATCATAGGAATACAACTTTTAGATGAACCTTGGTGTAAGCTTAAAACTACTCTGGATATCCAAATCATGAATCACCTTGACTTATTAATTGCTTTATTTACACAAAGATGTGATGTTAACAACCTATTCATTTTCTTATTCTCCTTTTTTTTTCTCTTTTTTTTTAAAGAAAAACATAAAATATATACATAAGACCACTGCCTTGACTTGGTAATCATATTTTGGCAATGCCATTCACAAACCTGATCTGTAAATTGAACAAGCTAGCTCAATAATGAGACTCTTTGTCTTCAAGCTGTGACATTGAAAGCAAGTAGCATGGCTTGGTGACCACATAATGATAATTTCAGTCCAAAATCAAACCCATGATCATGGTAGGGATGGCTTGTGATAATACCCCCATGTCCTTATGTACAACATTTTCTTATAAAGAAAAAGTAAAACAAAAAATTTATAAGGGTACGAATTACAAGACACCACCATGCCTTGGTGACCATATGATAGTGGCATTACTCACTGATGCTTTGCAGATCATGAATGGATCGACCTGTGATAGGATATTCCACCTTTCAGTAAACTGAAAGTCATCTTCCAAGTTTGGTGGCTTGGTGTGAATATGTCATTCCACTCACATCTATGAACCTAATGGGCTAGCTTGTAATAAGACCCCCCATCCTGTAATCCACAATTATTAGGTAATATCATTTCTCAAGGTGACTGTGATAGGAGCCAGACCAGATAAAGGTTGACCAGGCTATTAAGATATGTTGTATTACACTAATGAAACATAGGGAAAGAAATCCAGTCACTTTCCACAACCTCAATTAAATAAATAAAGCATGTATAAGATAATGACGAAGGTGGGAAGGTATCAATCAAAGTTCTTCAATTAATGACTATCTATTCTTTGTAAAACAAATTCTGACATAGGTTTAGAAAATCCAAGATTGATAGAGCATTCCAAAACTTCAGTTCAAGTTATCCTTGAGACAAGCTGACCACCAACCATTACCAAATGTGTGGAGTTTATTAAAAGAAAAACCAATAAAAGAAAAACAATCAAAACAAAGAAAATGCAAAACACACCAAGATTATGTACAAAGTGCATCAAATTGTTTACACGAAATACTTCTTGAGTAGTGAAACATTCACTGGATCAGTGTCAATGACTCCCTCCAATGTCTGTAATCGGATAGTACTAGGACCAATATTTTCTATAACAATGGAAGGTCCTAGCCAAAGGCGTTGAAATTTGGCATACTCATTTTTATTCTTATGTTGCTTATCCCATCTCAATACCAAATCTCCTACTGAAAATTCTCTGTCAGAAGAGGATTTGTCATCGAACCATCTTTTAACCATCTGCTGATGTTGATATAATTTATTTTTAGCCATTTCCCTGTCTTCCTCCAACTTAAGCAAGGTATCAATTCTTTGTTGAAGAGGAGAGGAATCATCTTCCCGAATGGATTGGGCTAGCTGTAATGAGGGAATGGTAAGATTAGATGGTAGGATGGCTTCCTTGCCATAGACTAGACAATAGGGAGAGTTTCCAATAGCTGCCTTTGGGGTAATTCGATGTGCCCAAAGAGCATTATAAAGATGGGTATGCCAATCTTTGTGATGAGAGGCTACTGTCTTCTCCAAAAAGTTTATCATGTTCTTGTTAGAAGATTCAGCAAGCCCATTACCCCGTGGATAATAATTGGCAGAAAATTTTAGTTTGATCCCTTTCTTTACCTTTCATCTTCATAGAAGACAATTCTAAGACTAGATCTTGTGGAGTTTTATCATCCCCAAACTTCTGGATAAATAATTTTTCAAACTCATCGCAAGGGGTTATGGTTCTGACTTCTAAGGAAAAGTACCATGTAGATGCCCTTCCTTCAAAGGTATAAGGGAACAATCTGCAAACCACATCTTTATGGAAAACACTCCTAAGTCTAATGGCCTACATAAAAGTTTTGATGTGATTTAAAGCAGGTGATTTATTGTATGGATTGAACTTAGGAAGCCACTTCTTAGGGTTTTTAGGCAATCTATGTTGATCTCTAAGTATGAACACAGCATCTTGGTCAAGTCAAGGTATGTTCTGGCCTTCTCCAGCCATTGGTTGTTCTTCCTCTTCTCCAAATGAAGAACTAGAATAATGTTCACTTTCAGACAAGGAGGATGATGATGAAGGAGAAGAAGGTGGTGGTCCACCAAATCCAACGTTAGGTTGATCTTCTGGAACTTCCTCAAAGAGAGAATCAAGGTTATATTCAGGGGATCCTGAATGATCAGGTGTGTGTTGATTTTCAGTGTTCTGACTCTCAATGTTTTGGTTAGCTATCTATCGACCATCCTGGTCATTAGTCTGTTGACCTTCTTGGTTATTGCTCTGCAAAAAATTGTTCTGTTGAATTGCCGCTAGTCCTCTATTCTATTGTTCAACGACACTTCGTTCAAACCTAGCAACACTATCACTAGAACTTTTTAGTATTTGTTCAAGTGAAAGGAGTCCTCTAGTAGGTGATATGATAAGGATATGCCTTCTATTTTCTTGCTCATCTGCAGGTGTATCAGGAATTACAATTGGTTGTGGCATTGTTTCTATTCATATGTAGAAGCATGTGATTGACTACAAGTGACAACCGGTGATTTTCTTGCTAGAGGAGGTTTCTGAGTATTCTGTTTAGGCATAGTTTACTAGTGGCCCTTCTTCTAGCGCCATTTATTGAGGCCTCGGTTGTGCAGGGTAGGTGCAAAGTACTGGAATGGGTTCCAAGGATCCTAATAGAGGGGGAAAACCCAGACTGAAAGGATTCAAATATCCTACACAAGGATAGTTCTATCCCCAGCCTGTTTGGTATAGTAATCTCCCAAGGATATTCGGCCTCTGCTGGAACTCTATGAGTTGGTGAGTTTTGATCCTAGGGATCAATTTTCTTTTGAAGGGAAACAAGGGTGTGAAATCTGTAAACACAAACCTACCTAATGAAGGAATCTAATCTAATTTAGATCTACTCTAAGAAGGTGTATTGAGATAAGTGCAGGTCAGGTTGATGTAAAAGTAAATAAGTATTATTCATCAACTTAACATAAATGTTAAAAGACTTATTACTTATTTTCCCAAATTACTATTAATCAATTAAAATTAATCAACAACAGATTGAGGGTTACATTCATTCAAGATTTAACCTGTAACTAATATGCCAATTGAAAAATTAACATCAATCAAATTTTACTGTAAAAACCATTTGCATAAATCGATAATGTTTTAATTAAAGAAATTCTTTCAAAACATCATAAACACACAGATCATTAGGAAAGATAAACTAGAACTAAAGATCACTGTGCTTAATAAATTGCAAAAGACTTGAACAACATTTGATAATTAATCTGGAGTAAAATCAACATTCAGCAAATAAACTTGATCAATAGACAAAAGAAAATTTGGGAATAACTTTACTGTAATAATGCAAGTCTGTAAAAAATTACAATCTTTGTATCAAACATAGTATCTCCAGCCTCTCTTGCTGATTTTCTCCTCCAAATTCCATCATCCTCTCTACGAGGGATCACCTCTTTAAATAAGAGTTACAAAATAATACAAAGAGTAAATTCCCACAAACCGGGATTACAAAATCAAACTAAACTAATGGCCTCATCTCTAACAACTCATCGACATTCGGATAGTTAGATGACTCAAGCCCTAGCTGGGCATTGCATGTGAATGTTTCCATCTCATTCTTAGCTAACTTATGCCAAATATAGATGAAAATGTGGATTTTTCCTTCCATGGTGACTGGTTTCCTAATTAATTCATCCACATCATCAATCTTGACCTCCTCAAGGAATTGAATTTTCTTGCTTGGCTTCCTCACACCTGCTTTCAACTTGCCCAACCATCAACTTAGGAGGGAAAGCATCTTCAATGAGCTCCAAGGATGAGAACTGTAGAATTTCCATGATGTTATCTGCTGCATACCAATGCCTACTACACATAGCCTGTTCTTTCTTAAGAATGTATTCAACTAACTCATTAAGATCAAGCCAAGTGTTCAATGTAGCTCTAATTTTCTAAACTGTTAAGAATGGGGATGTCTTCTGGTATGTTCTTGATATACCCGTGCCACTCCACAATTTTTTGACTTTCCTGAGAAGGTTGCAACCTTTTCGCTTTTTTCTCTTAAAGGACAACAAACATATTACCAAAAGTCATATGAATTTCCCTAATCTCATCTAAGGTGTAACACAGCTTATCTAGTAATTTATGATGCTCTTCATTGACCTGAAGGGCCAAATCCTTAATTTTCTGGGGTGAAAACTTAGAGAAAGTAGAATAGGCTACACTTGCAGTTGCATCCTCACATTGCTTTTCTAGGATAGCCATCCTCTATGTATTTGCATAATTCTCAACTTGTGCATTACAAAGTTGAGCCTAAAGAGAGGTGTTCCTTTGCTCCAAACCCTCTATCCTATCTCCTCATATCTTCCTTAGATCAGAAACATAAACCTCATGATCTTGTTTGGTTTTAATTAACTCTTCTTCCAGCTTTTTCAATTCTTCATTCTTCTGATCAACCTGTCTATTCAGTACCTGAACTGAATCAAAATTTGCACCAGCAAATGCCCCTAAAGCTACAGTTGTCTCAATTGCTTCTGTCTGGGGATCATTTGTTTGTTGAGCCCATATTATTTGATTTGGAATAGGTGTTTCTAATCCACCTTGATCTCTGCTTATCTTCTTACCTCTCTTGATCACTGCTCTATTTTCTTTACTATAAAAATAATTTCCAAGAGGAACTACAACATCATCTTCTTACTCAGTTACAAGTTCTTTAGAAGTTGAAGTGACACTCACTGTTGAGATCAATGGAGTTGTTTGGGTGTCAGTGAGACTAGCTATAGGCATTGTAACATGAGGAGTAGTCAGAGGGGTAGAAACAATCTAAGCTACTGATGAGACATGTGTTGGAGAAGGGACTGAAGTAAAGGCTTCAGAAAGTGGAACATGATTATCATGAGTAGGTGATGATGAATAAGGAACTGAGGGTGGTTCATCAATGGTGGGTGATGATACAGTAGATATGGGTGATTGCTGAGGGACAGTCAAAGACTGGACCTCTGCAATAATAGATGGGGAAATGGAAAATGGAACTGAGCTGTCTGAAAATGGTGTGGCTCTGGAAGTCAAAGTATGAAAAAGTTGTGATATGGAAAATGGAGGCATCACCCCTGGGGACAAAACATAAACATATTGAATATATGACAATAAAATTGATGAAGTTGTAATGTCAGGAGCAATAGTAACTTCCAATTCCTGTTGATCATAACAAGAGAGATTCATCTCAATAGTGTTTAACAAATCTGTAACTGCTTGTGAATCTTCAGTCACATCTTTAGTCACAGATACTGGATGATGTACTTCATCATCAAAATTACTATCAATGATATCAAAAGTAGGAACCTGTGAGGTAGGAATTAGGACTTTCTGTCTCTTAGCTGGGTTTTCCTCATCTATTATTGGATCATTATATACCTGTATAGCTGTAGCAATCACTTGAATATCCACAGTAAGCTCAGGAGGTTTAATTATTTGGGTATCCAATACTGAAGATATCTTTGCTAACTCTTGCTTCTAATGATGAGAGGTTTGCAACAAGACTTTGACCTGTTCAGCTATTTTTAACTGAGGAGGATTATCCATGGGGGATTTATCTTTATCTCCATATGGATAAGTAAGCATTAGAGGGGCATTGGCTTGGTGGTTCTCCTTTTCTACTCTATCCTTTCTCATTTGCTCAAGCAGATTCATTTCCATTATTCTGTAGCTCAAAACTTTAGTTTTAAGTTCTCTATGATATTGCATAATCTGATGCTGCTCATCTATGCTCTTTTCCCTAGCTAGGACCCCATAAAAGGTATTCACTCCTTTGTATATAGAATCATCTGGAACTTCTTCATGGACATAGTCCATCTTCTTATGATATTGTTTAAAATGTGCATCAAGGAATTTCTTAGGATCATGTTTCCCTTTGGGAGCAAAACCCAACTTTAAAGATGCCATTTGGTCACCAAGCACTATAGCCCAATTTGAGGTTGGGATGACTAATGTCCCAAGGTTTAAAGAGAATTTAGGCCAACCTTTCTTTTTAGGACCAGTTAGCTTCTTATACACACCATCAGTAATATTCTGATAAGAGACTTCTTGAATGACCAATCTGTCAGGAACTATTCTAGGCAAAAGATGAACAGTGTTACTTCCCCAGACTTTGATATATGAAAAGGATTCATAGAGATACCAATCACCAATTGTATTGATGAAGGTCCTGGCATCATCTGGGAAGGGGATGCCTCTTGTTTGAATATCTTAAAATTAATAGTACCCATGAAATGGTCACAAATGTCATAAAGTAATGGCACAAAATTTCTCTCCCATAGTGCTGAGTGATAGATATGAACTGGTGGGCATGAAGGGGTCCAATTCCATCCCATGTTGGGATATTGGAACTCTGAGCAAAAGAAATCAATAATAAAGGCTGAAAATAAGAAGTGTGGCTTCCTCAGGGAAGGTTCCTTTTGATAGTCTTGGATAGTTGTTTTAAGTTCCAATGACAGGATAAATGCCCAAGGGAAGGATTTTCCCATTGTTAAGACATGATGAGCTATTGGAGCCAATTCAGCTTTGAAGAATGAACAATTTGGAAGGTCAAAGAGCCTGTATAGCATGGATGTCAGTAAAGAATAAGTCTTCCTGAACTAGGAAATTGTGTAGAGGTTATCAACCTTTGGCACAAAGGTGCTAGGTTTAATCATCCATGATTTCAACATTTTGTAGAAATTGTACCTGGTTTTAGAAGATTGTATGAATTCAAGGCTAAGGGTCTGCACAGCCGGCTTAAGAGAAAAATCTCTAATAAAGACTTCAGGGAAGAAAGTTGTCAATTGTGATCCTATATTGTCATTGAATGACCAGTATTTAGGGTTAGCATTGTCTACTATCAATTTCACTGCATCTATGTAAGGAAGGATAGCAGGCTGGGAAACAATAACATGGAGTTGAGAAGCCCTAATCTTCTGATATGCAGGTCGGTCTTCTTCAATGTATGAAAGGTGGTCATTATAAAAAATTGAATAAATATTTTACCAGGCCATTTGATAATCTTCGGTAACCCTCTCACTCGTATATGAGAAGATTTCAAAATTCGGGTATTTGGTCAGCAAATCCCTGTGAATTGTTCTAGACCGAGTGTTTCGTGACATTTTTTCAAAGCTTGGAAATTCTAATAAATAAATCAAAACAAAATCATAAATAGTAAAACCGTAAATAGAAAATGCGAAAATGACAAAAACCACCTGAAAATAACTGAAAATTCGTGAGAATGTCCCCTGGTAAGAAATTCACAGTAAAATCCACGTAGCAGAGTAAATTTCTGAGTTGAAAATGATAAAGAAAACTAGAAAAAATCTTATATGTATCAATTTTTCGTCGGATCAAATCTGGATCATAGGATTAAAAGAAATGAACGGCTGAGATTAACCCTTGCGGGATGCGGGATTGAGTCATAGGTTTTATTTTCAAACTCTATTGATAATTCCCGCCATACTTAATCTGTAATTGTGGGTTGCGGGTTGCGCGATTGCAACTTTGCAAAATAACAAGCGAAAATGTTTCTGCAATCTGCAATTGCGTGTTGCGGGTTTTGGAAACGAAAATAAACTTTAAAATCAAAATAAATTTTCCACATCCCACAATCCGCAATTGCGGGTTGCGGGAACACAAAACACGATTTATTAAAATAAAAATTTTCTACATCCCGCAATCCGCAATTGCGGGTTTCAGGTTGCGGGTTGCGGGATCGAAATTTCCCCAAAATATTAACAAAATCTTCCCGCAATTAGCAATTTCGGGTTGCAGGTTGCAGGATGACATAATCTTGAAAAGAAAGAATAATCAATTCCTACAATCCGCAATCACGATATTGCGGGTTTGCGGGTAGAAAATAACATTTTGAAAGATTTGAAGGCTTTCCGCAAGTCAAGAAAACAACAAAAAACTTAGAAATTTTTCAAAAAAAAAATGGTAATTACACAAACCAGAAGGAATGGTATGAGATGATAACAAACAAGGTTTAAGAACCTCGCTATAATAAGAAACTTTCCCAAATACGTTTGTATTTCAAAAATTGGGGCTCCCATGTTCGAATGAAGCATGGGATCTGTTGTACCTACAACACGCTTGCAACATTCACCACTGTCACCTCCCCCATCCTCCTCCCCTCCCACGGCCATCCACCTCCCCTCCCACCGCTGCCTGCAACATTCACCTGCACCAATATATATTTGATAAATATATATGAAATTTAAAATTACAATATATATATTAAATTTAGTTAGATTTAATATATATATTTAGTTTTAGATTTAGATTTAAAATTACAATATATATATGATATGGCATTTAGATTTAAATTTAGTTTAATATATATCCACAATTTAAATTTAAATATAAATTATATTTATATTTATATTTAAAATTAAAATTAAATATAATTTACATTTAAAATTACATTTATATATTATTTTAAATTTGAATTAACATATAAAGCAATATTTATATTAAATTTCAACTTAATATCCCAAATTGAAGCTAGAAAATAATGATTAGGATTACATTTAAAATCTTAAATCTCCCGATTCAAATATATAAATATATTATATAGTTAAAATCCTAGAAAATTGGGTGTATCCCATTGGTAACACATTGCGGTGGTCATAGGTAGGTCACGGTGTCAAATCCTATTGATCCACCCTTCCCCCATTTTCAAGTTTATATAGAATTTTTATACTATTTATAATAAGAACTATCTGTGGTTTAGTGGTAAGGGTGTGGGGATAATGGGTTTGAGGTCCAAGGTTCGATCCTCCCAAGCCACCTATTTTTTTCGAAAATATATTGAATTTTTAAACTATATTGAATTTTACACTTGTATAGATTTCAGTGTATTATTTTTTTAAATTGCATAGATTTCAGTGTCAAGCATTGATTTCATTGTGGATTACAAATATGCATTAATTTCAGTGTATATGTTAATCGTTGACATTTTTTATATATATTCTACACTAGAAATGGAAGATGTGCATGCGGAAGATGCTATGAGACAAACAAAAGAAGAACAAAAATCTAACGAAATGACAACAAAAGAATGAGAAGAAGACTTGAAATGAAAAGAAGAAGATGTGAGATGAAAGGTGTATGAAATGACAACAAAAGAACAAGAAGAGAGAAGAAAACGAACTCAGATCGACAGAAAGAATATCAAAAACGAAAGTTAGACAAATTGATAGCAGAAGAACAAGAGGAACAAAAAAACGAAACGCTCAACGAAAAAGAGTGAAACGAGAGAAAAAGTTGAAGCATCTGGAAGAACAAAGAAATCAATTTGCAGAGCAACAAATACATCAAAATGTAGAAATGGATATGGAGATTGAGATTGATGCTAATATCATGGTACCATCTAAAGAAATGACACCAAAAGAATGAGAAGGAGAGTTGAAATGAAGAGGAGAACAACAAAAACAATATCTCTATAAAATGAGAGCAGAAGAATGAGAAGAATGAAAAAACAAAACGCACTTCGACAAAAAGAAATTCGAAAAATAAAGTTGGACGAAATGACAGCAGAAGAACGAGAAGATCAAAGAAAATGAAACCTTGATCGACAAAGAGCGTATCGAGAGAGAAAGTTGAAGCAAGTATAAGAACAAAGAAATCAATTTGTGGAACGACAAAGACAATATTCAACCAATCTACCCGTAGAATCAATTGTGGGAGATGCTCAATGTGTAATGGCCAGAGATTCTCAACGTGTAACGGTCTGAGATAAGGAGATTGAAATTGACAATAATATATCAGTACCATATGAATAATTGTATACTATACATCGCAATTTTCATGAACGAGTTGATCAATTACAAAAAGTGGAAATGTGTCATGTCTGCCTAGAGTCATATGCTCGAATCCAAGTACGTGATACAAGTACATGTCCAATGTGCGTGCGATGTCTGAGAGAGAGATCTAATCACAGATTCTCAGCTACGAACCACATGGATTCAGGATCTCAACTGCATGTCCTTGAATATCTCACACAAGCTGAAGAGATGTTGATAGCACGTGCAAGTCCAATTTTGCAGGTGATGCATTCAATAGGTGGACAATACAAATATCAAGGACACACCATTAGTTTTCCGCAAGAGATAAAAGATGTTGCTAAGAGATTGCCATGACATATTAACAACTTGGACTTAATGTTCATCGTGCAAAAAAAAGGACAACAGGGATCCAGTTATGATTTCACTATTACAAAACAAAAAGTTATGGCTCCATTATTATATAATATTCAGAATGATCCATATTATCGAGATGTTCGAGTTGATTATGATGTAGTAGAAGAGTTACCTGAAAAATGCCACAGATATTTCACATTTGCTTAATTCTATTACTCTTCTCGATATTGATGATGACACAGAATTTGCAATGTTGGAAGGGATACCAGGAGTTCATGACATGTTAGACGGTTTACAAACAACTTCTTTTGCATCAAGGCTTCCAAGTGCACCACGAGAGATAGAAATTATTAGAGCATGGGAAAATAATCCTAATCCGGATGAAATAACGCAAATGATGAATTGATTGATGTGCTTAACTGGCCTGGCATTGGCTCATCTCTGATTAACGAGTATAACACTGTTGTATTATTTGATATGGCATTTCCAGCATTGTTCCCTAAAGGAGAGGTTGATTGGTTACAACTGTGAATGTGAAATGTCCATCTACATGAGTATGCAAAACATCTTCTCAGATATCATGACAACAAATTTGGAAGGCACCCTCGCTTTAGATATTTTTTACTGAATATCATAATGAGATATTGTGCGCAAGCTTCATCAACAGTTTTTGTCAAAAAAATATTAGTGAACTATCCCATTGCGACCAGTATTGCTACATCTATAAGAAGAAACTATTCTATGGAAGGATATGAAGAAGGGATGGAATTTGAATTACTTATAGCCATAGGAGCAAGGGTAGTGCTCACATCAAACCTATGGACTAATGTAGGACTTGTCAATGGTGCTCTTGGAGTTATACAACAAATTGTATATAACCCTGGAAGTTCACCTCCAGAACCACCCACGTATGTTTTAATAAAATTTGATAATTATGTGGGGGGACCATGGGGTGAATCGTTTCCTCAAGTTGTTCATATTACATCTATCAAAAGAGGTAATAAAAAACAACTTCCATTGAAACTCGCTTGGGGTTTAACAATCCATAAGTCACAAGGATTGACATTGGATAAAGCTATTATTAGTATTGAGAGCAAGAGAGGCAGGGTATGACATTACAACAATATCTCGAGTTAAATAATTGGTAGGTCTATGATTTCAACCTCCATTATCATATGATCGATATGAGAAGATGTCAAAACTACTAGGTGTGAATATAAGAAAAGATGAATAAGATAGATTGAGAATGATCATGATGTGAACCATATATTCATCTATTTAATCCTTGCAAACTTATTGTCTCTATTTTCCACTTTAACAGTTTACTCAATCCTTAATACTTATTACTTACATTATGATAATCCTCGTATATATGTTTTCAATTTAACCTGTTCCTTACAATGCTAATTAAACTCCTGTTTTGTGTGACCGCCCACGACTGAAACCATCCTAGATCCAAATCCTAGGATCTATCAAGCACCGAGAGGGATCAAATCTCCTGAGGTGAAAACCTCTTCTCAGGTATTGCACTCAAGGAGCTTTTCGAGGAGAGGTTTGCACCTCGAGAGATTTGATCCCTCTCGGATCTTGATAGAGACTAGGATTTGATCTAGGTTGGTATATATTTTAATCACATTAGGGTCAGTGATAATCTATGATTGATCAGTTTGAACATCATTAACTTTGAAATATTCAACAATCAAATTCCTGGCTAACCTCTCGTCCTTGATTCGCTTGCAATATTGATATAAAGTCTCTACGCAAATGCTTTTCTCATCTGATGTGCTCATGCAAACTGATCCATTGATTATATTTTCTTCCATAGCAGTCAATTCAACTTCATCAAGATCACGCAATGGTCTAAAAAAATTAGATCCATGATTCTTTATTTTATTTAGAACAAAATCAACCTGACTGATGCTATTGGGTGAGCATGGAAAGGAACCACTTTTGTAAAGCTTGAGTACAGACATCCATTTTCTCCACAGTCGATTTGATGTCAAAACAAGAGTTAGCTTGTATTCAAGGTTGTCCTTTATTTGAACAACAAATATATCCATACATCCACCTTGAAAGTTCTGCAAACATATAAAATTCAAGATAATATTTAATTTTCTAATTTCATAACACAGGAAGCAATCTAAAGACTTTGATTGATAAGAAGAAAAATTCTATACCTGCCAAGCATCACTGGAAACGTTTCCCTTTCCTGAGAGGGATGGCCTACTGTAGGATATCCATTTCTCCCTTGCTTTTACAACTCGAGAAATGAATGGAGTGTCTGCAATTTCCTTGTTTGATAAAATTTTTTGTTTGCATAATTTGTTGATAATGTTATGAGGAACATCTTTATGTACAAGACGAGTTATTCTATGCTAATACCTTGAATGGACTGATTCATATTTATCATTTTCAAGGATTTTTTTCTGGGTAGAAACAGTATGTTGCCCATCCAATATATAAAAATCAACTGAAGGAAAATTAATTTCGTCCTCATTTCCAGGAAGAAATACCAACATGGTCTCCTTATCGAAAGGCAATAGGATAACATGTCTTAATGTTGTTGTAAATGTATGGAGAAGAGATACAACCATCTTTAGCACGCCCTCTTCATCAAATTTTCGATATTGTAACCATGGAGGCACAACAACACATCTTGTTACATCAATAGAAAAAACTCTCATTGAAAAAAAAGTAGTTGATCTTCTCTTGTTGAACTTCTTTTGAACTTTCAAAGCTCTTAGTCGCTTTTCGCATCATCGTTTTAGAAGGACTTGATTTGAGTGCTTTGAAGGAAGATTTGTCCACATCTTTCACAATATGATGGAGAAATGTTCTTCTAGGGTAGTTAAGAATATTTTCATGGCCTACGTTTGTCAAATTCTTTTCAATATTCATGTAATGAAATATAGATGAAGTTTTCACAGCCAGGATTCTTTTCTTCCATATCGAAAAAATTCATTTCTTCAAAGATGAGGCAATACTAATTACAGACTGATTAGAAACATCATACGAGGGAAAAACTCACCCTTGCTTCCAACAAAAAAAGTATCTGAATAGGGAACAATTTTCATTAGATCTGGTCGAAAATTACAAACCATAAGATCAACCTGTAGAATGAAACAATGGTCTCCCTTGAGCACTTCAACTTGAACACTCAATAAATCGTCAGAAATAGGATTCGTAGATGTCAATATTCTAGCTCGAGTTTGAGTTTCTTCCACATCCAAGAAGAATAGATATAAATACAGGTACAAATTATCTGGTTCATCCATCTCAACATACCATACAGTCTTGAATAAAACAAGGTTGTGATCTTTTAACAATTCAAGGAATGGGATTTCCTGGTACTAACTAAGGCTCAACAATGAAGACATGTTTTATCTGCAAAACAGTAAATATAAAGTAGTTAATACAAGAATACATACAATGTTTATATTTATAAATTAGTGTTTTAATATTAGATCTATACTTGCAAATGTTCATGTTAATGATCGAATGCACATTTTCTACAGTCATTTGAGATAAAATCGATCATAGAAGGAGTGATCATCATAGAAGGGGCGACTAATCCTTCTTGTGCGAAGTCATATGATATTCGGGCCCCTTCGCCATGGTTATAGAAGCTTGATTCTGTAACCCCCCATATTCGCTTCGGGTGAGACTACAACGTGTTTATAAGGTGATGGCGAGGGGGCCAGTGAAAGGAGTTTTGTTGTGCCTACATTTATCTCGTGAATGAAAGGTCGGTTGACACTTACTGTGCTCAGTATTCTTTTAGTGTTCACCATTCCGCATATACATGAATTGACATCCTATCCTTCGAAGGTTGAATATTTTTATAATTCGCTCATAAATGAAGGGTAGGCTGAAACATCTCGTGCCTAGTATTTTATTCATAATAGTTCTAGACTGCAAGAAGGGTCAGTCGATCCTTCTTGTGTTCACCATTCTGGATACAGGTGGATTCACAATTCTTTACTAAATGAAGGGGCGGCCGATCCTTCTTGTCAGATGTAGGAAGTCGAGATAAATTATTTTTACATGTTATAACTTAGCCAATGTCCTGATCGCCACTGTTATAGAAGCTTGATTCTCTAACCCCCCATATTCACTTCGGGTGAGACTTCAACCTATTTACAGGGTGATGCCGGAAGAGCCAGTGAAAGATTGATTAATATGTGATATGTGAATGTCTCTTTCATGGTATTGATGTGGAAGTTAAGTATATGTTTGATTTAGTAGTATAATACGAAGGCAGATCTCTAGTTTCTGTAGTGATTGAGTAAGAGTTAGCGCATGTTCTTCAATTCACTCCGAGATATTTGCACAATTCCCTCATAAATAAAGGGGTGGACATCCCTTATTCTGCTCAGTATTATTTTCATAATAGTTCTAGACTGCAAGAAGGTTCGGTCGATCCTTCTTGTGTTCACCATTTTGGATACAGGTGAATTGTTGAATATAGGTGTTCACACTTCTCTACTAAACGAAGGGGTGACCGAACCTTATTGTCGCAAGTCGGGATAAATATTGTTTATATGTTATAACTTAACCAATTTACCGATCCCTACTATTTAATGCGGAATTCAGAAGTTGTGAATTGGCGTCGCAGCCTTCTCAGATTAAATATTTTTACATTTCTCTCTTAAATGAAGTGTCGGCCGACCCTTCTTGTGCTCAGTATTTTTTCATTGTTCACCATTCTGGATATAGATGAATTGATAGCCTAAACTTTGTAGGTTTAATATTGTTAGAATTCCCTTATAAATGAAGTGGCAACCATCCCTTCTTCTGCCCAGTATTATTTTCATAATAGTTTTAGACTGCAAAAAGGGTCGGTCGATCCTTTTTGTGTTCACCATTTTGGATACAGGTGAATTGTTGAATATAGGTGTTCACACCTATCTACTAAATGAAGGGGCAGCCTATCCTTCTTGTCACAAGTCGGGATAAATATTTTTTATATGTTATAACTTAGCCAATTTACCGATCCCTACTATTTACTACGGAAGTCAGAAGTGGGGAATTGTCGTCCCATCCTTCGCAAATTAAATATGTTTACATTTTTCTCTTAAATGAAGTGGTGACCATCCCTTCTTCTGCCCAATATTATTTTCATAATAGTTTTAGACTGCAAAAAGGGTCGGTCGATCCTTCTTGTGTTCACCATTTTGGATACAGGTGAATTGTTGAATATATGTGTTCACACCTCTCTACTAAATGAAGGGGCGGCCTATCCTTCTTGTCACAAGTCGGGATAAATATTTTTTATATGTTATAACTTAGCCAATTTACCGATCCCTATTATTTACTACGAAAGTCAGAAGTGGGGAATTTTCGTCCCATCCTTCGCAAATTAAATATGTTTACATTTTTCTCTTAAATGAAGTGTCAGCTGACCCTTCTTGTGCTCAGTATTTTTCCAAGGTTCACCATTCTGGATATAGATGAATTGATGGACTAGCCTCCGTAGGTTGAATATTGTTACAATTCCCTCATAAATGAAGGGACGACCGTCCCTTCTTCTGCCTAGTATTATTTTCATAATAGTTCTATACTGCAAGAAGGGTCGGACGATCTTTCTTGTGTTTACCATTCTGGATACACGTGAATTACTGGATATAGGTGTTCACAGTTATCTACTAAATTAAGGGGTGACCGATCCTTCTTGGTGGAAGTAAGAATTTGGGAAATCTCACTCGGGAATAGTGGCCATTTGGGAGATAGTTATGTTTCACATGCAATGAATGATTATCATGATCACTGACTTTTATGGACAAGAATATGTGTAGTTTCTTTGATTCATTATTTGAATAGCAAGAGGCTCGTTTTCTTCCGGGAAAACAAAAAGAGCATCTAACTAGGATGAATTTTGCAAATTAATTTGGAAGAAATAACATTGACAATATTTAAAATTTAAATGTGTGAATCAGAGCATATAAAATGAATTCTAACTCACATATTACATTCAAATATGAGGCAAAGTGATAAGATGGTGTAACACGAAATACATTCACAAAAGAGAAATTGAAAGACTGAAAAAAATGACAACATATGAAGCTTTGTTTCCCATAGACATGTACTTATGCTCTTCATTAAATTCTTCAAAAAATATTACATCACTGTATTTTTTGCTCTCAAATCCAACCCCCATTACTTTGTAAAATAAAAAATTTATACAAAATGTTCTTTGAATTCTTCACTAAAAAAATAAATTTTCATGAAATCCCTAAACTTCAAGAACATTTGTTTTGTTGTTGACCAAGCTGGTATAGTGTTGCTTTGTTTGGGTTGTTGTAACACTCGGGAAGCTAACAAAGGAACCACAACGTCATTTAAAATTAAGACACCCGAATATTCATTCTTGATATAATCTGGATTTTGTTGTCCCAAAATTTTCAACAATTTTCCATTGCTCTTGAGTTGGGATTTCATAATCCATCATTTCTTTCACCATCACCTCCAATTCTATGCATTATCTATAACATACATTTGGTATATCCTTCTTAATCATTATAAATTGTTCAAGTATTTCAAAATCATCGATCAATTTATTAATTATTGTCTTTCCAGTTAATCCTTTGTCCAAAACTTCAAATATAGAGTGATCCGTATTAGCCCGTAAGTTATCAAACTGTAATAATTTTGTTGAGTCATTAATTTTCCATCATCACTCCAAAAAGAAGGTAGACCACATTCAAAAGGCCCCAAAAATAATTCCTTAAAACTTTGAACTTCAAGGACCATTTGTTGTGCCATGTCTTCTACTTCTTTAACATGATCATGCTTTCCAATAATTCTTATTTCCCAAATGATGATTGATGGGCTATATTTGATTCCAAAACTCTGCATATCTTATTGGCTTAGAGTATTTAAAAATCTAACTATATTTTGAGTTGTTTCTGAAGGCCTTCTGCATAATGTCTCGTTTTCCACTTTACACCTATGGAGAGTTATGTTTTCTATAGTATCTTTATGTGCTATAAAATTCAAATGTGACCAGAATTTGTTGAATTCCACTAATATAGCATCCCATATAAGGTTTTTAGCTCCTTGTAATGGAATCTGACCTGTCAATTTAATTTTTAATTCATCAACTTTCTTTTGCAGTTGATTTCTATCGATCAAAATGTTTTTTTTTTCTCCAAAATTTGGAATTACTTCCTGTTTCAAGTTCTAGTTTTATGCTTTCAACTCTTCTATCTCTACATCTTTTAGACTAATTTGTGACATAGCACTAGTTAGTTCCTCAGTGGAGGAATTTTCCATTTTCCCTTCATCTTTACATGGAGATTGATCCCTTGGCTTCTCTGGCAGTTGCACAGTTTGAATCTAATTGGTATTCAACAATGAAAATTGTGACAACAATTCAATCCTTTATTTTTCCCAAGCATGCTTTTCATATTTTAACTTTAACATTTTACCTTTGTGATCCATCATTTCTTGATATATGGATTCCTTTTCTTGTTGTAATGATGTCAACTCTGGAGATTGCACATGTTGCTTATTTCGCACCTTCAATTTTTTCTTGAGTATTTGAATGGTATTTTCTTTTTCATCAAGGAGCTTTTTGGTACACTGGTTGTTCCCTGGCTCGACTCCCACAGTCACAAGGTCCATTTGTACTCTTTTAATTTGGATCGAATTTGCTTTGTTTTATGCCTTCTCTTGCCTCATTTGACTCTCCATCTTTGCTATCACATACTTCAATTGAGATATTTTTAAAGTGGATTGTAATAAATCATAATACAGGACATCTCTTATTTATTTATGCAATTGAATCTTATCGGGTATATTAATTGCATCAAGCTTAACTTCCACTTCAGAAAATTTCTCATTGTTCACCACTACAAACCTTATAGTTTTTCTTCCTAGATCTGTAGTTGTAAGAAGGGAAACTTTTTGTTCTGCCAACATTCTTACTTGAGGATACAATTTTTGGGTTTCTTTCGAAGACTGCTTCTTCTTTGCTGCATATTGTGAAAGGACATCAAATCTGGACTTATACTAAGAATTACTTCTAGATTCCTTTATTTCTGAAAAAGAATATTGCTAATATTTGCAGGTGGCTGCGAAATCAAAGTAGTTTTTTCTAGAACAATTAAATCTCGTTCCTCCATACTAATAATTTCCTTCTATCATTCCACTTTTGATTTCTTGCTTGCAACTTCTTCATCTACTTCCATACTATCAAATTCTGAAATACTTCTCTTATTGGTGATATTCGATTTAGCTGGTGTCTAAACCAACATTTCCAAATTGCATGTTTGTTCCATATTCACTTCTTTCTTAGCTTGTTCAAATTTGAATAAATTTTCCATTTCTTTTAATCCGTATACTGTTTGATGATCAAAAGCCCTGTTTCTATTTTGTTGTCTTATTTGTGATATAATTTGATGAGGATAATAATTAATATTTTTAGTCTCTTGGAAATCCATGATCTTCAATAATTTTAATACTACAGATAGGGATGCCTTAGTCTTAATGATGAATGGACCAACTTTAAGAGGGAATTTCACATTTGATAATTTTTTGAAAACACTGAAATGTTCTTCTTCTGAATGCAAACTTTGTCTAATAAATTCTAAGGAAAAAAAACCACGGTGTTAAAAAGGCTGGCAACAGATATGGCGCTCCAGTAAAACCATACACTAATTATAGTATGTTCTTTTTACAAGAACCAAGCACCTGTTTGGCCTTCTGGTTTAGGCTACAAAGTTTCTTTCATTTATTCTAACACGCGGGGCTATTCAACATTAAAAATAATTCTGTAAACTTCTTCCATGATTGTATGGGTGAACTCAAACATATTGACCTATTTAGGAAGGTCATGAGAACAGACGGTACACAAGAACAGGTTTAGGAGATATGACTGATATCTGAAATGCTTCAACTCACGGAAATTCACCAACTGGACATGAATCGCTTCAGCTAGAAATTCATCAAAATTAAAACAACACACCGGACTCGACTGCGACTCGGGTGAAATTAATTGTAGAAGGAAACCTAACATAACTTTCGTGATTGACTTATCACTATATAGACCTAAAATTTAACTCAACAAGGAAAAAATTATTTGGGTATCTCGTAGAAAGACATCAATACTCAAAGGGAACCATAGGTTTTCATGCGACTGACCATCTTTCAAAACTTGTAATAAAAACTTGTCTTTTTCTATCGGACTGCAGTTTCTATAAAACTTTACCAAATTTTCTTCGTTAAACGACTCAGGGCTTCTGGGAAATGTTTCAGGTAAACATAGAACCTCATGGAAATTATGCGCATTTACTCGGCATAGAATTTTGGTCGTATTTACATTAATGATTACCCTTTCGTCCTACGAATAATTTGCCACACACCAACAAACAAATTCGGGGAGCTGTAGGGTGTGTTCGACACAAAAATAATACAGAAAAGAACCAAAAACATTAAATACATCCTTTCCCTGTGACTTAAACTCCGTTAATTTCTCTTTAGACTGCGAAATACTACACACAGACAAAACAGGGTTGAAAATATCCATTTCCCTGTCAACTACAAGCTCCTCATTTTCATCTGAACTTTCATTGAAGGGAAGAAGGTCTTGGGTTTTCTCCATTTGGGAAACAAAATCTAAACACCGAGGGTTTGGAGCTACCTATGAAGTGATCTTGTTGGTTCTTGTTCTAGTTGACGAAGACAACAACGTGTTTCCTGCGGGCTCTTTTCCTCCAGGAAATAAGCGACAAACACATTTTTTAAAACTTCGAATAAATATTTTATATAACATATGCTTAGGTGGTTTCAGAACTTGCAATGAGTGGTTTAAAATTAATTGCTTTTCATAGCAGACTCCAGCAATGCTTGCCATGTGGTAGGCAGTTTAATTTCTGCTCCACCTTTCCAAGTTTAACCACCATGCACTTTCTAGCGCCGAAACCCATTTCCACCGTCGATTTGCTTTTGGGTGGGTCTGCATCATTATTCCGCCACGTTTTTACACGTTTACAAATTTTGGTGTGAGTCATTCAATTGTTTAGTGCCTTTTCCATCTCCTCCTTTGGTCATTTGAAGCCCATATGTGCATTAGAAGACCGTGCACGAAATCATGAAGGCCATGAAGTTGACTTGAAAAGAACACCGTCGATCTAGGAGGAATCAAATCCAATGAATCACAAGCATTTCACTGGTTTGACATGCACGAAGTTCACGCGTAGGATAAAAGACAACCAAAACGCCCTGATATGGTGACATTATGAGTCAGACCTTATATAGAGACCTTAATATATTGACAATATTTGCGTTGTTCCTCTCTATAAACTTTAATAAGCAATGTAATATTAATGTTAAATAACCCAAGAATTCATATAGAATAAATTTAAAAAACATAAAGACAAAAAAGCTCACAATATGAAGAAATCACTTGTTTGATCATTTATACCAATTCTAGACATTGTTTATAGATGGGTTTGTAGAAGATCTAGTATAACATGGGAAAATATCGATGAAGAAGAGGGAGAGATGACCATAAGAGATAAGAGAAGTCTAAACAACAAGATCAATCTTCCAAGATGGCATTGAGATGAAACATTAAATTAGGAAAAGAAGGAGAGATCACATGCCGTAGCAATAACATCTAAGGTTGGTGTTATTTTTTTACACAACCCATTTCATATTAGCTACATAATTCTATCATTCACACCATGGAAATTGCGAAAAATGGTAGTCATGAGGTTGTACAATCTAGGAAGTGTGATTTTTTGTTGGTTCATTACTGTGGGTCATTTGAGACTTTGCCTCCATAGACGAGTCGCATAATGCATTACAAATTTCAAACAATTTGGTTGTGGAAATTTAAAACCATGCGTCTAAGTCTGACCTCCACGTACAAAATGCTACACATATTTGAAACTCCAATCCATAGTGAAAAATTATGCACATACCTATAATTTCACAGTAGCCCAGTCATATAAGGAGCCCACTGGATGAATGATAAATGTAAATGTTGCAATAGATGTTTGTAAGGATATCGTTGGACTAATCACGAATGCATAGTAAAGAAAATGAGGTGGAAATGACAATGAGGACAAATTACCCAACAATAGTTTTTGTGGCATTGTGATAGAGACAATGATTGTGTCATTGTGACGAACATGGATTGTGATAGTGACAACAATACAATGATTATGGCAATGATAGATATAGGTACAAGGACAATGATAAATGTACAAGGACATAGATACATGAATAGGTTGATGGAAATCGTGATACAATGGCAGTGGAATATTGTTCTTCTTATTCATATCGGGGTGGCGGGATCGAGCAAGGATAGATTGAAGTATCCTTTGGGTTGGTGCTTGTGATCTCAGGGAGTTGGGGATTCCTTCCAGTTGGTGCTAGTAAGACTATTGAGTTGGAATTTACTGAGGACTGGAGTCCGATCTATAGGTTGGAAATTATGAAAACCAAGGGGTTCTAGCCTCCTTCTAGATGGAGCTAGTAAATCGAGGAGTTGGAGCTTCCTTAAGGTTGGAGCCTATAAATTAGGGGGTTGTAGCCTTGTTCTAGATGGAGCTAGTAAACCGAGGAGTTTGAGCTTCCTTCAGTTTGGAGCCTATAAATTAGGGTGTTGGAGCCTCCTTCCAGTTGGTGTAGTTACATCAGGGAGTCAATTCCTTCAAGAGAGTCTGATAGTTGGACCGAAGATCTCTAGAGCACATGGATGAACATGAAAGTCTCTACTCGGCATATGGGGTTTGACTATTCTATGGATCAATTTTTTATTTGATCGGATTATAAGAATGAGACTCAATTTAAATGCACAAGGTTTTGACACCTGGAAATATGTTCTAAATGCTTACATCGCTCTAAAAAGACTACAAAAAAATGCAGCCATGAAGGAAATAACAAATAATAATGCAATGGAAATGGATATCATCTTGCATGGAATATATGATCATGTGAAAGATAAATTTGGAAGGTGTTCATTAGGTAAAGTCCTCTGGGACAAGGTACAAAATATATGCATAAAGGGATCCCATTCTTAGCATTATTTTTGTCCCAAGTACTTAAAAAGATCGGGTAAATAGTTCATGAGGTTTGGAGTCCAAAGAAGGCTTAAAAAGTATAACGGAAGTAAGCTTACCTTAGGGGGCCTACAAACTTATGCCAATAGGCCCAAGCGCTTAAAATATTAATCAGAGGTGCTAGATCATCAACTTCACAGCACCTTAGTCGATGACGAGGGTGCTATGCAACAGGTGTTGGTTTATCCAAAAATACTAAGAGGTGGGGGGGATCACTATTTCCTTTTTCAACCCTTTCATATACAATTAGTATTAAGCACAAGTTAAATAATCATTCCCAGTGTGAATAAGACATTAACAATTTGAACACACTGATTTATCATGGAAACCTCAAAGGTAAAACCAAAAAATCTTTCCTATTAATGAGCTAATCGTATACAAAATTGTTTTACAATCACCAACTTGATGGAGAAATTAATCTCATGGATTCTTCTGCCACTACAGAAAGTATGCTCCTACACCCCTGGGTTTCTACCTAGTCAACAGAAAAGGATGCCACTCCACTCTCGTTCTCTAGCCACGACTGGAAGGAAGCAACAATTCCCTTAGAAGGCCTGAACCTGCCCCAAACACCACCCAACAACCCTCTAATTTATAATAGTTTTAACTTCATTTTTTTAGATCTTTAGTGGCATCTCTAAATTTTGTAATGCTTCATCTATCTCGATGGCGTCTTTCTTGCTTCTGATATGCAATTACCAAAACTTCACAGACACCTATGGTTCTTTGCATCCATTTCACTTATATGGTTATATATCTTTTCAAAGAACTTTATTATTTGAAACATTGTGTTTTTTAGGAAAATCACTCCTCTTCATAAATAATATTGGATCCTTATAATGGCATCAATTCATCATTGATATTCATAGTCTTTCAATCTTGTTTTAATTAGTAACGAATTACTAATTTGCAGAATTAGGGTTGGTGCTTGTGATCTCAAGGAGTTGGGGATTCCTACTAGTTGGTGCTAGTAAAACTATTGAGTTGGACTTTACTGAGGACTGGAGTCATATCTAGAGGTTGGAAATTAAGAAAACCAAGGGGGTGTACCCTCCTTCTAGATGGAGCTAGTAAATCAAGGACTTGGAGCTTCCTTAAGGTTGGAGCCTATAAATGAGGGGTTGTAGCCTCGTTCTAGATGGAGCTAGCTAACTGAGGAGTTCGAGCTTCCTTCCGTTTGGAGCCTGTAAATTAGGGTGTTGGAGCCTCCTTCCAGTTGGTGTAGTTAAATCAGGGAGTCAATTCCTTCAAGAGAGTCTGATAATTGGACCGAAGATATCTAGAGCACATGGATGGACATGAAAATATCTACTCTGAAGATGGGGTTCGACTGTTCTATGGATCAAATTTTGATCTGATTGGATTATAAGAATGAGTATCCATTTAAATGCACAAGGTTTTGATATCTGTAAATCTGTTCTAAATGCTTACATCGCTCTAAAAAGACTACAAAAAACTGCATCCATGAAGGAGCTAACAAATAATAATGCAATGGAAATGGATTCCATCTTGCATGGAATATATGATCATGTGCAAGATAAATTTGGAAGGTGTTCATGAGGTAAGGTCCTTTGGGACAAGGTACAAAATATCTGCACAAAGGGACCCCAGTCCTAGCATTATTTCTGTCCCAAGTACCTAAAAATATCGGGTAAATAGTTCATGAGGTTTGAAGTCCAAAGAAGGCTTAAAAACTATAAGGGAAGTAAGCTTACCTTAGGGGGCCTACAAACTTATGCCAATAGGCCCAATTGCTTAGAATATTAATCCGAGGTGCTAGAGAATCAACTACACAGGACCTTAGCCGATGACGAGGGTGTTATGTGGAAGGTGTTGGTTTATCCAACAATACTAAGAGGTGGGGGGGAATCAGTATTGCATATTTCAACCCTTTAATATACAATTAGTATTAAGCACAAGTTAAATAATCATTCCCAACGTGAATAATACATTTAACAATTTGAACACACTGTTTTATCATGGAAACCTCAAAGGTAAAACCAACAAAGCTTTCCTATTAATGCGCTAATCGTATACAAAATTGTTTTACAAGCACCAACTTGATGGAGAACTTAATATCATGGATTCTTCTGCCACTACAAAAAGGATGCTCCTACACCCCTGGTTTTCTACCTGCTCAACATACAAGGATGCCCCACCACCCTAATTATCTACCCATGACTGGAAGGAGGCAACAATTCCCTTAGAAGTCCTGAACCTTCCCCAAGCACCACTCAACAACCCTCTAATTTATAATAGTTTTAACTTCGGTTTTTTACATATTTAGTGGCAGCTTGAAATTTTGTAATGCTTCATCTATCTCACTGGCCTCTTTCTTGCTTTTGATATGCACTTACCAAAAAATCACAAAAACCTCTGGTCCTCTTCATACATTTGACTGTTAATTTTTTGATAATTTCATTCAAACATTATCTAGGATCCTACTAAGAGAATAACAAGCACAACATAATAATCATAAACACAAGAGACATAGAGTTTCCTCGAGGAAAACCAAGAAGGTGAAAAACCCGGCAACTTCCTCAGAGATAGAATAATCCACAATACAATATCACAATGATCAAACCCAAGATAGA
This sequence comes from Larix kaempferi, assembly GCA_027924585.1. Lineage (NCBI taxonomy): Eukaryota > Viridiplantae > Streptophyta > Pinopsida > Pinales > Pinaceae > Larix > Larix kaempferi. Next base: position 14,488,085 of record BSBM01000085.1, read on the forward strand.
TATCTCTAGCAGCGACTCCTCCTCCACTTGTGCGCACTCCTCTCTCAACTAATGCGAGTTGGATGACTGAGTGAATGAATAGAATGAGACACACTCACTCTCTATTTATACAGAACTTAACCTTCCTTTAACTCTAGCTGGGTCGACCTCCTAAGGAAGTCTAATAACCCACTCATATAACATAATCAGGGCTGACCCCACACCAGTGGTCTAATAACCCATCAAATATAAGTTGTGACACTTGCAACACTTGTGACACTTACGAATACAAATGACGACACTTCTGATTGGAGGAATAATACATCTCCATCATGACTATAATAAACAAGTGTAATACATAGAAGAATATATTCCAAAGTTACAAATACTTCAACACTCCCTCTTAACTAGGAAGGTATTTTCTAGACACAGGTCATCAATACATATCAGCACAAGTCTTCAATTCTGGAGCTGGATCATCATCACTGAATCCCGGAGCATCATCATCCCTGCTGCTATACATCGACATCTCGATCACTATGCTATCTCATAATTATTCTCCTCATAGGAAGTTCTACAGATCCGGCCCTTTTTCATGTTGGATGTAGGCCTAGCCTCCTGTATGTCTTCATCATCTTTGGCCATACTATGGAATGTGTGTCAACAAAACCTTGAAAGAGTATCCCTACATCATTTATGTGCCTAAGCACGACCGGCAAGATCTCCCAGGGAGATATTACATGTGACCACCACAAAACCTAGAAAGACCATCCCAGTAATTTTACAAGCACATGGATCAACCTGTTGGATCTCCTAGGGCGCTATTACATGTGGTAAAAAAAAACCTCGAAAGTGAATCCGAGGACTGATTATGAGCAAACAGCTCAACCTATCGGATCTCCCAAGGCGCTATTACATTCTATAGGACAAAACCTTCAAATATAATTTACCAGATCTCCCAGGGAGCTATTAAATGCCATAGGAAAAACCTCGCAAGAGTATCTGCAAATCTCCCAGGGCGCTATTATATGTCCTCCCAAGCAAAACCTCGAAAGAGCATTTTCCAGATTTCCCAGGGAGCTATTATATGCCGTAGGAAAAACCTCGCAAGAGTATCTGCAAATATCCCACGGCATTATTATATGCTTATCGCACAACCTATCCACGACAACCTGTAGCAAAACCTCGCAAGAGCATCTGAGCTCAGACTATTGGATCTCCCAGGGAGCTATTACATGCTACCTACACAATCTGTCCATGGCCATGGAGTATCATCTTGATACTCATGATCATACTGATCATCATCATACAGTACATCATCCTAATGCACATCATCATCGCATGATCATCCTGATCATCGTCACAACATCGTCCTGATGCATATCATCTGGAGCATCATCCTGATGCTCTTCATACATGAAAATCGACACAACATCTTCCTGATGCATATCATCTGGAGCATCATCCTAATGCTCATCACACAACACTTACATCCACAACCATGGGAAGGATCCTCCTACCACCATGCTTGGAATGGCTCCTGCAAATGTGTCATATCACTTCTTCCTCAAAGTATCTTCTTTCTGAAGAACACCAAGCCTCTCTCTGAAGTATTCAAACTTCACTCTGACTAGTGGTTTGGTCAACACATCTGCAATATGCTCAATTGTCGCAACATATTGGAGCTTCATTGCTCCTCTTTGCACCATATCCCTGATATAGTGATATTTGATCTTGATGTGCTTCGACTTGTCATGGAACACCGGGTTCTATGAAAACTTCACACAACTTTGGTTGTCACAATAGATACAGGTAGCATCCAACTGGAGATCAAATAAATTAGCCATTAGCTTCCTTATCCATATTGCCTCACAACTAGCCGAACAAGCTGCAACATATTCTGCTTCAGCTCTACTCAGTGCTACGCAGGACTGCTTCGTGCTAAACCAAGAGATCATACTTGATCCCATACTGAAGTAGCACCTTGAAGTTCTCTTACTATCTGTAGCACTGGCTGGGCAATCTGAATCAACATAACCCTCTAGGTGAAATTTTTGATTCGCATCATACTTGAGCCCATAATCAATTTTACCCTTCAGGTGAACATGTCTAGGATCTGTCAGAAACTGTCTCAAGGTGTTCACCGCAAAGAAAATATATGGTCTTTTGTTCGTTAGGTACATCAATGACCCAATCATATGACGATACATCGTGACATAAACCATCTCAAACGAAGCACCACTCAATAGCTTCAGGTTCGATGCCATAGGTGTGGCCATGGCCTTGCAGTCCATCATCCCAAACCGCTTCAGGATATCTACTGCATAATTCCCGTGTCCAAGAAAGATTCCATATGCACTCTACCACACCTCCATACCTAGAAAGTAATGCATCATGTCCAAGTCCTTCATTTCGAACTCGGCAGCAAGATTCCTCTTCATGTTGGAAATCAATCTATCCTCACCTGTCACAAACAGGTCATCCACATACAATAGAAGTATCACTGGATTGCCTTCCTCAATCTTGTAGTAAAGGTTGGAATCCACTTTACTCTTGGTAAAGCCCAAACTAGACAGGAAGTTGTCTATCCTGTCGTACCATGTCCTAGGAGCTTGCTTCAAGCCATACAGGGATTTCTTCAATCTGCACACATATGACTCCCTGTCATGTGTCTCAACACCAAGTGTGTAATGCCCATATTTTGATTAGGCATATTTATCAGTTAGACACACCATACTTTATTTTCTTATATATTCTGTTGAACTCAGCTCGACTGAGTAAACTATATTACGATATGATGGACCTCATTATATGATGTTACTTTGTTTTATGATTTCACTATGATTATGATCTTACTATGTTATGCGGTTACGATGTCATGATTATCATATGATTCTTTATTTTACGATTACAGTATGTGCTTATATGTTTTCATTAATAAGATGTGAAATATATGATTCGGTACGTGGATACCATCTTCTTATATATATTATTGAAGTGTTATATGGCATACGCAGCTATGATGAACTAAAAAGGTTACATGAAATAAAATGATTTTTGATAACATGGATCAAATGGCGATCAATGGGAAATGCTTTCTATAAATTGTATTTTGCAAAATACTAACCTATAGGGCACAAGGGCTAAGGGATAGCCAGTTACTTGATCTGATATACTAGAAAAGAAAACATGTTCGTACAGTAAACCTTAGCATCCAAAATGATGATACGATAACACAAACTGATAATCCCGATAGAAGCAGAGTATGAGTCGATAAGGGCATAGGCCCAGTATGTTGAGAGGGATGGATGTGTTTCCCACCCTATGTTTCCATGAGACCCGAGGACATGGGAGGGCCGTGCTGAGACACGCTCCCCATGTAGTTGTGATGATGATGGTCGGATGCGTGCTAGGGGAGGATAGGTTTGCTATTCAGCCGACGCTATCGCTCTCAAGTTCTATGTGGTAAGATCGGTGAGTCTGACATCCACTTTTGTACTAGCAGAGGAAGGATAGGGAGGATGATGGGAGGATGTGTTAGTTAGTACTGTTGAGGGTTTAGTATTCCTTGATTCCGAGTTAGTGGTAGTAGGTACCCTTCCTTGTACATGATTGATTAAACTAATGTAAAGATAAAGATAATGATGTGAAATCGTAAAGAATTAACTGTTAAATAACTGAGAATGTTGAAGTAATTGTACTATTTATATTATGTTTTTTCTTCTACATGGGGGTAAATACTACTATTAGTGAGCAGGTATGCATAGGCGGGATGGGGTTTGTCTATAGTACATTTATGATCTGTGAATACGTTGGCCACGCATGCACACCTTGCACATGTACACTAGTATCGATATACAAACACTTAACATATTGAATAAATGTATAAGTTGTCATAAGTAATTAGGTTAATCATGCATTGACCGAATTCAGATAATGAATATAAAGTTATTTAAGATGTGTAAAACAAGTCAATTAAGCTATGTATTACTCGTTGGTAAACATTGTGATATACAATTGAGACAAGTGTCATCAGTTAACATTGTCATCTGAGAATTGTTGTAAATAAGGTAATGGTACTGTCTAATTAATTAGTAAGATTGTTTAAGCACTTAAGGGTGCTTTGTTTAGAAGAACGACGATACTATGTAAATGTTAGAGTAATCATGTGATAAACAAATGATGTAAAAGACATATTTATTAAATTCACCATTATTATTACCTTATGGGGATTTAATTAATATTATTACTTAAAATTTATTTTAATAATATTACTACCCATGTCATAACAATTGCAAAATAGGTAAAATTTAAATATTAATTAATGAATGATTAGAGTGTGGTTATTTTACATTTCTAAGTTAGAGATAATAGGATAACAATTTTCGAATGAACGTGATGTGATGGAAAATGGTTTATTACTATTTAATTATTCAATACGAATCTTAGAATTTAAATCTCAAGATAAGTTAGCTTGACGGATGAGATAGACCATTAAGACAAACCATGACCAAGTTGAAAAGGTCAAACTATTTATATAATATTTTATTAATTACATTAATAACATTAAATACCAAGTGTTGGCCCGGTTTTACAACCAGGCTTAGTGCTATGGGCACCTGCTAACTAGTAGCAGCAGTTTCAAATAGAATTAAACAAGAAACTAATCTAAACAAAACTAATCATGGATCTATGCAAGAATATAAGCAAATAATGTAAACATTTAAAAAACAAGAACAAGAAAATATTAAAGAATGAATTTGTATTGAAAAATGGGGGGCAAGCAAGTGCTTGCGATAATACCTTCAATGGTGAAGGTTGATGTTGAGCAACTCCCAAGATGAGTAACTCCAAGCTCCAAGAGGTCTCATTCTCCAAGGTTGCTTACAATGGCTAAAATGCTCAAGGGAGATTTCGGCAGCATGAGGATGAGATAATGGATGGATCTGAAATGAGGAGCCCCTACCACCTTTTTATAGGTTCTGGTGGTGGGGAATACCATTTGTGGTTTTGTGGAAACCAAATGGTATTGACCAACATGGTTTAGGTACTTTTCCCTCATTTTTCCTTTTTTGAATAAAATTAATATTTTAATTCCCTTTTTAATATTTTTGGGAATTTGGACCCTTTTTGAGGGTTTTTTTATGCTTTTCAGGAAAAATAATCTTTTTTAATGGAAAAAGGGGTGTACTAAGGTCTTTTGGTGACCTTTTGTTGGTTTCAGAGGCTTAGATGATGGAAAAGTGGCCAAATGGGTCATGTGAATAAGGGAATGAGCTAGTGAGCACTTTTTAGGTGTTAACAGATTGCCCCCTGATGTGTGAGGGCAGGAGCTCATCGTATGGCCGATAGACATCATAGTTCTTTTGTCTTTTTTCAGGGGTTTGGGAAGGAGAAGAGACCGATTGGAGACTGGAACCACGGCCCTTAGAAGCTGCAAAAACAAAAAATATTACATGGCCTCAATGTGAATGAGGTATAATCTTTAATAATGGACGAGGCGGGCATTCCCATGCTCGTATCAAGACATATACATAACAATTAGTCCCAAGAAGGGGGATCTAATACAGAAAGAATCTACTAGTACATCATAATGGTCCAGGGGGGACATTATTTTGGGATGTACTCCTGATCATAACGGATCTCAATAACTGATACACTGGAATAATTGGTGAATTGGTGGAACTGAAGGTGTCCAACATCTGTAGGGACTCAAAGATTATGAGTCATCTCTGAGAAGTAATGTAACTGTGTACTCAAGGGAGTATGAAACTGGGGGACATCTGAATACTGTCGCCATACGCAACCTGGATATCTATAGGAACATTGTAACTGGTTGTATCCAAAGGTAGACTCTCAAATGTGGAGGAGTCAGAAGGTATCCGGGGTCTTCGACTAATAACTGAGCGGACCAATTCCCTGTGCGAGTCTCAACGATGCGATCAAGGTGTTGAAGTCGAGCATGTGAGAAACAACCATTTGGAGAGGCACTGAGGACTCTTCTCGAAATGATTCGTAGGCACTCATCATAAATGGGGATGAGTCCAAGACACAGGGACCTCTAGGTCTATCCTCTGGAATAAATGTGGTTGTCGTCGACAGAGGGGGACCAGCAACTAACAAGGCAATGATGTTTCCTTGATAGGAGCACGAGGTGTAAAACTGAAGTGTTGTAGTACTGATGGTAGGACTGACATACTTGTGGGAATGGGAAATAACTGGGTCAAAAAATGGGTAGACTCAAACTTCCTTTGTTTAGAGGATGATGACATGGTTGACCTGGCAGCGTAGGGAACTGACTTGTAGGTGTGGGGATCATTGCTTTGACTGAATGGTATATATTGAATCTGGGGGGGAGGACGAGCTGATAGGTGTCGTCGAGGAATTATCAAGGTGACATACTGCAGAATACTCTGAACAAAGGCGACCAAAATGGGGAAGCTTCCTAATGAGTAGATGTGATCTGTCGTGGCGCCAAGAGGCACCATTGATTCCTTCTTCGTAGTTTTAATGAGCTCCAAGAAGGGATAAAAGTGTGCTTTGAAATGGTACGGTCCTGTGGATTTTGTGAGCCCAGGACGGCTCATGCTCATGGTTGCTTTCATGTTTAGAGAGTCTGAAAAACGGTAAGTGGACTCTATTGGTGTTTCTTTTTCGTAAGTTTAGTCTCCAAGGCCCGAAAAAGCATAAAATGATGCGGATGGAGAACTCTTCTAGCCGATGTGACTAGAGTATACCTTTTTCGTACTTAGTCTACAAGGTCCGGAAAAGGGGTAAACGTATACCAGGTAGACGCCCTTTCAGATACGTTTAGCGAGCATGAAAGGAAGCAAGATTGCTCGGCGATCTTTTCATTGTTTTAGGAGTCAGAAAAGAGCTTAACAGAAAACTCCCTAAGTGCCTTTTTCGTAAAAGGGGTTGCTCGGCCCGAAAAAGGGATAAACCTATACCGAACAAAAATGGATTGATGAGGGAGAGAAAAGGTCTCAAGCATCGTGATCAGTGCGGAAAACTGGATCCGGTGACATAAGGATTGTCGAAAACGGAGAACGGCCGATGTGGCACGCAAACCGAGGCTGTGTGGCGGGCATGGAAAAAATGCCCGAAAACTCTAAAGGTGAGAGCGAGAAATGATCTCAAGCATCATCACGAGCGCGGAAAACTGAATCCGACGATATAAGGCACGTCGAAAATGGAGAACGGTCGATGTGGCACGCAAACCAAGGTGACGAGGGGGCATGGAAAAAAAAATGCCCAAAAAATCTAAAGGTGAGAGCGAGAAAAGATCTCAAGCATCATCACGAGCGTGGAAAACTGAATCCGACGATATAAGGCATGCCTAGAATGGAGAACGGTCGATGTGGCACGCAAACCGAGGTGACGTGGGGGTATGAAAAAATATGCCCTGAAAATCAGGACGTGACAGCGAGAAATGATCTCAAGCATCATCACGAGCGCGGAAAACTGAATCCGGTGATATATGGCACGTCCAAAACGGAGAACGGCCGATGTGGCACGCAAACCGAGGCCACGAGAGAGGCCAAAAAAATGATCAAAATATGGACCCCATGAAAATGGGAAAAGGAAGAAACCTGCATGAAGTTCTCACTGTGCTGATTCCAATGGTACCAACGGTTTGAGAAATGGACTTCGTATGATCCCGCAATGGTTGTTTGAAAATTGGTGGAATTTCTATAAATAGGGCGTGGGGCCCAAATGACATGTCATTGTTACGTGCGAGTTTGATAGCGCTGTCAGAGCTATTTCTCGATTTCTGGGAGATTTCACCGTTGGTTTTCGATTCAGCGAGTTGCAGGTAACTCTATTTTCCTTAGCCTTGTCAATTATGTCTTTTTTGTTTGGCGGCAGGCCCTCGAAGGCCGCGAAATTCCATGTTGACTCTCCAACGTGGAATATCGCGGGTTTCGGGGCTGTTCCCGCGATGAACCGCGTGGGTTTTAAGCTGATAGTCGCGATGTTCATCGCGACTGTCCGGCAAAAACCCGCGATGTTCATCGCGAGTTCATGGGGGATAGTCGTGATGTTCATCGCGACTGTCCGGCCAAAACCCGCAATGTTCATCGCGAGTTCATGGGGGATAGTCGTGATGTTCATCGCAACTGTCCGGCGAAAACCCGCGATGTTCATCGCGGGTTTTTGCACGGATCCCGCGATGGTCATCGCGGCTTTTGGTGGAAAAGCCGCGATGGGCATCGTGGCTTTTTGTGTAAAAGCGGTGATGGTATTTTTTCAAAAGAATTTTATGTTGGGGCTAAAAAATTTTCTGTTTTCTGGCAGGATGTTGAGGAGACCACAGTCCTCGTGGCGTGAGCGAGAGATCGATGATGATCTTATGGCGAGGATTGAGACTGATGCAGGTGTGAGACAGACTCTGGCTATGAGCGGACTTTTGAAGTTCGCTCAGATCCCACCTATTCGTTCAGTGAGACGGCTCCTGAACAAGCTTGTGCAGTGGTGGGTGCCGGCGGAGGGTGCATTTATTATTGGGGGTGAGAGGTTAGAGATCACTCTCACGGATGTCTATTTTTTGACTGGGTTGCCTCGTTTGGGTGAGGTGGGTGATATCTTGTCGAGGTTGCCTCTAGGTATAGATATGGAGGACCTATTACAGACTTTCTGTGTGGATGATGTTGTTTTGCAGAACAGCTCTATTAGTTTGCGATCCCTACGTGAGTGGGATATGCGAGCTGTTGGTGCCTGCGTTCTGTGGATATTGGGTGCTGCTGCGCCACATCGTATGTCTGGGGGGAAAATGATGATGGTGGATTCTGTTCTTCAGGGTACTTATTATGCCTGGGGGCAGATGTTTCTGGCTGGTGTCCGGAGAGATCTGGACAAGGCCATCAGAGAGGGAGGCGAGTTTTGTTATGCCTCATTTTTATGCTATTTTTTCTTCGAGCGGGTGCCGACCTTGCGGCCACGGGTACCCGTTCATGCTGGTCTTCCGAGTGAGCCTCGTATGATGAGATGGGGGCAGATGATGCCTCGTGGCGGCGGTTGTGTCCGCGGCTACTTCACGGAGGATTTTTATCAACAGTGGGAGCAGATGCCTCTGGTGATTGAGGACTACCCCTACGCCGGCATGGACTACCGAGGTGACCCAGAGATGCCTCGTGCCCAGGACAGGCCTGGAGTTTAGATGGTATGTTTTGTGTTTTATTTGATATTATATCATATGTTGTTTGATTTATCATTGATGATTATTGTTGTATAGTATGTGATGGCTTACTTGCTTTGTGCAGATGTGGGTCCAGTGCCACCGGACGACTACGTGCCTTGTCAGGGGCGGACGATGGTGGTCGCCCATCCACCCGTAGCGGTACCACCTCCACGTGGTGGAGGATTTGCAGCTCGTGGGCGAGGGGTTGGCCGTCGCGATGACGCCATAGAGGGTGTCAGACAGACCTTTGCCCGGATCCTAGCTGGACTCCCTGAGGATGGTTGGAGAGACCTGGATCGGGATATTTTGCAGGGTTGTTTTGGTGTGCCACCTGAGTGGCAGTCGCTCCTATTGAGGACAGCGGTGTTCGTGGCGGGGCACAGGGATGGTAGACGAGATGATCCGACAGTGCCGGCTCAGGGGAGGATACGTCTGCGGGACGATCCAGCGGGGCCGGCAGAGTGGAGAGTTCGGGCTCGCCATGACCCGACGGGGCCAGCGGAGGAGGAGCCGGAGGAGGAGCCGGAGGATCCTAGGGATCCAGATGAGTAGATGATATTGTATCTACCCCCAAATGCTGAGGAGCATATGGGGAAGCATTTTTGTATGACAGATGTATATTTTTTTTATTTTTTTTTGGTATATCGGGTGCTGAGGGCACCTATGACATGTTGACTATTTGGTTTATATATATATGTGGATATATATTTGGATATATCGTCGTGTATGCACGTGGATGCACCTTTGTCTTTTGTATATGCCCGTGGAGGCACATGTTATGTACTTGGATGCAGTATGTTGTTTATTTATGTATGCCTGTGGAGGCACATGTTATGCACGTGGATGCATTTTGTTTATGGATATGACATGATGTGATTGGTATGCCAGTCGAGGACATTGTTGGCCATATTATCTGCTACACTATTGAGGTGTCTTGGGACATGGGTGAATGAAATGGATTCAAACTATCTAACCATTTGTTTAGTGCACAGGAATTTTCTGAAAAGACAGGGATCGCGTACCTGGTAATCATTGTTGAGTTGGGAAACTAGGAGCTGTGAGTCCAAGAAAACGTTGAGGTGACGGATGCTCATTTGGAGAGCAGCGGCCAGGAGACCGGTCACGGCATCGTATTCAGCTTGATTATTGGTAGAGGCACCTAAACATACTCCGTCAATGTGAATTAACTCATGTGAAGGGGAGTATATTACCCAAGCTGCGGAGGCGAGATTGGGAGACCAATGGCTTGCACCATCAGCGAAACCGACATGGCAGAGTGGAAGAGGCTCCATCTGTGGTCATGCAGAGAAAAACAAATATTTAGGTTTTTTGAATCTTTTGTGAATAAAGAAAGTATGCCTATACTAAAATGGACGATGGTGTCCATCAGATTTTCTATGGGTAAAATCGTTTAAGGTACAACCCGTTGCATGGGTTGCGCAGGGGATTGCCTTCTGAATCAGTCAGAATGTATTCCCCCTGCCCGAGGCAGGTGTGTATGATGTAGGGGCCTTTCCACATAGACACGAACTTTCCCTTTCCAGTTTTATCATGAGCTTGATCGTAAGCGAGGACAAGGTCTCCCTCAGAAAAGGTTCTTGGGTGGACGTGTTTGTCGTAACTTAGTTTCGATCGTTGTTTAGCTGCTTCCATGTTTTGAATGGCTGTGCGCCGATCTTCATCGGCCTTCTCTAGGAGTAGTAAACGTTGCTCGATCGGGGAAGTGTCCGGTAGGAGTTCAACGACGATATGTAAGGCTGGGATCTGGCACTCAATAGGGAGGACGGATTCGACACCATGAACTAAATGGAAAGGGGTAAAACCAGTGGTGGTTTTGGTTGAGGTGCGGTAGGCCCATAGTGCCGGGAAAAGCATGTGGTGCCAATTGGATTTGTGCTTGTCTACAGTACGTTGGAGAATGGTCTTCAAAATTTTATTGATTGCTTCGACTTGGTCGTTTCCTTGGGGATAGTAAGCGGAAGAGAAATGGTGTTCAAATTTCAACATGGTTGATAATTCCTTCCAGACGGCATCTTCGAAGTGAGAGCCATGGTCAGAGACTAGTTGTTGTGGTACTCCGAAACGAGCGATAACATCGTTGAAGAAAAACCATGCTGCAGTGTCGGCTTTGCAATTATAGGTCGGCATGGCTTCTGCCCACTTGGTGAAATAATCGACAACCACAACGATGTGTTTGTGACCGCCGGCTGACGTGGGGTTGCATTCGAGGAAGTCTATGGCCCATTTGCAGAATGGTCCAACAGTGATGACTGGATGAAGGGGGGCAGGGGGGGTTCTTGCTTTGGGGGCAAATAGTTGGCAGTTCTGGCAATGCTTGACTGCGGTGATGCAATCAGTAAACAATGATGGCCAAAAATAACCTGCCCGGATGATTTTATGGGCGGTGGCTATGCCGGAGAAATGGCCTCCGCAGGCACCGCTATGACAATCATTGAGGACTTGTTCTGCCTCACTATGGGATAGGTAGCGGCGTAATATGGTATCAACGCCGCGTCGGTAAAGTACATCCCCTATCAAGAGGTATCGGGGGGCGTGGTGTCGTATGCGACGGAGTCCATCACGATGGATGTGTGTTCGAAATTTTTGTGTATGAAGGTAAGTCAAAATGTCTCCGTACCAAGGGTCTTTAGACGAAATGATGAAGATCTGCTCGTCAATCAGGTCCGTTTGGATAACGGGTGATGTTGAAGAGGATGGGAGGTCAGTGATGAGGTGAGCAAGCGCGAGGGCTTTGGTGCTTTTGGGAGTTCTGAAAGTGAGGTCATATTCCTGGAGGATAATGACCCATTTAGCAACACGACCTTGTAGGAGCCGCCGGGTGAGGAGATAGACCATGGGGTTGGAGTCGGCCACGACTGTGGTATGACTGAGTAGAATGTAGTGTCGCAATTTTTGCACGGAAAAGACTACAGCTAGGGCTAATCTTTCCTCGTATGGGTAACGCAGAGGTGGGCCAGACAAGGTCTGGCTGACATAATAAATTACATGCTCTTGGTGGGAGGCATCTTCTTGGACCAAAACTCCGGACACAGCATATTCAGATGCTGAGACATAAAGGGTGAAGTCTTGAGAGAAATCCGGTGGGGATATCAAGGGGGCTTGTGTGAGAGATTTCTTGAGGGCTTCGAATGCCGTGTCTGCTTGCTCATCCCAAACAAAGGGTATGTGGGTGCGAAGTAAGCGTAAGAACCCGTGGACTTTGGTGGCATAATCAGGAACGAAGCGCCTGAGGAAATTGGACCGCCCCTGTAGACTTTGGAGCTGCCGAAGCGTGTGAGGAGGCAGAAGTTCTAAGATGGCTTTGACTTTCAGGGGATCGACAGTGATTCCATCTTGGGAAACAATGAAACCCAACAAGCGGCCTACCGGGACGCAAAAGACACACTTGTGTGGGTTCAAGCGGATTTTATATTTGCGACAACGCAGGAAAACTTGCCGGAGGTCGTTAAGGTGGTCTGATCGTTTTCGGGAACGAGCTGTGAGGTTGTCAAGATAGACTCGCAGGATATGGACCAAGTCATGAAAACAATAGGTCATGGCTCGCTGGAAAGTGGCACCAACATTTTTAAGGCCAAATGGCATGACGCGATAGGCAAAGGTGCCCCATGGGGTGGTGAAGGAAGTCTTGTACTGATCCTCCTTGCGGATGTGAATCTGGTTATATCCGGAAAACCCGTCCATGAAGGATAGGACTTCATGGCCTGCACACTCATCAATGAGTTGGTCAATGAATGGCGTGAGAAATTGTCTTTTGGACAAGCGTGGTTTAAATCGCGGAAGTCAGTGCATACTCTAAGGGTGCCTTGCTTTTTGTTGACGGGAACGGGGTTCAACACCCAGGTGGTGTACGGAATAGGGTAAATGAATCCTGCTTTCCGAAGTTTCTCGACCTCAGCTTTAACAGCGGGGAGCTTGGAAGGGTGAATGGGTCGTTGTTTCTGACGAACAGGGGGTACCTCAGGCCATGTATCAATGTGGTGTTCAATAATGGCGGGGTCGAGACCAGGAATCTCAGTATAGGACCAGGCAAAGTCATCACGAAACTCTTGAAAGAGCTTTTTGTACGCCTGAGTTTCTGCTTGAGTGCAAGATGCGCCCAGCGAGATGAGCTCAGGTTTCCCTGGTGTTGTGGAAATGTCTATCTGTATAGTGGGGGAAATGTTGGACATGTTCCCTTCTTCAAAGGCATCCGGTGCTGGGATGGGGTCCTTTAACCAATCGACCTTAGTGGGTATGAAATATTTCAATTCGACCGATAACTGGTCGGATGTGGAGGATGTAGATGCTTCCGGGAGGAAGTACGAGCGATGATGCATATCATCCCAAGGGTAGTCGGGTGCAGTGAGTGTCTCCAAAATTTGCTCATCAGTATTGAAGTAGTCAGACCACAAATCAAGGGGTTCTGGTTTGAAAGTTGTTGAAATCATATATATTGTATTGACTTCTTCCGACGAGGATGATGGCGGGGGGTAGATCTCCTCGATTAGGGGAGGTGATATCTCCAAATCGACATTGTTTAACTCGTACAATGCTTCTCTATAGTCAGGGAGATCAGGACAATGGTGAGAGTAGTGGCCGTAAACACTACATATGGCACAAGGATGGTTGGTGCGCAATGATCTGTCGTGAGGCTGAGGAGGTGGCTCAAGTCTAACGACTGGGATGCCGGCGTCATCGTCCAGCATATTCATATGCTCTTGGAGTGCTGGTAACTGTGGGCATTGATGAGTTGGATGGCCTATCTCATCACACAACGAGCATTTAGGGGGAGCTCGAAAAACCGGTGGGGGTTTAACTGCCTTAGGAGGTGGTATAGCAGTGTATGGTTGTGGACCTCTGCCCCCAGTGGGCTTGATGAGAGGGGGAGGATTTGTTGACGACGAAGGGATATTGAAACTAGGAGGAGGTTTCGTTGACGACGAAGGGATTGCGACACCAGGAGGAGGTTGATTTGTTGTAACAATAGGTTGTACCGGCTGGAGGATGACGTTTGGTGTCGGCGGTGGAACGGGAGGCGAAATATACCACATGGGTAATCCCAATGTTAACCCGGGTAGACTAAGGGTAGCCATAACCGGGGTGCTTACTACCCCCGAAGGAGGAAATAGAAAGGGGATGGTGTGGATGGGTGTAACACCGATGTGACTTGGTACCAATGGTGGTTGACTACCGGGTGTTTGCGTATTCTATGAAAGAGTACAGAGGTTTGCGACATGGGTCTCTGGTGACGGTGGTGGAATGGCCTGGAATGTAGAGGTCATTGGTGTATCTGAGTAAAGTCCGAGTCCCACAGAAGAAACAAAGGAGGTAATTGCACTAGAAGCTGGTTGTTCAATCATGGGAAGAACATTTTCGGGTGCTGCAGGGGCATTGGGATCATAGTATGTGAGTTGGTCGATTTTGACCACGCGTCCCTCATGAGGGAACATCATGGTGCGAAAAATGGATGAGGCGACCGCTTTCATGGCGTACATGTAACTGCGGCCAAGTAAAAGGTTATAATCGAGTTGGGCATTAATGACCTCAATGTCGATGAGCACAGTTTTCCCACCCAACTGGATGGGGACCTTGGGTAGTAGACCTTGAGGTTGAGCTAACCGACCGTCGTAGGCCCGCAACGCAGTGGTGGATTGTTGGAGAGTAGGGGATCCCAACTTCTGCCAAACAAATGTGGACATGACGCATGTGGATGCACCCTCGTCGATGATACATCGATTGATGACAAGATTCCGAATAGAAACAGAAACTTGGACTGCTATGGTGGAAGGCAGACGTGGTTCGGACTAGTCCAAATCAAAGGTCATCAATTTCAAATCATTTGGGTCAATTGCCCCAATGGCGGAAAGTAAAGTCTTGCGCTGCGTAGGACAGTTTTTTAAGACTTCTAACGCAGACATGGCTGCGGGAGATTGAGCTAGGTCATCTACGATGTTGTAATTTGACGCAGCCCGTGCATTGGGGTTGTTGTTGATACGGCGGAGTGGGAAACGAGGTACTTTAGATGCGCCATTGAGTGGAAGAGGTGGTATCCGTAACGTCTGATCGGTAGGATGAGCGTTAGTATCCTTATCAGTGGGGGGAGCTTCGGAGGTGGTACCATACTGGTTCCGACGGGTTTGGATATTGACGTCGGCAATGGACATCATCAACAAGTGGTGAGTGCCTGAATCAAACGTGGGTTGATCAGGAGCGGCGTAAGTGATTTGCTGTGGTTGCACGTTGCCATGTGGGGGGGCTAACGGCTGAGTGTTCACCACTCCTTGTGTTGGAAAAGGGTTTTGTAGGACCAAAGGTTGTTGTTGAGGTGGAGGAGGGTTGGGTGGCGGCTGAGGAGCCGCCTGCCCTTGACGATGGGCGTCATCTGTCCATAGTTGTCGAGCTCGCTCCAGATGTGGGCAAGCGTGGGTATAGTGGCCATAGACACCGCAAATAGAACAAGGATGGTTTGTTCGTAAATTAGCATTTTTGGCTTGCTTAGGTGGCCGATCAGGATTCTGACGAGCAGGCGCCGCGTTATTGTTTTGCGGAGGATGGGTAGGTTGTGGAGCTTGGTTATGGTTTTGGTTGTTTCCACGATTACGTCCTCTTCCACGGTTTGGTTGCCCACCCTGATTGCGTTGGTTATTTTGGTATTGGGGCTGATGTTGTTGTGCGTACACGTGCCCTTGAGCATTGGGGGGATTCTGGGGAGCTGCAGGTGTGGGAGCAGGTTGCGGTGGGTAGTATGCAGGTGGAGCTGGAGGTGGTCCAGCTGCCTGTTGGGGTTGTTGGTACCCCTGAGCTATTGGAGGTGTGAGATTAGCTGGGGCAGCTGGTTGTGGGTAATGCATCTGCTGTTGTGGGAACTGCATGGGGGTCTATGTGGTAGGTTGAGTATAGTATGTAGGAGGTACATATGCTGATGGCGCTTGCCCATAACAATGTTGTGGACAAGAGGGTCCGTGAATATGATGGGTCTGGTTTGTTGGAGCATAAGAAGTTGTTGCTGCGGAACTGGATGTAGCCCTAGAGAGGTCTGGGGCAGGCATGGTACTCACCATGCTGAAAGGTTTCGCTTGGGGTGTGATTTGGCCAATAATGCCATCGGCGGCATGAGATGCCCCCGGTGCATCACTGCGTGAAGAGTCACATCGTGGGGCGTCTCGTATGATTGTGTAAAGATAACCCGATTGGGCGTAAATGAGATCAAACTGTTGGGCTTTGAGGTTGGCCTCTTCTTCAGACTGGGGTCTTTCAGATGCCACATCCTTCGCAATGAGAGGGACGAGGGATTTAAGGAACCAATCTAAGAAGATACGGTCGTCTAATTTGATTTTGCAGAGGCTTCGGCGTCGACGCCACTCATGAATGTGGTCAGTGATGTGGGTGGCCGTATTCTGTCTGCAAGACAGTAGGATCTCGACGCCCGCATCATAGCGGACAGGTAACTGAAAGAACTGCAGAAAGGTCGAGGCAAGGGAGGTAAAGGTGGCATGCGTCCCATGGGGTTGCTCGATATACCACTTGGCTGCAGAGCCAGTGAAGGTGCGTTGTAAAAGCCAGAGGCGGATTGAGTCATCCACTATGGAGTTGGAGGAACACCATAAATGGAAGGACATGATATGGTTCTGGGGGTCTTCACCTACCTTGCCCTCAAATTTAGGGATGTCAGAGTGGAGTTTTGTGGGCATGTGAGGCCACGCAGGATCGTGTCTGATGGGGTCATTTGTGAGCCTAGCTAAGTCTGGAAGGTTCAGACTCGCCATGTATGGTAAGCTAGCAGATGTGGTGACTGGAACTGGGACATGCCTAGCTATTGTGGTATGGTGTAGGGGTCCAGTAGCGCCTAAAGGTATGCTAGGTATGGAGGGTATGTGCCCTCCAATAAGTGTAGTCTGGTATGGGCTAGCGCCTCCAAGTGCAACATGGGTTACACTTGGGTTAGGAATAGCAGTGGAGATTCCTGGGATAGGGTTTGTGGAAACCAGAGGGGGTGTGACCCCTATGTTGGGTATACCCATAACAGGGGGTGGCCCTGTGTTGGGCATTCCTAAATGTGGAGTGTTACCCATGTTGGGCATACCCAGGGGGGTGGTAGTCGCCATGGATGGCACCACCGTAGAAGGGTCTGTGGATGTCTCACCTATGGTGCTGGTAAACAGTGGATCAAATGGTGTTCCATCCATTATGATGGTTGGTGGTAACTCTGTGGGGTTTTCGGATTCTACCTCCAAATCAAATGTGAAGTGAGGTGTGTCAGAATCGGATGACTGTCTAGTTGATTGACGATGTGTCGAATCAAGGGATAAGGCTCTGCGTATGTGACGTGGAGATCCAAGCGGACTAAACTCTGGGAGTTCGCCCTGTATACGACGAGAGTGTCTAAAATTCTCAATGGTGAGAATTAAGTTTTTGTGTAAAAAATTTGTTTAAATATCAGGTGGTGATATATTTATAAAAGACTCAAAACCCTAATGCAACCAAGGGTGCCAGAAGGGGAGTGAAAAAAGAAGGCTTTCAGGCCAAAAAATCAAC
This sequence comes from Larix kaempferi, assembly GCA_027924585.1. Taxonomy (NCBI): domain Eukaryota; kingdom Viridiplantae; phylum Streptophyta; class Pinopsida; order Pinales; family Pinaceae; genus Larix; species Larix kaempferi. Next base: position 14,505,780 of record BSBM01000085.1, read on the forward strand.
CTAAAAAAAGGCACTTATTCTAGCAGCTGTGCTACAATAAGTGGAGGAATGCAACAAATGGTCAGAGTACCAACATGCAAACGGCTTCTATAAAAAATAGGTGTAACTAGACCAAGGGTGGGTTGAATCATGCAAACACCTAACTAAAAGTATTGTGACTCAAACACACGATATCCTCTACAAGGTGATGAAATCCAAGTGAGACAATACGAGTGTTGAGACAACGGCTAGATATCCCCCTACCGGGAGGGACACCAGGTAATCAATCCTAAAGACAGGCTACTAGGATACTCCGTTCATGACACGTCGAGAAAAGGTAAATCTGCCGTTTGGTCCTTTGATCGCAATATCCCAATACAGGGATATCCTGAGAACTGCGAATGGTAGCCCTTCGGTTACTGAATGGATTTCGTTATTCCACTTAGGCTTCCGGAACCATCCTTGCGACTTCAACCCTCCTAGGGGAGAGGCCTTCCCACAAACCGGTTGTGACCGCGCCAAAAAGTACTAAGAGATTTTAGCTCCCTAATTGGACAACTTCTATGTCTCAGATGTAATAACTGAGGGGTGTTATTGGAACACCTATCCCCCCAATACTACCTAGCTACAAAAGTTCTTTTAGTGTTCCCCAAGTGGGGTTAAAAGTGTGTTGAAATTAGGGTACGTTTTAAGGCTTAGTTCAATTAAGTGATCGAGTGAGTGCACGTGAGGTATTGTAAACTGAACTTGAAAAAGGTAAATGCTTTATAAGAAATTTTCACAAAAGTAAGGAGCTTTTGAAAATAAAAAAGCAAATATTTATGACTTTTTCAGCTAAATGGAAATTAAATTGCTTTGCAAATATCAACTCAAAAACCAAAGAATCTTTTGAATTCTGAAAGTAAATAATAGACTTCTTTAAAAGAAATAAATGGATTTCTTTTTCAAGGAAATTGCTAAGGGCAAGATTTTAAAGAAGTAAACAGGAAAAAATTTTAATCTAGATAAAAATGCAAAAATAAGTCCTTCTTTCACTTTCTTGAAAATTTTTAAAAAGATTTCTAGATATGCATTTTTAAATAGTAATTTTTTTTTTTCAAGGCTGTAAAATATGCAGAATCTAATACTGTAAAAATGTGCTATGTGGACAGAAAGTACAGTAAAAATGAATTTTTAAAATCAAAATGTCCGAATGAAAAATTCAACAGCGCGGGTTTTACCAGAAAAATCGCGATGGACCGCGCGGGTTTCGGTCGCACAGTCGCGATGGACCGCGCAGGTTTTGGTTGCACAGTCGCGATGGACTGCGCGGAAAATGTCCGCGAAGCCGCGGTGTGCAGCGCGCAAATAGGCCACGAAGTCGCGGTGAACCGCGCGGAAAAGGGCCGCACAGTCGCGATGGACAGCGCGGTAAATGACCGCGGCACCGCGATGTGCAGCGCGGAAACTGGTAGAAAAGCCACAGTGAACCGCGCGGAAAAAAGGCCAAAAGCCGCGATGGACCGCGCGACTGTCAGGCTAAAATCCGCGAGGTGAAAGCCGTGTACGGAAGCCGAAAAACGAACCCAAAAATTGAGAATTCCGGGCTGTTAATGGCAATAGATGGTGCCAAAACTTAGAGCAGCAATGGATCTGCTGTCTAAGATGGCAGATCTATGGATCTAAAGGTTGAAAACTAATAAAAAACTAAGATTAAAAGCAAAACTAGAGATCTATTGTTCAAAATCTAGCGGAGTCGCCAAAAACTGTTGGCCCGGTTTTACAACCAGGCTTAATGCTATGGGCACCTGCTAACTAGTAGCAGTAGTTTCAAATAGAATTAAACAATAAACTAATCTAAACAAAACTAATCATGGATCTATGCAAGAATATAAGCAAATAATGTAAACATTTAAAAAACAAGAACAAGAAAATATTAAAGAATGAATTTGTATTGAAAAATGGGGGGCAAGCAAGTGCTTGCGATAATACCTTCAATGGTGAAGGTTGATGTTGAGCAACTCCCAAGATGAGTAACTCCAAGCTCCAAGAGGTCTCATTCTCCAAGGTTGCTTACAATGGCTAAAATGCTCAAGGGAGATTTCGGCAGCATGAGGATGAGATAATGGATGGATCTGAAATGAGGAGCCCCTACCACCTTTTTATAGGTTTTGGTGGTGGGGAATACCATTTGTGGTTTTGTGGAAACCAAATGGTATTGACCAACATGGTTTAGGTACTTTTCCCTCCTTTTTCCTTTTTTGAATAAAATTAATATTTTAATTCCCTTTTTAATATTTTTGGGAATTTGGACCCTTTTTGACGGTTTTTTTTATGCTTTTCAGGAAAAATAATCTTTTTTAATGGAAAAAGGGGTGTACTGAGGTCTTTTGGTGACCTTTTGTTGGTTTCAGAGGCTCAGATGATGGAAAAGTGGACAAATGGGTCATGTGAATAAGGGAATGAGCTAGTGAGCACTTTTTAAGTGTTAACACCAAGGATGGTGAATAGACTTGTAATTAATAAACCTTGTCCCGAATGGATAACCTTTGGGTAATGAATCCCATCGTAATAAATACTTACAACCGTCAATCAAAGTCAAATAAATTTACCATGAGTGTAAATAATTATTCAGTACATTGAGTGTGAAAAATACATTTTATAATGAAACGTGTATGAACAAACTAAGGAAAGGAGTAAATGTTTGAGGGGCTCGAGAGGGGGAGTTTGGGGCGGTGGAGTAAGCCCAAGGTCTTCTCGAGGAAGGAACTGTATATAGAGGGGGAGAGAGTTGAAGGCAGGGAGACAGCTGGAAGTGGAGAGAAAGGTTTCGGAACAGAAAGGAGGTTTGAGAACATAAAATTTTGGAGAACGTAAGTGAAGACTGCTCTCGGGATTATCAGTTTGTGAGCTCGGGGGCTTGGAAATCCTTTGATTTCCAAGGGCCAGCAAGATAATAGCTGGTCGGTAGGGTGGACACTTCATTTTGGCTGACTAAGAGGATATACAACCTGCTACAACCTATGGTGACTAAGAGGATATACAACCTGCTACAACCTACGGTCTACTAGCATCAGTATCAGGTAATTTCCTTGATTATTTATTTTATTTAATTATTATGTGGAAACGTACTCTGAAACCTGCATATACCTTCTTACTGATTTATTACTGTGAACATATTCTTATGCGAAAACCACAAATTGTTGAAGGAAAATATTGATATGTTAGTTATTCTTTAAATATGAATGTATGATTATTGGAGACAACACAGAATGCTAAACATCATTTAAAAGCATAGAATTTTCTTTAGAAATTTACTCACACATACCTGAATGAATTAATACATAGGAAATTAACTTAGAAATTTACTTAGTGCTCTGTTGTAAAAACCAGAGCACTACAAAGTGGCTGCTCCACATACACTTCCTCTTTGACTACACCATTCAAGAAAGCTGCCTTGACATCCATCTGGTGTATCTGCCACTTCATCACTACATCTAGGGAAAGTACTGTTCTGATGGAAGTGTATCTAGCTATAGGAGCAAAAGTCTCTTCATAATCTATCCCCTTTTTTTGGGAGTAGCCACGAGCTACAAACATTGGCTTGTATTTCTGTATGCTGCCATCTGCAACATGCTTGATCTTATAGATCCACTTGGAAGTCACAACAAACTTCCCTTCTAGTCTTGGGACCACATCCCAAACATCATTCTTTATGATCGACTTGTATTCCTCGATCATGGCATTCTTCCATTACTGCATCCCGGATCCTGGGAACTTCATATTCTTCAATATCTTCAATAGATAGTTTTATTTGTACTTCATTGTGCGAACAAATGTTGTAGTCCTTCTTTTGTAGGTGATTGTACATGATATTTCCAACAATTCAAATTCAATTGCATGATTAGAAACTTCTCATAGTTTACAGAACAAAGTCTTACACATAAAGGCATATGTCATACAGTGATGCAATTATTTTAACCAATGCTTCAATACAACATTCATCCATATCCCATATTCATACAGTAACTTTCTAGATGCCCTCCATCTCTACCAGAACATTGTTAAGAGTTTGCACTACTCCCAACATGTCAGCAAAGATGTTTCATTCTAGATAAGTAGATGGAATGTTTTACCCATCACATGCATATTCATAGTATACTTTTCATTAATGCAATTATTATAATATGCATAATAAACAACTTAAGTCTAGGAACATAAGTATATACATCATTGAACAATATTATTTAAACAATTAGATATACAATAAATGACAATTACTACATAATGTAATTTTGTATCGCTTCGGCTTGAAATAAAATTACGGCTTTATTCTTGGAAAAAAAAACAATAAATGACAATTCAAATACTTATCTTTGTTTGTTTGTTGGGTGGACTCCCTCTCAATATTTCCATCCTTGTAGGAGCTACTAGAGTCTTTGATAGTGTGCACCTTAACCAATCCTGAGAGGTTCTTCCTTTCTGCAACTCCATTCTGTTGTGGAGTGTAAGGAGTGGTCAACTCCCTCTTAATCCCTAAAACACTACATAACTTCTTGAAGTCTTTTGAAGTGAATTCTCCACCATTGTCGGATCTAAAAGTCTTGATCTTCTTTTTAGTGTGGTTTTCTATCAAGGCTTTCAGTTCCTTGAATTTGTTGAATACTTAAGCTTTGTTCTTCAAGAAACAAATCCAAGTCTTCCTAGAGAAATCATTAATGAAAGAAACATAATATACATACCCAGTCGGAGAATAGGATGACATCGGACGGCATACATCGGAGTGGATAATTTACAAGATTCCTCATGCCTTGCTTTCACTGCTTGGAAATTCCTTCTTTGTGTTCTTTACTTTTGCACATCCTTTACAAACGCCTTCATGCTTTGACTGGATTTCAGGAAGACCTTCTATCATTTTTGTTGCAATTGGTAGTGACCTATAGTGTACATGAGCAAGCCTTCTATGCCAAAGTTCACTTGGCTCCATGGATTCATGTACCATGGCATGTTCAGGTTATCCCTTCAATTTGTACAATCCTCCCTCTTTATCTCCAATCACTATTGCATCATCTATAGTTTTACCTTTAGGCCACATAAGTACTTGGCCATCCACAAATGCAACTCTCATCCCTTTTGCATCCAAAGATGATATGGAGAGAAGGTTCTTCTTGAGTCCAGGTACATATAGAACATCTTGCATCTTCAAAGACATCCTAGAGTCTAACTTGTAGAAGGATTCACCACATCCTTTTATGGGGTATTGATAGTCATCCCCAAGTTTCACCTTATGAGGTGACTCATGTTCAGATAGATCTATAAGAGATTCTTTGAATCCCTTCATGTGTTTAGAAGCCCCAATATCAATAAGCCAATCATTACACCCATGTGTAATAGTACCTATGAGAGTAGAGATTAGAACATATTCATCATCGCTTGAAGAGTCTTCACTTTCTACCTTATCCTTCTTCCTGGGAGGTTCATCATCCTCAGCAGCATGAGCATGATATCTCTTCTTGTTGCTCTTCTTTTTGTTGTTGTTGTTGGAGTTCCTTTTGTTCTTGGGACATTCTGAAGCAAAGTGTCCCTTTTCATTACAGTTGAAGCATCTTAGATTTTTCTTATCAATTTGATGATGGCGGTGTGAAGATCTCTTGTGATAAGATTGCTCCCTCTTGGGATTACTTCTCTTGGTGTGAGCTGTGAGAGCTTGATCTTCATTTCCCATATTTTCTTCTTGGACCAAAAGCCTATCTTCTTCTTGTGAACATTCCTCCCATAGTCTACTAAGGAGATCAACTTCCTTCTTGCACAAATACCTTGGATGAAGGAGTCCCATGACCTAGGTAGGCCATTCAAAGTGGGCATGACAATTTCTCCATTCTCCACTACTTCGTCCACATCTTCAAGTTGTTCCTTGATTTGAGAGACCTTAGTGAAGTAGGATTGTATGGTCTCTCCATTCTAGAACTTTACCCCTTTCAATTGATTCTGTAGAGTCATTTTCTAATTTATATTCTTTCCTTCAAACAACTTGGTCAAAGATTCAAACATCTCCTTAGGTGTCTTTAGGGAAGACACATGGGGTATGAGATGGTATTTTATAGAATCAACAATTATTCTCTTGGCTTTGACCAAGTTCTTGTGTAAGGCCTTAGCCTCGTCTCCCTCTGGAACTGGAACCTATTAACTTATATAGGTGTCCAATATATTCTCTTCTAGGATTAACCCAATCCTATACTTCCATGCTCGGAAGTTGTCATCTCCTTCAAGCTTAATCTCAAGCTTGGTGTGGTGAGACATATTAATGAGAAACTCAAATGGAAATAAAAGATTTAGGTATTACCACTTGATTTGTTGAAAAATGGATCTGGAGTTGGATTAGGGTTTGTCAGAGAAACCTTAAAAATTCAAACTTTGAATTCCAAGCTTTCGAATGGATGGAAAGATGCACCTTGCTGAGTTGATCAAGCTGGTATACTTCAATTTTGAAATATGCAAAATTTGACCCCTCAAAATTTGCTTTGAAACTTCTCGATTTCCTTGACAAGATCCCGAACTAGGGTTTGATATTTCCCGGGGTTCTACCCAGCCAAAAAGTTCGATCTTGTGCTCTAAATTTCAATTTTTTTGAGGAGCATACAACAGTGGTCACAAATTCCAAAAATTTCAACTTTTGCAGAAACCCTAATTTTTCACCCTTCGGATCAAAATCCTAATTTAGGGATTGGTGAAGCCTGACCTTCTTCCCAACCAAAAATTTTGATCTTGGTCTCTAAACTTCGATTTTATTTAGGGGCATCCATCCATGGTCTTGGATTCCAAAAATTCCAACTTTCTCCGAAACCCTAATTTCCTACAGTAGTGACAGGCCAAAAACTAAAAGTGCTCATAATTGAATTCTGTCTCGAGAGAAAGATGTGCCCTTTCAAGGAGAGATAGCCTAGCCTCCTTCCTTTGATGATCTGAGGAGAGAAACCCAAATATTAAGAAGCCCTAGCTTCCGCAGTTGCACAATGTCTTCTTCTTAGCATGACTCCACTTCCATGTTAATTTTTCAATAATTTCATTCAAACATTATCTAGGATCCTACAAAGAGAATAACAAGCACAACATAATAATCATAAACACAAGAGACACAGACTTTCCTCGATGAAAACCAAGAAGGTGAAAAACCCCACAACTTCCTCAGAGATAGAATAAGCCACAATACAAGATCACAATGATCAAACCCAAAATAGATAACTCCAGCAGCTACTCCTCCTCCACTTGTGCACACTCCCCTCTTAACTAATGTGAGTTGGATTAGTGAGTGAATGAATAGAATGAGACACACTCATTCTCTATTTATACACAAATTAACCTGCCGTTAACTCTAGCTGGGATGACCTCCTAAGGAAGTCTAATAACCCACTCATATAACATAATCAGGGCCGACCCCACACTAGTGGTCCAATAACCCATCAAATATAAGTTGCGACACTTGCAACACTTACGACACTTGCGACACTTATGTAGCTGGGGCTTTAGCCCCTTCTTGTGCAAATGAGCACCTGTCAGGATTATGGAATCCTTAATAGCAGTATGAAAGTAAACAACAATAAACTAAGTACAAATGTTTTCAAAGGGAATTGGAGACCTCTGTGTAGATTTGGCTCTCGACGCGTTTCGGACTCTATAGTTGAGTCCATCTTCAGGAGAAAATGCATCTCAAAAGAACAACCACCACGAATCTACATTTTAATAATGTTAGTTTGTTTCTCAATTTTATTTAAAAAGAGCCGACCTAATTGCTATAAAAATTAATAATAATTAATGTTATTTTATTATAATCCAATCTAAAATTTTATTTTTATTTTTGTTTATTTAAATTTAATATTAACAAATTAATCTTATAAAAATGTTTCTTATTAAATTAAACATATTATGTTTCTAGATTATTCTTTAGCATGTTAAAGTAAAATTTTTTAGTATATAAATGTTAAGATCTTAATTTTTACAAATAATAATTCTAATTGTTTTAATTTAAATTAACAAATAATTTTAATTTTTTACCTTCAAAACTTCAAACTTTTACATTAGTTTTTAAAACTTCATACTTCATTAGTTTTTACTATTATATGAATTTTATTAAATTTATTAAGGTTTATGAGGTTGAGTATAATAAATATAATAATTTCTAGAATGTTGATATGTTTAAGTTTCATTTTAAATCCTTAAAATTTTTTAAAACCTTCAATTTTTATAATTTTTTTGTTTATAAGGTTTTTTAAACTCACTTATTAAAAATTAAATTTATTACTTTAAAATTATTAAGTATATAAAGTTTTAAATTTTTCTTAAAGTTATATTTAACATTAAAAATTTATTATTTTCAAAATTTATTAAAAATTTTATTTTTATTTTTATTTAACTTATACAATTTTTATAATTCGTTAATTTTTATCTTTTTAATTTTAATTATATATTTTGGAGTTAAATTTTTAAATTTAAAATTTAAAACTTTATTTATTTATGTTTTTATTCCGAAGGGAATGAATGATTGGTTTCCAAGAATCACCTAGGTTAAGACCATCGTCCCTATTGAAGTTTCTAGGGTGTTTCTCAATTTCGATCGCTTCACGTATGCGTCTTCTATTGTAGTTCTCTTCAATTGCTATGACTTTTGCTTCTTCAATGCAAACATGGTGGTTTGTCATTGACGAATGCTCAGCCACGGCTGATTTCTTAATTCTTTCATGACTAACATCTGCACAATGCTCTTTCAGTCTTGTCTGAATTGAGTGTCCTGTCTCCCCTATGTAAACGTCTTCACATGAGCACGGGAACGAATAAACACCTTTCCTTAGTTTCGGGTCAATGGGGTCTTTAGCTCTATCTAACAAATTTCTTAGGGAGTTAGGAGGGCAGAATATCGTTTTAATATTCTTCTTCCTCAACATTTTGGCAATCTTATCTGTTGTTCCTTGGATATAAGGGAGAAAAGTTCTTCCTGCTTCTTCTTGTCTGTTGTTACGATTTTTATTTTCTAAGCCTTTGGCTCTTCTGAAAGCCTTGTTGATATCTTTTCTTTTATAACCATTGTTTTGGAGGGTTTTATTTAGGTGTCTTAGTTCATCGTCAAGGTGTTCCTTATCAGAGATCCTCACAGCTCGTGTAGCAAGTGTGTGCAATATTCCAAGTTTTTGTGAAGGGTGATGGTGTGAGTTGGCATGTAAGTATGTGTCTGTATGGGTTTTCTTACGATACACCTGGTGAGCTAGGGTGCCGTCTTCCTTCTTAGTGATTAGTACGTACAAATGACTGAAGGAAATGACATTAAACAGTAAACCTGAGCTTAAACATGTGCATGAAATAAAATATAACTTGAAACAATAAACGGTACACTTGAAAAAACTATAGAATAAAGAATCTTTTTTTATATTATGGGCAAGCAAAGGGCTTGCAAAAACACATTTACCTCAAAGATGAGGAAGGTGGAGTTCTGGCAGTGTGCTTCGGAGCTCCTTCGTTCGGTACTCTTCTCTCCAATGCTTTGATGGTGGCTAAAATTTTTATCTCAAGGGGAGGCCAAAAGGCACAAAGATGGATGGCTTAAGGATTTGGAAAAAATTCAGTAGCATGAGGGTAGAGTGAGTGAGGGATGATGAAATGAGGGGCCTCCACCCCTTTTTATAAACTTGGATTAGGGTTTTAGGGCTTTTTAGGGTTTTTGCCCTATTTTATCTTTTTTTCTTTTTTTTTCTTTTGGGTTTTATTCCCTATTTGTTTGATTTTGACCCTCTTTTGGGGTTTTAGTATGTTTTTGAGGGAATTTTTGGGTATTTTTAATATCCATTTGGGTTTTATGGGTTTTTGGAGGCGAGGTTGGTAGGAAATTTGGTCAACATTGGTGTATGTCCAAAGGGATGAGTTAGTGAGCACTTTTTTGGTGGTAACAGATTTCCCCCTGATGTGTGAGGGTAGGATCTCATCATATGGCCGACAGACATCATAAGTACTGTGGTTTTCCTAGGTAATAAGCATTGGGATGGAGAAGAGCACGAACTTACTAGAGACCAGAACAAAGGGTCTGTATTGATTGCCAAGAACTAAAAATACATGTATTACTGAGGAGTATCTCAACATATGGACGAGGCGGGCATACCCATGCTCGTTGTCAAGATATAATAATGGTGTCCATGAAGGGGGACTAGAACAATACATGAGAAAACTGTTGTGTACATCATATTGGTCCAGAGGGGATGCAAATCTGGGACATACCCATGGCATAACCATGGTTGATGTGAAAAAACTGATATACTGGAAAACGTTCATCACTCTGATTGTGGTACCAGAATGATTGATAAAAATGTTGGATCTGAGGGTGTCCAATAACTGTGAGTCAAAGAACCATGTTACTGGGGTAGTTTCATGAAACTGTCGCCATGCATAGCCCGGATATCTATAGGATCATATGACTCGTTGTTTCCTCTGGTAGACTCACAAATGTGCTGGAGTCAGGTGACATCCGAAGTCTTCTACTAATAACTGAAATGATCAATACCCTGTATGAATTTCAACGATGCAATCAAGGTGTTGACGTCAAGCATGTGAGAAACAATCATGTGGAGAGGCACTAAGGACTCCTTTCAAAATGATCCATAGGAACTCACTGCTGATGGCGATGAGTTCAAGGCACAGGGACCTCTCGGTCTATCCTCTGGAATAGATTCGTTGGCGTCGATAGAGGGAGACCTTGCAACTACCAAGGCAATGATGTTTCCTTGATAGGAGCGTGTGGTGTACAACCAAGATGTGATAGTACTAATGGCGGGACTGACGTACTGTGGGGACGGGGAATAACTGGGGCCATGGAGTGGGAGGACTCAAATTTACTTTATTCATAACATGATGACATGAATGACCTAGCAGCTTATGAAACTAAATTTTACGTATGGGAATCATAGCTTAAGGGATAAGGGATAAGTACTGCAACGGAAAATACTCAGGGGGATCTACTAAAGGATCATACCCAGAGACTCTGAAGGTGACATTTTGAAGAATACTCTGAATAAAGGAAACCAAGATGGGGAAGCTATCGTAACAATGCAATTATAAATGCTTTGGTGTGGCACTGAGAGGCAGGGATGGGGCCTTCTTCATGGTTTAAGGAACTCAAAGAAGGGGTGAAAGTATGCTAAAAAAATGATACTCTCGTGTGGATTTGTGCGAGCCCAGGACAGTTAATGCTCATAAGTGCTTTCAATTTTAAGGAGTCTAAAAGCAATAAGAAAACTCTGAAATGGTGGATATGTACCGTCTTGTGGATTTGTACAAGCTCAGGATGGTGATTGCTCGTGGTTGCTTTCACTTTTAGAGAGTCTGAAAGCAGTAAGAGGACTCCAAGGGGGTGCTTTTTCGTGTGTTAGTCTTCAAAGCCTGAAAAGGCGTAAAAGGATGTAGTGAAGAACTCTTCTAGCCAGCGTGACTAGAGTATTCCTTTTTCATAATTAGTCTATAAGGTCAGAAAAAGGTGTAAACTTATACCAGGCAGATGCCCTTTCAGATACTTTTAGCGAGCAGGCAAGGAAGCAAGATTGCTCGAAGATCTTTTCATGGTTTTAGGAGTCATAAAAGAGCTCAACAAAAACTCCCTAAGTGCCTTTTTCGTAAAGGAATTGCTCGGCCCAAAAAAGGGGTAAATTTATACTGAACAAAAGTGTTGGTGAGGCAAGGAGGAAGTGTTCGATCAAGGCATAAATATGGGTATCCAGCAGAGTTATAGGGGGGGGAACACTAATGGGGCCTCCTTGCGGGTTGATGAATGGCAGCAAAACAATGTCATAATTGTAGTATGGATGGAGTGGATGGCTCATGGATAGGTTGTGATGCACGAACTTGTAAAGAGTCGGCGGTGGCCGATGTGGCACGTAAACTGAGGTGGCAAGGTGTAGGGACACAATGTCCAAACGTTTTTAGGTAAGGGAGAGAAATGATCTCAAGCCTCATCATGAGTGTGAAAAATGGAATCCAGTGGTATAAAGAATGTCGAAAATGGGTGACGATGAAGTGGCATGCAAACCGAGGCGATGAGGGAAATTTGAAAAATGCCCAAAAGATTTGGAGGTGAGAGCGAGAAATGATCTTAAGCATCATCACGGGTGCGGAAAACTAAATCCGGTGATATACAGAATGTCAGAAACAGACAACAGCTGAAGTGGCACGCAAACTGAGGCAATGAGGGGCATTAAAATAGGCCAGAAAAAGGTGCCGTTGAAAACTATAAACTGACTAGACCACCACGAAGTTGTAGCTGCGCTGAGTGCATTGGTATCAACGGTTTGAGAAATGGGCCTCAGATGATCCCGTAATGGAAAAAGGAGAATAAGGCCAATCTCTATAAATAGTAAGTGGTCCCCCATAATAGGTGTCATTTGTGCATGGTGAGTTTGACAGAGCATTAGAGGAGGTCGGAGGTAAAAGTTGAATTTGTGGGAGATTTCACCGATGGATTTGCATTCTGGGAGTTGCAGGTAAGAGCCAATGTCCTTAGCTTTGTCATTTAAGAGTTTTTGTATTTTTTTGGGTCTTTGGGGGGTCGTACCAGCCATAAATGGGAACCTATGTGGCATAGCGCGGGTTTTCGATGGTTTGGTGCGATATGGAATGCGGCAATGGGGGGCATGGCTGCGCTGCAAAGCATAGTTTTCTTCACCAAAGGTGCGGTTTAGGCTGCGCTGGGGTAACCAGAAATCTGCGGTGTGCCTCACGAGTGGACCCATGCTGGTTGCACTCTAAAGCGTGGCATTCCAAGAGGAAAGCGCGCTTTAGAGCGCAACTAGGGGGTAGTTTGGTCTGCGATGTGGACTGCGGATTTTCGGTAGGAAAGCATGGTGTGAAGTGCAGGGAAATGATTGGTGAATGCGTTCTGGAGCATGCGTTTCAAGGGAGAAAGCACGCTCCAGAGGGTTGTGTTTTATTTTTTATTTTTTATGGGAACCTAATGAGATTTATTGTTGTTATTGGAAAGATGCTAGAGGTTGGATGGCGAGAGTGGGAGGTTTCTCCCAACATCCGTAGTAACCTTCGGATAGAAAAAGGGGTTCGGGAGGCACTAGCTGATAGTGGGATCCTAAAGTTTGTAGAGATCCCATACATGCGTCCAGCACCACTGTTGCTGAACAAGTTAGTTGAGTTCTGGGATTCTGATATCGAGGCTTTCATGATCCAGGGCGAGCAGTTTGATTTGAACTTAGCCAATGTATACTTCTTGACTGGGTTGTCCCAGTTAGGTATGGTTTCCGAGACTCAGCCGAGGAGGCCAGGGAATGTCTTGATGGAGACTTTACTAGAGAGACATTGTTTTCCTATGGCGGTGGTGAGTGGGTCTTCACTCATGTTATGTGACATAGAGAGCTCGGTTACGCAGGCTATTGCAGTGGCAGTGGTATGAGTTTTGTGTTCCCATGGCCCTAACCAGATCATGGGAGGGCAGATGTTATTGATAGAGAGCGTCCTTAATGGGACGTACTATGCATGGGGACAGATGTAATTGACCGTTGTTCGGTGAGAGCTGAGCAAGGTTCAACACCTGGGGAAGGAGTTTTGTTTCCTATATTTTCTGTGTGCCTTTTTCTTTAAGCGGGTCCAGACGTTGCGGCCTCATCGAGCTATATGAGTGGTGCCCTCGACCGTGCCGCGAGTGCGGCAAAGGGACGAGATGATGACTCGTAGGGGTGGAGGGCTCATGGGCCATTTTTTCACCGAGGAGTTGTTCTTATAGTGGATTCAGATACCGATATCCATCAAGGATTATCCATATGTCGAGATGGACTTTCAAGGGGATCCAGAGATGCCGAGATCCCCTAGCCAGGCTTGGGGCCCAGATAGTATGTTTGTTTAATTTCAGTTCGATAGGTTTCGTGTATGATATCATTTTGTAGTTGTTGGACCTGCATTGACATTTTGGTGTTTTTTTCTGGAAGATGTGGGATCGTTACCACCGCTGGGTTATAGGCTACGACGAGGGCATGTCGAGGGGGTGGACCCAGTCGGGCGAGGACAGGGTCGTCGCCGGAGTGTTGCAGTTACTCTGGATGTTTTTAGGTAGGGGATTGATCAGATCCTGGAGGGGATCTCGAGCAATGGCTGGAAGTATTTGGATTAGGAGCTGATTGATATTTGTTATGATGCTCAACAGGATTGGAGGCCTATTATGATGTGCATTGCGATTGTTGCACATATAGTGAGAGCATTTGCTCGAAGGGATGTACCTTATCTTGGGGAGGATGAGGAGGATGAGGAGACCAAGGAGGAGGATCCTGAGGAGGGGCTTCTTGAGGAGGATCTGGGAGAGGATGAGGAGGCAACACGGGAAGCTACAACTACTGCCGCTGAGGCTGGGGGGTCAACAGGGGATGATGAAGATGAGGACTAACGGGAGGAGTCTGACTAGGTAGTTGACAGGGCTGCCCCCACTGTGATGATCATGTGGGATTTTTGTATATACGGATCATGATATTCACCGAGGATGTTGTTGGGGCTCCTCGCTATGTTTATATGTATATTTGGGTACAATGGGTACTTATGACATTTTCATGATGATATATATATATATATTTATGGCACATGGATGCCTTTTGTGATGATGTTTTTCTTTCTATGCACGTGGATGCACCTAGCATGATGTTTGTGTTACATGTATGTGGATGCAATTATGTTTATGCACGTGGATGCAATTTATAGTTATGCACGTGGATGCACTTATGGTTAATTTTCTTTTTGATATTTTTAAATGATATTGTTATGTACATGTGGATGGTATGTATGATTGGTGCCCTATATATGGTGATTCGTGTGCCAGTATAGAATATTATTAGCCATTTGGTCTGCTACACTATTTTGATTGCATGTGACATGAGTGAATGTAATGGATTCAAGCTATATAATCATTTGTTTAGTGCGCAGGAACTTTCTAAAAAGGCAGGGATCCCGTACCTGGTAACAATTGTTGATTTGAGCGACAAGCAGCTAGGAGTCAAGAAACACATGAAGGTGACATATGCCCATATGGAGGGAAGCGGTCAGTAGACTGGCCATGGAATCGTACTCAGCCAGGTTGTTGGTATCAGCGCCTATGCACACTCCATCAAGGTGGATGAGCTCATGTGAGGGGGAATATAAGACCCAAGCTACAGCAGTGAGGTTCGGGGACCAACGACTTGCGCCATCAGCGAAACCAATGTATTGTAGTGGGAGGGAGTTCATCTGTGATCATGCAGGGTAATGAAAATGTAAGGTCAGAGATAAAAAAGGGTGGGAAACAAAAAGGGGAATGAAACTATACAAAAGGGGACTGGTGGGTCCTCAAAAAGGTGTTATGGGCATAAGCGTTTAAGGTACAACCCATTCCGAGGATTGTGCAATAGGGTCCCTTTAGAATCGGTGAGGATGTATGCCCCATGTCCCAAACAGGTATGCACAATGTATGGTCCTTGCTACATGGATTCAAATTTTCCTTTCCTGGTCTTATTGTGTGCTTGGTCATAGACTAGGAAAAGGTCTCCTTCCCTGAAATTGCACGGGTGAACGTGTTTATCATAACCCACTTTGGAGTGGTTTTTTGCAGCTTCGATGGTTTGGAGAGCCATCTAGCAATCCTCATTAGCTTCTTCCAAAAGTAATAGGAATTGTTAAAGTGGGGAGGTATCGGGAAGGAGTTTTACAGCTATATGGAGGGAGGTAATCTAGCACTCTATGGGAAGGATCGATTCTACGCCGTGGACCAGGTGGAAAGGGGTGAACCCTGTGGTGGTCTTAGTGGAAGTTTGGTAAGCCCAAAGTGCTGGAAATAACATGTGATGCCATTTGGACTTATGGCGATCTACAGTACGTTGAAGAATGGTCTTCAGTATTTTGTTGATGTCCTCTACCTGACCATTCCCTTGAGGGTAATAGGCAGAAGAGTATTGATGCTTGAATTTAAGGAGGATAGACAGTTCTTTCCAGATGGCATCTTCAAAGTGGCTATCGTGGTCAAACACAAGTTGTTGGGGGACACCGAACCGACTAATGAAATGATTAAAGAAGAAACAAGCTGCAGTGTCAACTTTGCAATTGAATGTGGGCATGGCTTCGACCCATTTGGTGAAGTAATCCACAACGACTATGATATACTTATGACCACCTGTTGAGATTGGGTTGCATTCCATGAAATCGATGGCCCATTTGCAAAAGGGGCCAACAGTGACGACTGGGTGGAGTGGGGCAGGTGGGGTTCTTTCTTTAGGTGCAAAGAGTTGGCAGTTGCGGAAATGTCTTACTGCAATGATGCAGTCGGTGAAAAGGGAGGGACAAAAATACTTGGCATGAATGACTTTTTGGGCGGTGGCCATCCCTAAAAAATGTTCACCACAAGCTCCACTATGGCAATCATTAATGACTTGTTCGGCCTCATCGTAGGTGAGACAACAATGTAGAATGGTGTCGATACCATGACGGCATAACAAATCTCCTAAGAGAAGGTAACATGAAGCGTGATGACGTATGCATTGACGCTCATCACGGTCGAGATCCGGTCGAAATTTCTGAGTGCGAAGGTACACCAAGATATCATTGTACCAAGGGTCATCTGAAGAAATGATAAACAAATGATCGTTTGGGAGACTAGTATGAATGGGGGATGAACTAGATGATGATGGAAAGTTTGTCATAAGTTGTGCCAAAGAAAGGTCCTTGACGCTCTTAGGTGTTGTAAACGTGAGGTCATATTCTTGGAGAATAACGACCCACTTAGCCACACGACCTTGAAGTAGGTGACAACTCAAAAGGTAAACCATAGGATTAGAGTTGGCCACAACAGTATTTGTGCACAACAATATATAGTGACGGAAATTTTGTATGGATAAGACGACATCTAGGGCCAACTTCTCTTCAGGAGGGTAATGCAATTGTGGGCAAGACAAGGTTTGGCTCACGTAGTAGATTATGTGCTCTTTTCATGCACTATCTTCTTGAACAAGCACCCTGGAGACGGCGTGTTCTGATGCCTAAACATACAGGATAAAATGCTTTGATAAATCCAGGGGGAGATCAAAGGGGCGTTAGTTAAGGTTGTTTTAAGGGTTGTGAAGGGTGATTGAGCTTGTTCATCCCAAACAAATGGGTTGCGGGTACGAAGTAAGCGGAGGAAGACATGGACCGTCGTGGTGTAAGAACCCTAAAATTATAAAAGCCAATAAATAACAATTAATACTAAATATGGATTCAGATCTATGATCCAATACAAGAACCTGATAACATGTAAAAATGATATAAAATCCAGAAACAAACAAGAACATCATGCATAGAAGATCGACAAAAACAATGGGGATCTAATCATCAATAATAGAAAATATGTTGTAATAATTATTGAGCCATACCTAATTGGATGATTGATAGCTACCATTACCTTAACAGCTCCAATAGTGTAACTGAAGGTGGGGGGACGACTCTCCACCCAACCAATCCCCAGCCAAAGGCTGAGGCCCCCAAGCCCCTAACAATTAACCTTATTCTAGCAATATCTTGCTTTACTCTCCTCCAGAGCTCCTCTTCCAAGATGGCCAAAGACAAAAAAACCCCTCTCTTCACTTTTTCTCCTTCTTTTATCTCCTCCTTCTCCCATTTTCTTAATTTCTTATTTAATGCAATTTGTTTTCCCTTATTTTCTTTCATATTCCCAATTATATTATTATCTTACATTATTTAATATTTATTATATTAAATATTCTCTATATTTGTATATGAGGGTTGTTACATACTCTCCCCCTTCAAGAAACTTCGTCCCGAAGTTATAATATTCAAGCAATAAATACAATACTTATTGAATCAATCAATCAAGTAAATACTAGAATATATAGGTATCTAGTACTATTGTGAATCTTAGAGATTTATATGTGTGGCCACCACATAGAAGTCTCCAAACCGCACTAATACAATCAAACGCCCTAATTTACAACATGCTCCTATGTAATTCCCTATGAATCTAGTATGCAACCATATAAACAATCATGCATCATACATACATAAGCATTAGATAATTAATTAATTATTAATGATGGTTTGTTTACTTCCTCTTTCCTTACTCACCCTCTCCCTGAGAATCATACTATCTGATCAACCTCCCTACACCTCCCCTCCAACTTCGGATGGTCCCGCTCGCCATGGCATGAGCCCTCTACTGTAACCTGTCCACAGATCATACAGTAAGAATCAGAATTTCCCTGGGAAGTTGCTGTGGCATTGCTACCTTCCCAACTTCTGGTAATAATATGGCCTCATCAGATTCTAACGGAATTTGGGCCTCATCGGTTCTAGCCGGCATCTGGTTCCCGGTACCTCGATCCTGATACTCCCAATACCCCCGATCTTGATATCAGGATCATTATACCCGAGGAATCTTGAAAGGCTAGCCTAAACATCCTCCACAACACCCTCAAGGCACTAGCCCTAGCCATCAGAAGTCCTTCTCCATAAACCTCCCTCCTGGTGAGTATGTCTCCAACCGTGGACTCTGGTCACATCAGAAGTTCTCCGGGAAGTATCTGTGGCACTACCACCACTAGTACAAAATGAGAGATAAGTGACCAAAAAAATGACCAAAATCCACATATAAATGACCACTTTTGAGTTGGTGACCATTGGTAGCAAATTAGTGGCCATATATCACGCGACCAAAAATGTGGTCATATTTAGCTTGGTCATTTATAGCTTAACTTGTGATCATATATTTGGTCATTAATTTGGTAATATATTTGGTCAATAATGGTCACATGATAAATGACCGCTAATTTGCTACCAGCGATCACCAACTCAAAAGTGGTCATTTATATGCATATTTTGTTCTTTTGTTTGGTCACTTATCTCTCATGTTGTACTGGTGGTCGTTTATATGCAAATTTTGGTCATTTTTTTAGTCATTTATCTCTTTTTAGAGGTTTCAGAATATAAATAGGGCACGGTGGAATTGAACCACCAATCTCCTGCCTATAAGGTAGGTGCTCTACCATTGAGCTAGCACCCTTAAATAGAATTCCTTATGGATTGATATGAGAATAAAATTCTCAACAGTTAACACCATCGTTCCAAATTCTGGAAAAAGGGTCACATACCTAGGTAAGAAACAAAGATTACCTAATAGTCAACAAAAATGGTCATGTTAATGATTAAGGTGCCATTTAACACAAACATTTTTGTATTAAAAAAAAAAATCATTTCAAAGCTTGATCTAGGGGGCAAAACAACAGACCCATAAATACCAGAACTCCCTAATGAAAGTATGACAGCAATATTAAAATCCCTGATTGTCCTAAATCAAACGACTACCATATAGGGATTATGATAGACAGCGGAGCTTTAATTTCAGCAATAGGAAGAGGCATTAACAATTGAGATTCATAAGCTATGTTCAAAGCCACAGAGTTGTTCTAGGTCCCAAAATAGGCTCTTCTAGTAGCCTCTAGGCAAGGTAGCTCTAACTTTCTAAGCATTGGTAGTTTGGAGCGAAATATTACAAAATGAGATACCATGACAGAAAGTAAATGCAAAGGTCCAAATAAGATCGGAATGGAAAGAAAATTCCTATCTTAAAGTACCTTCCATGTTTCCTTGAAATCATAGGTCATCGATTATTGCTATTTAAATTTAAGAAACCACTAAGAGCAATATTTTAGTTCAATAACGATGTTAAGAACTTCATTAAGGCAGCACATCTCCACTACTGTGAATGCCCTCCTTATGAGTCCTTGGTATTGCTACAGATATGTCTGAAGTGTTTGGAAAGTAATTAATATAGTTGAGCATTGGTGTCAAGAACTGTAATCCCAATATTCACTTCATCTTGTATGGAAAAAGACTAGAACCAAAATTTTCATGGAAATGGTAACAAATTTAACCCACCCACACCTATGATAAAGACAATAATATTGAATACCAAGAAATAAACTAGGATAAGATATTATATGCTTTGCATATCAATCCTTTCGTTGCAAATAGACCAAAAATATGAGTTATTTCTAGCATTTTATGTGTTCCTATTCTTTGTGAACTAACACTGTATAAAACCCATTTACATTTATGAAGCAGATCTTGCTAATGCACAAGGAAATATCATCCACTTACTAAAATGAAAGAGTTACACTACCTAAAATTTTCATGAAAACCTTGGTTGGTTCACATTCATTTCCATTAATAATATCCAACGTAAGACAAAATGCAACATATCTTTATTTTACAAGGCATTGACATTAGGTATAATTCTACTCACACTCTGGAGCCGTTGATGAAATCCTTCATCATTTGAATCCTTTAGATCACTAAAGGAAGGGCGCACAGGTGATGTCTGTGTAGGCTGTGAAGTGGGTAGTTGAGAAACATTAGCATCTTGGGAATCATGATCCCTCAACCAGAGAAAAAGGTGCTAATATAGTATTGCCAAAATCATCAATAAAAACTTTATCAGTAGGAGGAACACTTTCTTTGGATTTCAAAGGAGAACTTGCTTTAGCTTTTGTTCCAAAACGCATCCAACTTTGTAAATCAATGTGTATTTTGTCAGAATTCCTTCGCAGTACATGTTCATTAATACCATCATCCTCATTTTGTATTAATAGATACACTTTTTTTGAATGAAAATCCCTTAAAAGAGATGTGACCTCATATTTTCCCAGGGTAGAAGTCGACTGGCAGAGAATGCACGGTTGCATTATAATGACTCAATTAATAAAGTGAGAATAATTTCTTCTTGAAAAAATACACCTCCTGAATGCTGTGAAATGAATCATGCACACTGCTAGTGAAGTGTGCAACCTAAAATATGCCTATCATTCATGCAAACTGGACATTGCTCATGCAAATTCAGTCTTCCCACTGATCTTGCATGCAAACTAGGATATTGGCCATGTAAACTCATGCATGCATGCCATTTTCACATCGTTTTCTTGTTGTTATAGATGTTACTATTATTGTTGCATTGAATCATGTGAACTGTATGTTCGAACTATCATACCACACACATTGTATGCCATCTAAAGTAAGGTGATGATCCCATCCTTATAAACAACCCAATTCATTGCATTCCTGTAGGACCCCTCCTTTAGGGTCTCCTTGAACTGAACCTGTCAACCCGATCCGGCTGGTCCATTGTCGCCATCGTCTTCCATAAAATCCCTCCAGCAAAGCTCGTTTAACCATAGGAGAAGCAACCGTTAGCTTCGCCACCCAACCATAGGCTCATGCTTTCAGTCTCATGGCCTCCCCCGAGCTTTGGGTCGTAGAGCTCACACAAGTATTTCAGAAATTCAGCTTGGGCTTCCCTTCCCACCAGGATTTCTAAGCCAAACCCTTAGATAGCAGCAAGTCTTTGAGGCATTCGAAAATTACGACAATCGTCCAAATTATGGGCCCTTTACCCATTCCCCAAGCCTTCCTTATAAAGGAAAATCTCATGCGACACATGTCGCTTCATGCATAATTACATATTTTTAATTAATTAATTAATTAAAACACTAACCCATCCAAGTGTCAGTTTCTATGGGAAGTGCACCAACACCCCTAAGTTTGCTCTAGTTTGTCCCCCAGATATTTTAATTAACTCCTAGCTTTTAGTTGACTAGGTGTCTAATCTTAGGATTCTATTTTGCTCATAAATAATGATTTCTATTATTTTAAATGCTCAACAAAAATAACTATTCATGTGCAAATGCCTAAATTATTATTATGCATTTGCTAAGTAATAATCTAGAGTTATTCTGATAAGTTTTTATGCAGTTAAATTTAACAATCAAACTCACTAGGATCACGGTGCTGCGCCGTTGGGCTCGTAGTTCCTTAATTTTAATTCCCTGACATGGCACCACTCCGTCGGGTCCAGTCATCCAGGGTTTCCATTCCTTGGCATGGTACCGCATCGTTGGGTCCTTGCTTCCATTATTTCCGTTCTCGACAGGGTACCGCATCGTCGGACCCTTCTGCCACCATCTTTCTGTTTTCACTTGCGGGAACTCTTGTAGGGATTTTAGGAATCATTACCATCCATCCTCCGTCTACATGCTATCCAGGGACTAATGGCGCTGAGGAGTGAGTCCGTTCTCACTGCGCGCCCCTCAACTCGTACGTGACCAGCTCCGTCGTGGCCCACCTCATACGCTCTCACGCATTCCTCTTGAGCAAGCGGATCAGTGCTTATCTGCTCATGCATGGTATTCTTGTCGAAAGTCGACATCGTCGTCGCTCCCCCTGTGTGTGATTTACTCGTACTCTACGACCCTTCATATTCCTTTGTGTGTCCATTGGTGAACCGTTTCACCTGTCTCTACACACATTTCTCACAAACGTAAATTAGTAGCATTGTCCTCAATAATCACAATTTGGTTTATAAATCTATTGCTTCATTAAGCATCTATAATTTACTTAATCATTACTCTTTCGTCTAATCACATAATCAATTGCACAGCTAGTCGTTAAGCATCATTCATATGTACAGTTTTCATATCAAAGTTAATCGTTAAACAACATGAAATTGTCCATTCACAATAACTACCCAAATGCACATATATCAATCAATTGTAATCATAAATATACTCAAAATAAAATCATAGGGTTATTTTATTAATGTTTCAAATAGTCAGGTGACTCAGCAGGTGCCCTCAATGTCTATAGTAGTCTAGGGGCACTACATACACCCCTACTTATTTAGAACTTCGTCCCGAAGTTCAGAATAAAAAAAAATGGAAAGCTATGACGCATCTTAGTTGCGTCCTCCCAAGTTGCAGAGATAGGACTGTATCTGTCCTACTGCACTTTGACTTGATCAATCAGGGCTAATCATTAAGCAAGAACTAATCAATCAATTATACCACTCCACATATATAATTTAATTCCTTAATTCATTTATCAATTATTGTCGTCATTCACATGTTCAGGTTTTCCTCAATCTTTTAAGACATATCAAGGCTCAAGAAACCACTTTATCGAAGTTGTTCGGCTCGGTCACTCGACGGGTGCCCTTAAGGTCCACAGTCATTTTAGGGGCATTACATACACCCCCGCTTATATAGAACTTCGTCCCAAAGTTAAATTTTTTTCTCATACCTTCAACGCTAGGCGTTATCTTAATTTCTATTCTCATCTTCATGTCATTGTATTCTATTTTTCTCCAACAATCATGGCTATAAGCACAAGTGGTTCTAATCATTAGTTTTTTCTTTCATCCAACATTGTCCTAATACATCGTCAGGAATTGAGTCGTAATTTCACCTTATGTAAATCCAATAATACCTTCATAATTTCTAGTATCCACTTAGAGTTTCCATGCCTCCTAGTCATCTACAAAGGTCTACGATGTCCAAATTATCTACATGTTGCGTTGCATCACAAGCCACCCAATAATTGATCAAATCATCAATCAACAACACAAATCTAAGCAAGGATTCAAATCTATTGGTTATCCTCCCTTCACGACGAGGAGGTAAACATCATAAAATATTCGGTAAGATATAATCATGGTTTTAACAAATTAGGACAGACCCTCAAATAGTCCAAAAACCAAATTCCATAAGACTACTTCCAAATCCCTGGACAGTGGTTCTCAATTCGATGGGATTCCTAGTGTCAGAACTTAGCGGCTTAGTCAAACATATTAGGATTTAACTGTTAGTCCTTTCATTGGTAACGCCATGTCCAGATTAATGATTTTATCAAATCCCTTCCTCATTACATCATTTTTGTTGTCATAAGATCACTTCGACAAGCTCATCAAGTCGCACTATGTGTGTTTTCTCAACTTCATCAAGTTCCATCCCGAGGTCTAGTCATCTTTTCATCAAGGTTTCATCATGACCTAAGTTTTAGCTTCATTGCGTTCAGTTGATTGTGTTGTTCATCTTCATGCTTCGTTTTACTAAAATTGTCTTCGTTTTGACCCTTTGGTGGACCTTCCCAATTAATAATTCTTCATTTATCGTTGTCATGGGTACATCAAGTTTGATACCAAATGTAGGGACCTGGATTTATTTATTTATTTTTAAAACACTTATGATTCTAAGAATAATGTAAGTTTCAAGTTAATACTGGATGACTACATTCAATTTAACATTCAAGAGATATTTAATTTAATCCCCTATAATATCGAAATAATACCAAGTTCTCTCTATTATAGTCAATATAATAATTAATCTATAATCCTTAAAAAGGATTAGTATAACTTCTCACTTACCATTTAGCCATCACTATTCCAATCCTTAAAACATCAATTGCATTAAGAGATTTTCTATATTTATTTCTAATGTCCTTATTATATTGAAATAATATCATGCTCTCTTTATTATAGTCATATAATAATTGATCTATATTCATGAAAGGATATTAGTATAGCTACTCACTTTAAGAAATACTAGGTGATATTAGGTTTATTGATTCTCAATTAAGGTTAAATTTAATCTTTTAATAACAATGCTATGACCTCGATTTTAGTCTCATAATCTTCAAGATAAATCTAAATTTAATAACACCATTTAACATTCACTCCAACTATTCGTATGCATTTTATCTAGTAAGTCTGTCATACACACAAACTTTCTTTTACATCTTAACCATAATCAATACAATAAGGTAACCATTAATCTTTCACTAAGGTAACCATTAATCTTTCACTAAAATTTCTTTCTGGACTAATATTGATGCCATGTCACTTATATTAAATCAACTTTTTAACAAAAGTAAGGATGCCAATAATTTTTCACTGTATAACTATAATTTCTAATCGATAACATCGACCACAATTTCACGGTGAGTTCTTGACATTTTAAATCCAATAGGATGTAGCCCTTTTTGATTTAGCTATTCAACATAAATATATGTCCG
Organism: Larix kaempferi; assembly: GCA_027924585.1. Lineage (NCBI taxonomy): Eukaryota > Viridiplantae > Streptophyta > Pinopsida > Pinales > Pinaceae > Larix > Larix kaempferi. The sequence continues at coordinate 14,530,617 of BSBM01000085.1, forward strand.
CAATTAATTTATATGTTTAAAGTATGTTATTTATATATATATATATGAAATACATTCATATCCCATGTATGAGCACAAATAACCATTTAATAAATTACTACCAACTCTAATTAATAAAAGCCATCCCATTTATTTGTCAGTGTAAGAGTACATCACTTTTCCATTTGCATATACAATTCTCAATATATAAATTTGATTATAATGGGCTAAATGAGTCTACATGATTTAAGAAATACATATGTACAGAATTGCTTTAACACAGCTAAAACTTCTCAGACATAAATTTCTGGAAAACAATACATAATCAACTTAACGGAATAGTAGAGAGTTCATTTCTCTTTTTACCAAAAGCTCACTAGAACATTTAATTTATATATAAAAAAAGAGGAACCTAGAGTAACTTGTATCTTTCCTTCTCACCGATTTCGCTAGTGAAGAATTGAGATATTTTATAATCGAAACAAACATTAATTCGACATAACAGAGTGTTCAACCATGTTCCTACCAAAAGGCATTCTAGAAACATAGAAATTAACTTAATTAATTGTAAAGTATCTCTGAGATTTCTTTTCCACTTACTACGTTATTGCAACAAAGATACAGTTATACTGAAATTTAATAATATTATTAACTAGGGTCTCTCTGAGTCTTATTTCCCACTAATTACGTATTGCCATCAAGGATTTGGGAATCGAAAGATATCTCCGAGTTCTTTCCACCAATACACTATTTGCAAAAACGAATATATAATGATAATGGAAGCAGGCAGCGATTATTATCCTACTGAACACGCCTTTGCAAAACAGTTATATAATTAAATTGAAAACAAACTGCCCTTAATAAAATCGAATGCCAGAGTAAACTGGTGTTGCACCCACTGATCTCGCCTTTGCAAATAAATATATAATTAAATTGAAAATCAACTGTCATTAATAAAATCGAATGCTAGGGTAAACTGGTGTTGCATTCATTGATCACGCTTTTACAATCAAATACATAATCATATTGAAAACAGGCTTCCTTCAATCAAATCGAAATCTGGATCATGCCTTTGCAAACAAATATATAATTAAATTGAAACAGCTGCCATTAATGAAATCGAACTCCACATTAAACTTATGTTGCATTCACCAATCACGTTGTTACAAACAAATATATAGTCATATCGAAACATGCTGTCAGAGGTGATGGTATCTTTAATTAAAATTCACAACACATAGAGTCAGTCGATCCACAGATCGATCTGTTCTTAGTTGCTAGCACCACTTCGAATTTTAAAACCCAAAGGCACACAGATCTTGATCGATTGTCAGATCAATCCAGTTCTAGGTTGAAGAAAGTGGATTCATCATTAATTAAATATGCAGATGCACCGACTTTCGACGATCGCCAGATCGGCTCTATTCTTGGCAAATAAAAAAAAATGAATTCGACTTTTAAAAGATTACACAGATGCATATATGTGCCAGATGCCAGATTTAGATCAATGAAGTAATGTTCCAGTAGGGTCGGAATTCTACCCTTTACTAAATCTGGAAGTTGAAATATGCATATTCTGAAATATCGTGGAACACAGAGCGCTGGTGGTGGGGTGTTGTAAGATTGGATTCTCTCTCTTAATAAATCTCGCGATTGAAATATAACTGTACAGATATATCCTGAATTACAGAGCCTTGGAGGTGTGATCAAATCTCTTCCCTTTATCAATCTGGAAATCGAAGTATGAACACATAGCACAGACATAGAGTGTTGGGGGTATGATCAGATTTCATTCTTGATCATATCCGGAAATCGAAATAGGAATACGAAAATGGTACAAACACAGAGCATTGGGGGTGTGATCAAATTTAAAAAAAAATATATTCTGGAACACAATCGTTTTGGTCTCAACTTTGAATGTAGATTCCAGAAATTGAATATAATTTAAGTGTAAGATTTAATTACCAAGGCTATTGTTTTTCCAGAAACACATGAAAGAAACCGAGATCTAAAATTGATCTGAGCATTTAAAAATAATTGAATACTGAATTACAAATGATACGCAGAGATCGAAACTGATCTGGGCGTGAACAAATCGAGAATTGAATTTGCCAAATTTGATGTCAAGATATAAACCGAATTGGATGTAAACATAATGAAAACTGAATTTGCAAGAATTAGACGGTGAGATCTATGCCGATCTGGGTGTGAACAAATTGAAAACCGAATTGCAAAAACAAGGCTCTGAGATCTATACCGATCTGGGTGTGAACAAATTGAAAAGCGAATTGCAAAAATTAGACGCTGAGATCTATACCGATCTGGGTGTGAACAAATTGTAAACCGAATTGCAAAATTAGATGCCGAGATCTAAACTAAAAATAAATAAATTGGTCATTGCAATAAAATGCAAGTAGATTTGGATATAGGGATAGGATACTGTAATTAAGATACAGAACCAATCTCAATAGGGATCTAAAATAAGGAAACCGATCCGGCTATAAAGTTTGAACATTATAATAAAATACAAATCGATCTAGGTATAGAGATTGAAAACTGTAATTGAGATACAGATCCAATCTCAATACGGATCTAAAATAAGGAAACCGATCCGGCTATAATGATTGAACATTATAATAGAATACAAATCGATCTAGGTATAGAGATTGAAAACTGTAATTGAGATACAGATCCAATCTCAATACTGATCTAAAATAAGGAAACCGATCCGGCTATAATGATTGAACATTATAATAGAATACAAATCGATCTAGGTATAGAGATTGAAAACTGTAATTGAGATACAGAGCTAGTCTCAATACGGATCTAAAATAAGGAAACTGATATAAAATATACACGGTTTGGTTAACAACGCTACACTGCAAATCAAGAGGTTTGTATCACAAGTTTTACTGGTTTTTAATACACATCGCAAGACATATATATTTTTCTTTTTGGAACTAAAATGCATACATTTTATAAAAGTCTAAATTCATCTTATATAGCAGAGATCATACATCCAAGCCTCGATAGTATAAGTTCTCATTTAGGGAAGTTCAAATGAAGAGAAAACGAATAAAGTTTAGAAAAGTAAAACCTGTCGAAGAGGTGATTCCAATCGTTGGCGAAGATCACAAATGGCTGCCGTCGATCCAACCCAAGTATTCCAGACTTTACCGAAGACCCCTCGGTAAAATTCTTACCGAACTCATTATAGTTTTCTTGGTCCGGTCAAGGTTCGACCGGCTCTGATACCAAATGTAGGACCCCTCCTTTAGGGTCTCCTTGAACTGAACCTGTCAACCCGATCCGGCTGGTCCATTGTCGCCTTCGTCTTCCGTAAAATCCCTCCAGCAAAGCTCGTTTAACCATAGGCGAAGAAACCGTTAGCTTCGCCACCCAACCATAGGCTCATGCTTTCAGTCGCATGGCCTCCCCCGAGCTTTGGGTCGTAGAGCTCACACAAGTATTTCAGAAATTCAGCTTGGGCTTCCCTTCCCACCAGGATTTCTAAGCCAAACCCTTAGATAGCAGCAAGTCTTTGAGGCATTCGAAAATTACGACAATCGTCCAAATTATGGGCCCTTTACCCATTCCCCAAGCCTTCCTTATAAAGGAAAATCTCATGCGACACATGTCGCTTCATGCATAATTACATATTTTTAATTAATTAATTAATTAAAACACTCACCCATCCAAGTGTCAGTTTCTCTGGGAAGTGCACCAACACCCCTAAGTTTTCTCTAGTTTGTCCCCCAGATATTTTAATTAACTCCTAGCTTTTAGTTGACTAGGTGTCTAATCTTAGGATTCTATTTTGCTCCTAAATAATGATTTCTATTATTTTAAATGCTCAACAAAAATAACTATTCATGTGCAAATGCCTAAATTATTTTTATGCATTTGCTAAGTAATAATCTAGAGTTATTCTGATAAGTTTTTATGCAGTTAAATTTAACAATCAAACTCACTAGGATCACGGTGCCGCGCCGTTGGGATCCTAGTTCCTTAATTTTAATTCCTTGACATGGCACCACTCCGTCGGGTCCAGTCATCCATGGTTTCCATTCCTTGGCATGGCACCGCATCGTTGGGTCCTTGCGTCCATTATTTCCGTTCTCGACAGGGTACCGCATCGTCGGGCCCTTCTGCCACCATCTTTCCGTTTTGACTTGCGGGAACTCTTGTAGGGATTTTAGGAATCATTACCATCCATCCTCCGTCTACATGCTATCCAGGGACTAATGGCGCTGAGGAGTGAGTCCGTTCTCACTGCGTGCCCCTCAACTCGTACGTGACCAGCTCCGTCGTGGCCCACCTCGTACGCTCTCACGCATTCCTCTTGAGCAAGCGGATCAGTGCTTATCTGCTCATGCATGGTATTCTTGTGGGAAGTCGACATCGTCGTCGCTCCCCCTGTGTGTGATTTACTCGTACTCTGCGACCCTTCATATTACTTTGTGTGTCCGTTGGTGAACCGTCTCACCTGTCGCTACACACATTTCTCACAAAGGTAAATTAGTAGCAGTGTCCTCAATAATCACAATTTGGTTTATAAATCTATTGCTTCATTAAGCATCTATAATTTACTTAATCATTACTCTTTCGTCTAATCACATAATCAATTGCACAGCTAGTCGTTAAGCATCATTCATATGTACAGTTTTCATATCAAAGTTAATCGTTAAACAACATGAAATTGTCCATTCACAATAACTACCCAAATGCACATATATCAATCAATTGTAATCATAAATATACTCAAAATAAAATCATAGGGTTATTTTATTAATGTTTCAAATAGTCAGGTGACTCAGCAGGTGCCCTCAATGTCTATAGTAGTCTAGGGGCACTACAATTCCTTCTTAAATCGCCCTACAAAGTCAACATACTAGGTTTCATCTACCGATGTGGCAACTGTTGATGATATTATCTGTAGGTGGACGAGTTGGCACAGAGCTCAATAGTGGTTACAAAACAACTACTATCTCCTAAGCTTTGGATTCAGATACACTGTCTAGGTGGCAACTGTTGATGGTATTATCTGTAGGTGGACGATTTGGCACAGAGCTCAACAATGGTCACAAAACAACTACCAAGTACTAACCATCTCCTAAGCTTTGGATTTAGATACACTGTCTAGGTGTTGCTCCTAATATTCATTTTCAGCACAAAAATATGGACCAAATCCATGACTGCAATTGTAGACCTGCCCACAGGGAATTACGGAAAGAATAGTCCTTTTATCTTGATTACATGGTAGTATTAAAACAAAAGTTTCTATTTCAATGACAAATATTGCAGTAAATGCAGCCTTAAAAATTGGTTTCGAAATGGAACCAATAAGAGATTATGGATCTTCACCAAATTATGATTAGCTTATTTGTAATCTCTCCTAAATTCTGCCATGTCTTTGTGTTAGAATCCATTAGTAGAACCTTTTTTGTGGGTTCTTTCCCTCGCCTTCTTCATAGAATAATTCCAGAATCTGCAAAAGTATAGGTAACAGAATGCCTGAAGGAAGTACCTTCCTCCTGAGTCCGACCACTGAGAAAACTTGTAATCCTGATCATGAACTCAAAAACGACTATTAAGAAGCGTGCCAAAGTTCACCCATTTTGGAAAAATTTAGGTGGTTAGATTCCCATTAACAAAGATCAACTCTGGTAAAGTGCTCCAAACAGCTTCAGAAAAGAGGATATATATAAATTATTGTTATTGTATGTGTTGATATAAACCAGGTGTAAAGCAACAAGAGAACAGTTTCACAATTGAAGTTCATAAGGCAAACTGAGATTTTAAAAAAGATCTGAAAGCTATATTTATATACACATTCAAACAAATGCTCAAAGCTTCCTAGTATGTGGTTTTGGATATATAGCCCTGAAGGGTAAGTGCATTAGGTGTAATCCACCTTGGACATGTCAAATGAAACATGCATCCCATGTTCCCATCCTCACACATTTCTTGGATGCAGGTGAGATATATGTTGCTAAAATGAATAACCTTGGTTGAGATGACATTTTATAGCTATTTAAGTGGTTGTTGCCATGACAAACATCATTTAATTTCATCAAACCTAGAAACTAAATACAAAGAGAACTTCCAGCCCAACAATTCTATATCTTCTCTATGCATGGTAAAGGAGGAGATCATAGAACCTAGAAACTAAATACAAAGGGAACTTCCATCCCAGGAATTCTATATCTTCTCTATGCATGGTATAGGAGGAGATCATAGCAGGGTCTCGGAATCCTTTCTTGATTCCATGATATCTAAGTGAAGGATTTCTCACAGATGAATGTGAGTTTTGTTGTGCACAAAGTGCAAAGACCCTAAGGGTTGATACTGATTGATGTCAATGCATTTGTAGGGAGGATCCAGTTTATCCACCCTTTGAAAGGTATTGACCTAAGGACTACTAGCAACAACTTCCACAAAGAACAGGTCTGCCAACATTTCTAGCTTTCAAATGGGTTTCCTAGAATAAGAAAGTGATGGACATTATCAATATCTAGGGTGTAAACTTGAGTAACGTTCATTCAGACATAATTTTGACTGCCAAAAATATGCTATGTGAATATTTTTGAAGGAAGCAGTATAAATATTATACGATTTGAACCCATATACAACTAAAATCAGTCCAGAATGTATAATGTTTAGATAATTTATTTTGCAAATGATAAACATACTTCAATTCAAAATATTTACAAATTAGGCGTGGAGACAAATAAAATGGACTTGGAATTAAGAAAATGAGGTAATAGAAGACTCGCATAATACTTCTTCAAATTGTATCAGAAAATCATAAGATTACAGTCACCTGACAATTCATAGCATTAAGGGCCATTTTGCAGTTTGCACAACTCTATAAATGAAGAGAAGCTCCATACTTTCACAAGAGAAATTAAATGTTCAAATAAATTTTCATAAATGCCGAGAAACTTTTGTTCACCCATAAAAGAGAATCCTTCAAGCAGTGTGGTATACAAGCTCGCTTTCTGCTAATATTCCTTCTAGGAGGCTTCTTCAGCTCCATGCCATGAATATGGCATGAAGAAACTCTAGGTTTTCTGAGGTCCTGTAAACAATCAATTAGCTCGTTCAAAAATAGACAAACCTATTAAGTTGTTGGTGAATCATTGCCATCATTGTAAATGTGCTCTGACATCTGCCACACTTGAAGAATGTTGTCTTTAGAAACATTGGCAATGACCCATTCTTCAGTTGGATTCCATGAAAAGTCCGAAATCTTGCTTGTGTGTCCACCATTTATGAATATCAGCTTAGGAGGTGCCTCTTCATCATCCTCTGGATTTTTCTCATCACCAATTCTATTGCAAATGAAAAAGGGACTAGTGCCACTTAGCAATAGATTATAGAAATAGTACATGTTCTGCTTTACAATGATATACCTCAGGCCTGAAATAAGCTGATTTTAAAAAGTGGATCTATATAAATCCTTCCTAATCTCACCTACTGAGGTCCCAAACCATTAGTCGTCTATCTGATCCACATGATGCTAATAAAGCCTCATTTTGGGGACTCCATCCAATTTGGAACACTTCTTCTCTGCAAGGACATATACATAAATGTTAGTCATTGTTTAAGGTAGATTTCCATTGAACCTCTCTCCCTCTGTCTCTCTCTCTAAGCCAATAGAATCAAAGAAAACCTCTTACAGATTGAAGCTATACTATGATAATTTTATATAGTAGGTATCATTTCATTTCTCTAAGCAATGTCAAACATGTATATAAGAAAACTTAAACAAGATTATCTAAGCAACAACATCAGATTCTATTTATATTTCCAAAAAATAAACATAAAAAAGAATCATACATGTGGTGCGCACAAGTATGAAGAACTCTATCTAGCTTGCAAATATCATGGAGTGCAACAGTTATGTCTGCAGAGCCCGTAGCCATAATCCATTCATTGAAATGATTGAAAGCAAAACAATTAACCTGGGCATCATCTCCACAAACTATTAGAAGAAAACAACTTTAGAAAAATATGTACAAGGAAAACTTCAAGTTATATGTAAAAATTTTTAAATCTGCCTATAGGAACAAACAAAGAAATGCCTGCAGAGCTCCCTGAACAAATACACCAGTCAAACAAGGAGTATCAAGGAGAAAGAATATAACTATGCTCGATATAACATGCAGTCATGTAAGCTGCAGCTTTGACAGCTACTTTCTCTTACAATAGGTGATAATACTTTGACCTCTAATAGGAAACCAGGAGAGTTTTGAATGTACTAAACAAGGTGATAATACCTCAAAAGATGATGTATGTAAATGGAAGGATAAACTTTTGATATTGAAATATGTGTTAAACAAGTTTTTTTCTGGTTAAATTTTCCACCAAAAACAATTCAGATAATTTAAGGGCTATTACCTCAGCTTGGTGAGCTTCAACAGTATGAAGTGGCTTCTCAGAGTCTTTCTTGATATCCCATAAAAGAAAATGATGGTCATCCCGTATAGACCCAAAGATATAGTGATGAACTACATGCCATGCTAAATCCTCCAATGGTCCATCATGGTACTACAATGTTAATGAGTACCTTACTGTTGTTATTAAACACAAGAGATCACAACACCTAATTCAACTGAATGAAACTCCCCCCCCCCCCCTACACATACATTTTTAACCGACGGGAAAAATTACACAACATGAATACAAGAGCATAGAGAAGAATTATGATCCTTTTGGCAGAAATAAGCACTTTAATTCCAAGATGAATCCCCCGTTATCAAATTTGTAATTTATCATTCCTTTCGTGTTCCTTTGCTAAAAATATATATGGTGTTTGAATAGCTAACCATTTTAGTTATTACATGTCAAAAATATTCATCCCATAAATATTCTCAAGCTCTCAAACCCACACAGATGCTGAAATTTACATCAACAATTCAACATATGAAATTGTTAACGATTGTTATTTTTGAGGAAATGTGAAAAATTAGGGGTATGATTTACATTGAATTATGTTGCATCTCGGAAATTCTTTTCAAAATTAATTAAATCTTGAACATCCAACGAACATTGTACAAGTAAAACTTAACTAAGCATCAGATGCTTAAACTCCCAATTTAGAGGAAAGACAATTGAGGCTAAAGGGCAATGGGAGACCAAAGAAAAGTATTTTCCAAACATTTTAACATTATCCCATTCTTGTATTTATGTTGAGGAAAAAATATCCTTTTCCATCCAATGAAAAAGAAAGATAGGGGCATCAAATGTCTGTGTTGAGTTCATGCTTATCAATCTCCTATGTCTAGGAATCTTGTAGTTCAATCTATTTGATACTGCAGATAGAAGGCAGCCTGTGATTTTGAGAACTTTTATCTCTTCTATTTTAATGGCATCTCTCAAAGTTGCACTATTGCAGGTTGATCCATGTGTGCAAAATAAAAATAAGGTGAAAATGTAAGTTCAGGTGCAAACTCAAAATGTATGCATCTTACAACTTAGGAACTCATTTCCTTGATCTTATTGGCAGCTCTCAAAGTAGTGCAATTGTATTGTAGATTTCTTGAGTGTAAAAGTAAAATTGGTTGAAAATGTAGTTTTCAACTATCTAAAATCAAATTGCATTATAAAGGAGTGAAGTTTATATAAGAAATTTTCCCCCAAGTTTCCAAGTTGCCGGGACGTGAGAATGGGGAAACACAGAAAAAAATGCAGAAGTACTAAATGCGTCTAATTTAATTAGCTGCTACTAATATTTCACAATAAATTTAGACATATCACTATAGTTTGAGTTATTTGATGTCCTTATCTTTTCTTTCTACTTCTCAATCATATTATTTTGTAACTGTTTACTCTCAGCCATGGTTTCCCACTGCATTGTGACTCGTGAAGCATACAATAACATCAAGAACAGAGAAAAATTAGAGAACAACAGTTGGGAGGCTGCAATCCAAGAGGTCCAAGTAAAGGAAATGGCCAAGATAACCTCAAGGATGATGCACATTTGAGACAGGTCACTAAACGACAATCCAGCTAGGTTAGGAGACCAACCCATAGCATCAAATCCATACTACTAGTCCAAAACTTCATTGTAACATGCATTTAATTTTCTTTGATTTGAATAATGGAATGATGCATCAAATGTAACCCTTTCTTTCCAATATGCTAGTTGGCCTCATGGACCTTATAATAAAATTCACTCACTTTCCCTGAGCATGTACTATAATTTTCTGCATATGTACATTAGACCAAAAATAGATCATTGCATATGTATCCTTGTTTCTATCATAAACCAACTATATTAAATAATTCTTGAAGTGGATTAACTAATTCTCAAGGTGGATTAACTAATTGGTCAATTTGATTGTATGCTCCCTCCACACTTTCAGTAGACCCACAACACATTCTTCCAAGCTTTGCTATCAGTGTCACAGAGAGATAAACATATTCACAAATAACTATGGTTTGGGGATTTATATGGTAGCTGAGAAACTATCAAATTGTGAATGGGCAGGGCTCAAAATTATGGGACTATTCTCCAAGTTTATGGTATAGCCAGATGTGATGTTCTTTACTCTAGAGGCCATCATCAAACTGGATTTTAACTGTCCTAAATCATACTATTCACCAGAACTATCGCTTCTAACTCATATTTTACGGCGTCATTGCTGGATTATTACAGCAGTTGGAAAAGCAGTGCACCCACAATTAGCATTAAGAGTGCTAATTTTGAAGGTTGAATGGAAAAAGATTCATGGCAAACAAGTGGATGTCGGGTGCAAATTTGATGGTGATCGCATTCAAATACACAAGCATGGGAGTCAAGTACACTTCCTTTCAAGGAACTTCTTCAATCACACTAAGTATGAACTTGGGATGTCAAGGGTTATTCTTGAGAATGTTCAAGTGGACAAATATATCCTGGAAGGGGAAATGCTACTCTAGGACAATGGTACCAATCATCTTATAGACTTTGGAACAAATCAAGAAATAGCAAAATCTGCTATGGAAGGTTTAAAAACCAATCAAAAAATCTGTTATGTGGTTTTTGACATTTCTTATGCTCGGGACATTACTAAGATACACCAAAGCTTGCGTGAATGCTACAAATATTTCAAGTGAGGTTGTGAAGTCTTTGGAGGGTCAATTAGAGCTATTGTTGCCTGAACACAATTTCAATCCATGTCGATCTTTTGGTGATCCTCGTTGATCATTTATCGCCAATAGTGTTGAAGAAGTTGACAATTTTCTTACAAGAACTGTTGAAAAAAAAAAGATGAAGGCATAATTCTGAAGGATTTAGATTCCAAATGGGAATGTAGTGATTGAAGTGGAAAATAGATAGCAATCAATTTCTCTTCCATTTGAGGATGTGAATTCTATTGAGCTCCTGAAGGCCTTACTTTGTGCTGTCTGAAAGGTCTTCATGGTCATTTACATCGCAATATTGGAATAACTGCATGTAAATAACTAAAATCGCAAGTAAAACATGTCAAGATTTATGCTTAGAAAGTTAGCATAACACAAACTTGTAGAGTGCAGAAATATTTCAGCTAATGATACTTCTTTGGCCTTGAAGTATGGAACACAAACTTGTTCTCCTTTCCTATATGGAAAAAATCAGCTAGTCCCCAATCAATGAGACGAATCTTTAGATGCCCATGGTCAATCATTACATTGTATGGTTTGATTTCACGATGCATAATGCCCCCAATCAATGAGATGAATCATTAGATTTCCATAGCAACAATGGATCTCCCTCCTCCAAATACACAGTTTTTAGTTTTTGATCGTACTCCATCTTAAGCTTAGCAATAACCTAGTGAAAATTTTCCTTTACTCTGATAACCTTTCCAAATTTTAATCAATTCTTCGTCAGCAACTAATAATCCCATCCCCATATTTCCATTATCACCACATAGAGTGAAAGCACCCAAAACCCCATCAACCTTATAGCCTCGTGCCTAAATGCTTCAAATATGTGGTGATTGGACATAATGTTTTTCTGAAAGTAGCATTAGAATGATTCATCAATTAGTATCTGGGAGGCTCAATAGGGTAATGATGAGGGTTAGGCATTTCTGACCGATTGTTCTACAAACATGTTTCAAACTTTACTCTCCCAAGTAATTGACCAAGTAAGGATTAATCATTGGTTATCATGCCATCTATGAAACTCATAATGAAGATATCTGATTGATGAAAGGTTGTGTCTACTGAGAATAGACAAAATCCGTGGAACATTGTAGTGTGTGAATAAATAAATGGAATATTGTTGTAGCCTCGGTCGAACAATGTGTTATTAACAGCAACTTTGTAGAAGCCTCACAGGACCAAAGTTCAAGTTGAATTAAAATGAGTGTATAGTTATACCAATGTTAACATACTCGATGTGGAGAATGACGGTGAGACCGAAGAGTAAGAGTTGACTCAGAAGACTTGGGAGAAACTTAGAAGAGGAGTCAAGAACTACATAAACAAAACATACACTAAAGTTCAAAGAAACATATATTCTTCCTTAATATTGAAGTTTACAATTTCTATATAATGAAGATTTTCAATAATAAATTGTTTCAAAGTACATACATGATACTACGGACTAAAAAATGCCATGGATTCTAGATAGCTGACAGGTCTGCTGGTTTCTTTTGAGAAATCAGATCTGAAAACCAAGCAACACAAGTGCTCTTCATTTATTTTTTCCTCTCTCTCATAGACAAATGACCGAATCAGATTCACTCGATAATTCTGGCTCACTGTTGAATAGGATATCTGAGTCAAACATGAACCAATTGAATTGACTTGGTTTCCCCAAGGAACAGAGTTAAATTCGGGAGTCAACTCAGATTTAGAATCATTTAGTAACCTTTTACATATCCTACATCTTTTGCAACAAAAAGTGCTCCAAACTAAGGATGATAGGAAGAGTGAGATGCCAAAGGACTAAAAATCTTTATGTCAACTAAGTATAAGACAATGGAATTGGGATTCCAATGAGTCCTTCACATACTAACGCTATCATTGAATTGAGATATATGTGAATCCCATCGGGCTCTCATTGGAAGAACAACAGATATAAATGTCTAAAACTTAGATGAAAAATGAAATAAATTTCGTGTGAGTTGACATTACATTTTGCATTTTCAAGTCGTGTTCCCACACTAAAAAAATGTCATAAAATACATATAATGGAAGAATAATAATGCCATTTATAAGGAGTATAGTATAGAATAAACTATGCACATGGTTCGGGTTCGAGTTCGAGAAGGATGAAGTTCGATTCAAATTTGAATTTTCTGATGAGGTTCGATAAAGTTTGACATTAGGTTCATCCATATATATATACCCTAAAAACTTTAAAATATATCTTCAATATTGATAAATGAAATTTAACTTGGGCTTATGAAATGCACTTTTTTGTATAACAATATTTTCTTATCTCCATATTTAATAAAAATGTCAATTTTCAAAAAACAATAAATTTTATGAAAATTTATTTTTATTTTCAAAATATCTCTTTTATAAGGTATACACATTAAGATAAGACACTTAGATGCTATGAGTAGGACTTCATCCATTTTTTGTACCTCGTTGGTCATCCACCTCATGGGTTGTTTCATTGGTGCATATCGCCATTCATGTTACGAGATTCCTCGCCCTATTCTCTCCACCATATTAGTTGGATATGGTTTCAAAATTTTGTCTTGATTGTAGGAATCACTTGTGGTTTGTAGCTTCCAGAACTTAAAGCGGCCAACTGTAAAACCTCAATTCTTTGGTGCTCTACTGCAACGGACCGTATTACCTCCAAAGAAAACTGCTCAGAATTCTGCTCCATGTCGAGATTCTGGCTTGATTGCAGGAAACTCTTGGTTTGGGGGTGGACTGCTCCTGAATTTAAATCGGGTGAAAAGAAAGCTTGTTGATAGCAGGAAATTGCTGTTAGGTCTCTCGGAAGTATTCCAACCATTTTTTCAGTCCACAAAAAGGAATTTGATGAAGTAAAGAGCCCTTTTATCGGCTCATTATCACCCTAGGGAAGAAAGAAAAAACTGGTTACCACAGTGTACATTGAACTGACAGATTTCAAGGTTGAGCCACAACGAAATTTTTTTTTCTTGAAGTTTGCCAAATTTCAAACCTCAAGGTTCGAGTTCAGTGAACCCTGTGACTTGGTTGGTCATTTGTCATTATTCAGTTTCCTGTTTGTTTTGTTGGCAACTTGGCAGTGATGAGGACAGACAGACACAATATTTATTACCTAACTTACTATCAATGTTAAACCTTGCTGTAATCCATTCTTTGAATAGATTTTCATCCAGTTTAATGGCCATAGTAAAAACACAATAATTATAAAAGTAAGGCATTCTTATGAGTCGAGCCCAGATTCAATGCTACTCCTTGAAAATTAGCAATTATAAGATGAGGTTCTGGGGATTGCACGGGGAGATTGAAAATATCCAATAAAAACTAATGCCAAACTATAGTAAGCCATTGATGAAATGAAATCTCCTTCACATGCAACCTAGAGAACCTACATGTAACAATATCCCATTTATGTTGCATTTTTTCCCTTCATGTACCCAAAGCAAGTAGATTAAAGGAAGACACCAAGGAGACAGATACAATAGGAACATAATAAACAACATTCTCATAGTCAAAGAGAATTCAGGTTTTTGAATGGTAGAAATAGTATATTTAAATCATATGAAGGACAAATGATCTTACATTTTCAGGTCCAATGAGATGTCATCATCAACACTTCTGTTTCTGTTTGCATTTCCTGGTACGGTACAAAAAGAAGATTAGACCTTTTGGCAAAAGAGAAAATGAATTAGTTTTTCAAAAAAACAACCAAATAGCAGAACAGGCTCTACTTTAATCACATACCTAGCAGATATGATGCAACCAGCATTCGATAAATGAAAAATTTATTTCCTAAAATACATGTGAGCTAAAAGAAATAATTTTGCACAATGTTTTAAAGTAAATATTTGCAATAGTAAGGGTGATCTAAAAGAAAAAAAGTGCCCAATGCTTATTATATCTTTTATCTACTGAAGTAGGCTACTTCACATTCAGTAGTGCAATCAATAAATAGAGATCCCTTCCAATCGTAGTTAGCGTACACATGCCTCGAAATAGGGGAATGAGATAACTTAGAGAACTCTTTCTGGTTTCTATTGCTAATTTGCTCAATCTCAACAACTTCATACTATGCGAAAAAATGAATAATACCCTAACTAGCTTTGATTATCACGGTGAAGCTTCAGGGGGGCCGAGCAGAATAGAACTCCATACTGACAGTTAACAACTCGGAAGGGCCGTGCAAGGGTTTACAGCCTCCACGCAAGCCTATCATAGGAATTGAGGTGGTGTTGCTACGTATTGGCTGGGTGCCCACAAGATGTATGCATTTATTTTTGTTAGAAATGACAACCATTCAAAACTGAATGGCTCGTAACTAAATGATAACAATTGGGTGCAACAGAATCGGTTAAAATGGGAAAGAAACCCTGGCTTCTTTGCTCGATACAAAAACCCTAATATATGGCTAACAGACATGCCCTGGCTCTGTTAGTCAGTAACCAGCAATAAATGTCACCAATCTCTCTCCTTATTTTGCTACAAAGATTTAGAACAGCCGCATAGGATTAAGGTAAGCAACATTGAAGGGTGTCCATAATATATTTCAACTTATGGTAACCATCGCATATCTGTTATAGAACATATTTCTTGGCAAACTCTGGGTCATTGCACCTCTGCAAAATCTCGTACTTTGCATGATTACTTCGGTCTTCAAAAGTGTTGTCAAACCCTTCCAGGGCTAAGGAACGTGTGGCAGCGTTATCTTCGGAATAGATATGCTCCAATTTAAAGCTCCCAAACTGTGAAGCCAGTTCCTGAACTCTGTCACAGTACCTCTTCAGCCAGGGTTTGTCCACTCTACACATACCCATCACCTACAAAACAAACAATGAATGCCATGAAACGAAACAATCTAATATTCTTTAAATGTAGTGCTAATTTATTAATTCTAAAGGCAAAGAGAGGACAAGGCTTGTTACCTGCTAACAAATGAGCTAAGAATGTTCACGGCAGTGATGTGGGTGATGCCACGGCATAGAGCATGTTGAAGGACAACAATGAGGGATTTGTAATGGGCAACACTTTTGGGACAGGAGAAGTTGAAGACAATCTATCCGAGGTAAAATGAAACCGCTGGTGCAACTTCAACTGCTGGTGGCTATGCTGTTTATCGGGATGCTCCCCATGCCCCCACAATGGAGGTGCTTATACCAGTCTAGATGATGTTGGGGGTTTTGGGTCAATGAGGCCAATCGGTACTAAATCTGGATATGCCTCTCGAGCTAATGCTTGTTCTGAAACTTATGGATCTACTTAATCTGATTCCGCTATCAATGGAACTTAAATTACCACTCAAATTGAATCCAAACCAAGCTAGCAGTTGACCCCACAAAATAAGCAACAGTTTGAGTCACAGATTCAACTGACATGCGCATGTAAATAGGTGTAATTTAGTTTTGTTTCTTTGTCCACTTGGTTCCTTTCTTTCCTCTAATGCCCCCTCGTTTGAATCCCATTTTGTTGTTTGTATATTCCATTCTATATAATAGGATAAGTAAGTATGCTTGGTCACACGATGTATCCTATATATATAAAAATAGGAGTGGGCTATGATTTACCATCGACATCTCACTCAACACCCCTTCTAATTGTTCAAGAGTCGCAACCCACAAAATCCCTTCATGCCTTTTATTTCCTTCACCGCAATGTGCAAAAAGCAGGAACATGTATGCTGGAAAAACAAATTAGGCCCTCATATCAAAGCAAGTAGTCGTAGACTTGTAGGCTGTGTCAAAGTGTGCTATGTGTATTTTTTTAAGCCGAACGTTATTAGGGTGGAAAAAGTGGTCGTGTGAGAAGCTCATATTTACAAACTCTTTCTTCCAAGGAAAATTGGAAAATTTAGTAAAGAAATCCTCAAACAACCATTTGTTCTAGGCAGTAAAACCTGCCAAATGGCATTTCATATATTGGTGGGTTTCGAGTTTTACAATGTGATCAAATCCTAATCTAGGAGGTTTTGATGCTAGACTAACAATGTGATCAAATTGATCATTTTGGATTTTTTATGAGAAAGGGATTGAAGACACTATTCTATATTCTTCCTTCTTCGGTAAGGATTTGGTTATAGGTCGATTATTATTTGTTTAATTATAAATTTATATTATATAAATTTTATTTTATATTAATTTATTTTTAATTATTGTTAAATTTCACTTAAAATTGTAAAATTTTATATGCTTTACATTAGAATAATTCACTGTGGTGTATGAAATTATAATATGAAATGCAAAGTGGAAAATTTTAAAAATAATTATTTTAACTCTAAATTTAAATTTATAGGAATAAAAAAAAATAATATAAAATTGTCATAAGTATTAAATAATGATGATGAACTATATTAACTAAAGTTAGAATGTGGTAATATTTCTATACTTTGATACTTAATTTTGTAAGTAGAAAGATGACAAATATCCAAGACTCAACTCAACTGACACGCTATGATGATGCACATGATGCAACTTGTTGGATCTATTAAAGGGATAATACATAAACATAAATGGTGAAATAAGATATGGACATGATAAGCACAGTGAAATGGATATTATATGAATCCATCTACAATGCTACAATTTACTAAATTTTAACAAATTCATTATCAAAATTGTAATTTCCATTGTCGGAGTGACACAACTAAAAATGACCAAATAAATGACCAATTTTTATATGGTCATTTTTAGTTTAGTTCTTTTACCGTGACCAAATTAGTCATTTATCTTGGTCATTTTTAGCTTAGTTCTTATACCATGATCAAATTGGTCATTTTTAGTTAGCTCACTTAGAATTTCTCGATTTTGGTCATTTATCCCTTGAAAAAAGCGTGGCGACCAAATTTTTTGGTCCCCTGGTCACTTATCTCTCATTTTCTACTAGTGCACCTTCCCAAATTTTGGTACAAAAGTCAAGCGTTGCTGGCATAGAGCTAATTGTTGGTCTTGTCCCCCAGCCCATAATAAATTTATAGTATCCATTTTCATTCATGGTTATGGGCTCCCACGAAATCATAGAATACTTAGCCTCATCAGGCTATTTGAGTGGATCACCTAGAACAATTGGCACTTGCCATAATGAATCATCATTAGTAACCATTTCTCAATATAATAATATCATGGGTCAACCTTGAATCATGCGCTAACAAGAATGTCTAGCCACCCATTCATATTGCATTGCATTACATCATAAGCCATTGTCACGATAAGTCATGCCAATTTTAACATCTAATGCATTTATGTGCTCTGTGCTACCATTATGACATAACTAGTCATGATACTTTCATAATTTCACTAAGCATCTCATTAATATGCCATGATAAGCTACCATATTTCAACATTAGTACTATCAACATGGAGTAACAACTCACATAATCCATCATCATATCAAATATGCATTCTACGAGGAGCAATAAGGGTTGGCATGAAACGATATCATGTCATACCAAATATCTGATAAAATCTATTATTCTTCACTAACACATAACATAGTTGTAAAATACCAACATTAACCACAACATGCTTTCATACCATTTATGTGCCAAATGTCATTTATCTCTAGATGCAATAATATGCTATAATAGCATTTTATGTCTACATGTCATGAAATAACATCAAGAAGTATCATATGCACCACCCGTGGCTATAAATTTCATGGCTAGAATTAACAATCATCAAATTTCACATGAATAATGCATGACCATGAAGGCATCATTCTAAGAACAACATGTAAAAACACCATAACATATACCACATAACTTTCATTTCATGATGCCAAAAGTAAAACTATACATTTCCAATTGAGTACCAATACTCAAGGCATCATGTACCTCATGTCCTATACATCTTGAAACTGAGTATCAACATGAAATATGCATCATGACAATGGAGTAGCAACATGAAAAACTCAACATCATCATGAAATATGCAACCCCCTTTTTCTTTTTTTTTAAATGTTTCTAATTGTATACCCAAATGTTTGAGATTTGCCAAAGAATGATCCAAAACTATGTATAAGAACCAGAAAACACTTTGAAGCTTTTAGAAAACCCCTAGTTTAGATGAATTCTGGTGCACTATTTTTAAACAAACCTTGTATTTCATGCACACTCCGTACATGAGTTCCTATATAAAGGCCACTACATGACTAACTATGCATAGCTAATCAACAAAGAGAATATTGAGCTTATTCATAGACAAATCATGAAAGGGAAAATGCACACTCCAAAGAAACAATATGGCAATATAAAATTTTAGAGACATCTTGTTATGTGTCTAATAAAGGGAGATCTATCAAATGCAAAGACTAAAAATTTAAAGATGACCTAACCTTCTTCACATTTCTCTAGTTTTACAAGACATTTCATTGACTTTATTTATTTCTCCTAACCTAATTTTAGCTTCAACATGTAGTCCATGCTTTTAACCTATATCTACTAAATGATTCTAACAAACATTGATAATAAACCAATATCCCTTCATTCCAATCAATCATCACAACATCCCCTGTAGTGCAGCAGCCATTAGCCATTTCGATAAGAACCCTCGACTATTGAGCAAGAACGTCCCATGGTTTGAAGACATAAGACGTTGTACATAAAATGGAATGCATCTGCCCACATTTCTAGTTGAATGCTTCTTAACAAGATGACAAATTTTGGGCATAATATGGAGTTAGCAACCATGTTTCAAGGGAATAACCGCTTTCACAGTCTAGACGCCCCACAGAGAGCAAACATGTCACTAGGATTTGAACCTTCATAGGAGTGGAAACACCCTTACTTTACAGATTAACCAAGAGACGCTGATCAATTAAAAATTCAGCATTATATTGTAATAGCAAGTTGTCCACCTGTCCCACCTTGTGTTTCATTGTGTTGTTATTGAGGTTGTACAACAGGTAAATTTAATATAATAGATCAAGGGATGGATGGTTACCTGTGTAAGGAGATGATACCGTGAGAGTATATTAACAAACAATCTTTCGAATTGGAATCGATCTACCCTTGAAGTTATTTGCACTTCAAAGATGTCATTATTCATTCATGTTTATTATCTAAACTTATAAAAAAAGTTCACTCATAACTGGTATATGGCCCTCTTAGTTAGGATAAAAAATTTAAAAAAAAAAAAATTACACTTTCAATCTGTTATCTAAGTTAGAACAATGGAGATTGAACCATGTACTTTATATCTGAAATGTGAAACCCTAAATAAATTTGTCCCTAAAATATATCTGGGATGAGTATGTAGAATGAATACTTTTTTTTTTTTCCAATCTAATAATTTTGTGAAGTATGATTCCTTTCAGTATGAGAAACCATCCCTATAAACAAGAAGAGAAATCCAATTTCAAGAAAAAAAGAGAAATCATAGAATTAGAATACTTTGGGATACTTCACTCCAGATAGCTTCGGCAGGATCCAGAACAAGAAGTAATGGAAATTTATTACTAAATAGGAAGACGTATTCAGGATTCTCTTGCAATGGAGGTGTACAGGAAAACATTACTTCAACAGTGAGCGCATATTTTATGTTACAGGATCATTGAAGCAACCGACTGGCATGTGACCTATCATAGCCACTATTTTGAGCAAACGTTTCATCCAATTCCAAAAAGGGTTTGCAAGCATGGTTAACTTGAGATAATAAGGGGGTTGCATATTTTAAATGAGTAATGTCAACATGGACCAGGAAGGAGTTAAGACTAATCCCATATATATCTATCTTTACATGATCGAGATTATAAACAAAATATTAACTTTAGGCCAACTACAAGGAAAATATGATATTTGATTGATGCACTTCTAAACAATGTGAAATATATTTGATTGATGCACTTCTAAACAATGTGAAGATACAATCCTTATATATTCCTTATCTTCCCTCTCAACATGAATAATGAATATTAAGAATGAGTGGAAGATAACCCAGTGCCCCACTCACACTATAGTCGATACATCCCGATCTCGTTGGTCCGAACATTCGCTTTTGGTTTGAGATGATGTGGATAACTCATCCAGATCTCAGGTCAAATATCCAAAAATGGTGAAACTCTTATCAGCTAGTCCATGGTCAAAGATGCATGTTCTACAATAAAATTTTAAACTTCTTAAGAAGGATCTGACGGCCCTGAAGGCCCTGAATAAGCAGGTTGGCTATATTTTCACTAAACGACAAACTCTTGATATCAAAATGGCCAGAATCCAAGAGAACATCCTTCGAAAAGGTTTAACATACAACTTGAGAAGTCAAGATAAATAACTTCAGCAAATTGGCCATTTAGAAATTGGAATTACAAGAGGAACTGTAATCCAGAATCAGATGGCTTAAGGTTATTAGAATACAGTTTTTTTTTTTTATCAAACATCACTCAACATTGACATTACCATATAATTGATTGACTAAATAGAAAAATATCAGTGACGGTGAGATCTTGGAATCCCGAAAAGCTAATGCTCAATAATTAACATATTATTTCTCAGGTCTTCTATCTGGAAACCCACGTCGATTGATCTCCTAGGATTCAACAAATATGATCATACATTCTTGAATCCAAGGGGTTACTACACCAATTCAACTCTAAGGTGAAGGAAATATTGTCCTGGCATGGAGGCTTGCAGTGTGTCTGACGTTTAATGTAATTCATAGTCAGTCATACAGTCCAGTAAACTCTCTCAGTCTTTCTGCACATAGATATCTTAGACCTCTACGTTAAAACGCATTCGCTTTCTTCGTCTTTTTCTTCCCTACATTCTCTCTTTGATGGATTCCATTTTATTTTAAACCTCTTTGGGCCGGTTCTATTCCAAAGCTAAGCTTCTTCTCCTCTTTATCACAACTTTGCTTTCTGGAAAGACACAATGAAGGTTGGTTTGTGGTCAATATTGGGCGCTTTCATACTATCATGTACTATTTTATCGTGTTCATTCATTGTGGAAGCTCACCTTATGGGCTTCAGCCCTAACATTATTCATCCTCCACAGAAGCCTGCCCTCCATTATAACAACGAAGAGCAAGAAGGATGGGAGAATAAATTGAAAGCCAACCAATGGAGAAATCTTAGTTGTCACCACGGGACCAGAATTACTCTTTGTTTTTCATTGCTAATACTTTTTATTTTTCAATTTCCATTTCCTTTCATGTGGTGCCCATTGCCATCGCAATTTCCCAACGATTGCGCGGAACATCATAGTGGGTGCGATTCTAAAAAAACAAAAAGGGTTGCCGTGTACATACTTTGGTTGATAGATTACCATTGTTTCTGCAAGAAAAAGTGGGTAGCATTATTAGATTCATGAAAATGTTGCCATACACACTTTTTTCTAACACAATGATGAAAATCAAATGTAAATATGTGCCCCATCCACACTACCATGCTGTCTTAAATGCCGGTTGTGATCGTTCCAACTGTTCTTGGTAAAATGCATTCAATGCATACTTATCTTCAATATATTTTTCTGCTGTAAAGTTTTGCTTTTTTGGTGAATATACGAAGGGCTCGGAAAGCTCCAGTTTTACAAGTGCTCTGCCTCCCCTGTTTCTTCTCTGCCCCTGGAAATAACGTCATGGTATAAGAGCTTTAGTTCGATCCATGGTTGCCAAGATCCAATCGAGTTCTAGCACAACTGCTACCGGAGAATAGCCATGAAGGGCAGTCACCATTTGGAAGAGTTGCGTTGACTCTAAGAAATTTCCTCTAGTCGTGAGAAGGAAAATTGCATGCCGCCATTGAGAAGAAGAAAGACTGAGCACACTCCAAAAAAAAGGAAAAGTGTCTGCAAAGAGAGGATTGAGCACTGTAGCTAGCTACGATGTGTGGAAGAAGCAAAATGCTAGAGTTTCCAGCAAAATCCGTGACAAATTCGAAGAGGTCGTTGTCCATGTGTAGCTATTATAGCCGATGTTGAGTGAAGGAGCCACCGCCATCAATCAACGGTGAAGAGGCCTACGTCTGAAGAATAGTTGAAGAAGCCTCCAAGAAGGGAGAGGCCACCTCAGAGAGAGATTCAATGGGTAAGACTGTTTTATATGAAGCATAATATTAAAAAAGGTAAAGAAGAGAATTGTGTTGCAGCTGAAGCTCGTGGAGAAGAGGAGCTCTAGGCATTTTTCGCTCACACTGTTCATTGTGTTGGTTCAGTTGTGAGGTTGTCGTTCATTCAGCATCGAGCCGCCCTCACTTTCCTTCATACCCACCGCGGAAAGGATTAAAGCAGTAAAGAAAACCCTTCGTTTTTACAAAACCCCTTTTTTTTAAAGGCCGAAGCTAACACAGAAAATAATCATGGCTTCAACTAGTAATCAAAACCCACAAGGTCCCATTCTTAGCAGCAACAACTATGAAATGTGGACAGTGAAAATGAGAAGTTTTCTTAGAAATTTGGAGTGTTGGGAAGCAGTAGTAACCAAATTTGAAGAGCCTGACCCTACTGATTTGGCCACAATGACAAATAATCAAAGGAATGCTGTAGCAGAAAGCAGAAAGAAGGATTCTAGAGCTCTATGGCACCTGCATAATGGAGTGGAAGATGCCATATTTCCAAAGATCTCAGCAGCAACCAGTGCATATCAAGCCTGGGAAATTCTAGCAACAGCTTATCAGGGTGTTGACAAAGTGAGGAACTCAAAATTGCAGATCTTAAGGAAGAAATTTGAAACTCTGCAAATGAAAGAGACAGAATCTGTAGATCAGTTTATGTCTTAGGTTATGGAGGTTGTGAACCAGCTTCGTGCTCATGGAGAGGTAGTTACAGATCAGAAGGTGGTTGAGAAAATACTTAGAAGTCTACCATCAATATATGACATTCTTGTTACAGCAATAGAAGAAAGTAAAGATTTGAGCATTTTTTCAATTGAAGAGCTGACTGGTTCAATGTTAAACTTTGAGTCAAGACTCAATGCTAGAAATGAGTCACTGGAAAATGCTTTTCAGTCTCAGCTCAACATTAATAGAGGTACAGGCAGAGGTCAAAGAGGCTACAGAGATAGAGGCAGAAGTGGAAGGAGAAGATTTCAGTTTGATCACAGAAATGCTACATCCAGTCAAGCAGAGCAGCCATCTAATCAGCCACAAAATCAAAGAGGCAGGGGCAGATTTAGTAGAGGAAGAGGCAGAGGAAGAACAGATAAATCAGCTGTTCAATGTTATTACTGTAAGAGGTATGGCCATTATGAAAGTGACTGCAGAAGAAAGCGATCAGATTTGAATAGGGGCAGAGCTAATGTGTCAAACATTGATGAAGACACACCATCTATGTTTCTTACCTGTTCTCGAATGCAAGAAAGCAACAATGAAGACTTATGGTTACTGGATAGTGGCTGTAGCAACCATATGACAGGTAACAAAGAAATTTTCTCAAGTTTTTCTGAAACTTCTAAAACTCAAATTAAGCTGGGTGATGATCATTTTGTTAATGCCTTAGGTAGAGGTACAGTCACTGTCTTAAGTAAACAAAATGAGAAAAGAGATATTCACAATGTTTATTATGTGCAAGATCTCAAGCACAATTTATTGAGTGTAGGACAAATGAGTGAAAATGGTTTTGATGTCAAATTTAAGGGTACTACTTGCATAATTTTTGACAAACCACCTAGTCAAAGGGTCATAGCAAAGATTGAAATGACAAAAAACCGGATGTATCCTCTAGTTATGAGAAATGCCAAACAGTCATTGTCATATGCAAAGTATGTAACAATTTCTGATGAGACTTGGTTATGGCATCTAAGGTATGGCCATTTTCCATTTACAAGTTTAAATGATCTACAGAAAGGGTCTATGGTCCTAGGTCTACCAGAAATAGATGTCCAACATAACCCCTGTGAGAGTTGTATTCTTGCTAAACACCGAAGAGATAGTTTTCCAAATGCTGCCACCTTTAGAGCCCATAGTCCACTTGAGTTAGTACATACAGATCTTTGTGGGCCTATGCAAACCTAGTCAATAGGAGGTAGTTTTTATTTCTTGACATTTATTGATGATTTTAGCAGAATGACATGGGTTTATTTTATCAAAAACAAATCTGAAACATTTGAAAAGTTCAAACAGTTCAAAGCTATTTCAGAAAAGTAGAGTGGAAAGCAAATCAAAACTTTGAGATCTGATGGAGGAGGAGAATACAACTCAAAGGAATTTTCAACCTATTGCAGAAATCATGGCATTAAAAGATAGTTTACAACGAGGTATACTCCACAGCAAAATGGAGTTGCCGAGAGGAAAAATCAGACCATTATGAATATGGCAAGAAGCATGCTAAAGGCAAAGAATTTGGCAAATGAGTATTGGGCTGAAGCAGTGGCATGTTCAGTATATATTTTGAACAGATCGCCAACTTAAAGTGTCAAGGATAAGGTTCCTTTGGAAGCATGGGGTGGTACAAAAGAAAATGTGTCACATTTAAGAGTCTTCAGTTGTGTAGCCTATGCGCACATTCCAGAGGACATAAAGAAGAAATTGGATGATAAAAGTGAAAGATGCATCTTTGTTGGATACAGTGAAAATTCAAATGCCTACAAACTGTTTAACCCTGTCACTAAGAAAACAATCATTTCAAGAGATGTAAAATTTCTTGAAGATCAAGCATGGCATGAAAAAGAAAATGCCACAAATGAAAATCAGCCATTTGCATATACAGCGGACTCTGTGGATAACTCAAATCAGCAAGAGTCAAGACAAAGATTGCCAAGATTACATGTTCCAGTAGAAGAAGGAAATCAGGGAGGACAGCAAATACATAGTCCATCTTCAAGCAATGAATCTGATCCAACAATTGCACAGCTCAGAAATCAGAAAAACAAGAAGTTTAAGGGAAATTTATGGGCAGCAAGGTGATGAAGAATTGCATTATGCCTTACTATCATATCAGCCTGTACATTTTGAAGAAGCAGTCAAGGAGAAAGTTTGGGTAGAAGCAATGAATGAAGAAATATCATCAATAGAAAAAAATGATACATGGCAACTAGTAGATTTACCACCCGGAAAGTCAAGTGTTGGAGTCAAGTAAGTATATAAAACAAAATTTAATGAAAAGGGGGAAGTTGAAAAACACAAAGCCAGATTGGTATCAAAAGGTTTTGCACAACAACCAGGAGTGGATTATGTCGAAACCTTTGCCCCAGTAGCAAGGTTGGACACAGTTAGAACAATATTAGCAATAGCAGCAAGCAACCATTGGCTTGTTTACCAAATGGACGTCAAGTCAGTGTTTCTAAATGGTATTTTGAAGGAAGATGTTTATGTGGATCAGCCACCTGGGTATGAAGTTGAAGACCAAAGGCTGAAAGTTTACAAGCTGAAAAGAGCATTGTATGGCCTTAAACAGGCACCAAGAGCATGGTACAGCAAAATTGATTCATATTTAATTAACAAAGGTTTCAAACGCAACAATAATGAACCTACCTTATATACAAAAACAGATCAGCAAGGTAAAATTTTGATAGTTTGCATCTATGTTGATGATATAATCTACACAGGAAATATGGAGATTGATGTTTTCAAATCAGCCATGGAGAAAGAGTTTGAGATGACCAATCTTGGTCAAATGAAATATTTCCTTGGGTTGGAAATTGAACAGTTGAAAGAAGGAATTTTTGTGTGTCAACAAAGGTATGCTCATAATGTCTTGACAAGATTTAAAATGAGCAATTGCAAGCCAGCAGTCACACCAATTGTACCTGGAACAAAATTAAGCAACTATGATCCAAATCCAACAGTGAATTCTACTTTGTACAAACAACTAGTAGGCAGCTTAATGTATTTAACTTCAACAAGGCCAGACATAATGCTCTCAGTTAGCATGATATCCAGATTCATGGAGACACCAACAGAAGCACACTGGAAAGCCGGGAAAAGAATATTAAGGTATGTTGCAGGAACTTTACAGCATGGAATCTACTATTCAAACTCACATGGCAGCCAACTCATTGGGTATTCAGATAGTGATTATGCTGGAAGTATTGATGATAGGAAGAGTACCACATGATATGCATTTCACATAGGTACCGGACTGATTTCATGGGGATCAAGGAAACAATTAATTATTTCACTTTCATCCGCAGAAGTTGAATATGTTGCAGCCACATCAGCAGCATGCCACGCTATTTGGTTAAGAAGGCTGTTAGCAGATCTTGGACACAAGGAAGAAGGCCCCACTCCTATCTTATGTGATAATACTTCAGCCATTGCACTTTCCAAAATTTTTGTCTTTCACCGCAAAAGCAAGCACATTGATACTCGGTATCACTTCATTCGTGAATTGGTAAACAATGGTGAAGTTGTTCTTCAATTTTGTAATTCCAAAGACCAACTGGCAGATATCTTTACAAAGCCAATGGAAAAAACAAATTTTGAATTTCAAAGACATAGATTAGGAATTGTCAGTAATGTAAATTGTAAAGAAGATGAAGTTGAAATTAAGGAGGAGTGTCAGAAGGAGTAATTGTCAACTCCATCTACCATGCTGTCTTAAATGTCGGTTGTGATCATTCCAACCGTTTTTGGTAAAATGCATTCAATGCATACTTATCTTCAATATATTTTTCTGCTGTAACGTTTTTCTTTTTTGGTGAATATACGAAGGGCTCGGAAAGCTCCAGTTTTACAAGTGCTCTGCCTCCCCTGTTTCTTCTCTGCCCCTGGAAATAACGTCACCCCAACCATACGGCAATCAATATCCTGGCCATCGCAATTGCGCAACTATTGCGCGAACTTCAGAGTGTCTGATATTCTCAAATAAAATGTTGGCGTGTACATTCCCAAAAAGAAAATTGCATTCCATTAAAGGAGGTATGGATAGAATCATACCATATTTCAGTAACTAATGGCATTTTCTTATCAATTTACACACTATTTTCTGACCCACTATGTAAATAATGATAGTTTTTTTTATCCATTAATGAAAATATAAATAAAATAATAGTATTGGTTTATTTCTTTCTTTAGACCACTATTCCATTTCTAGAAAAAGTTGTTATATATTTATCAATTGACAACTTGGGGAGGGAGGCCATTAGTGGTACACGGTGATTGCGGGGAACATTAGAGAGTGACTACCATTCTCAAAAAAAGTGTTGTTATGTACACAATTTATGCAAGAAAAAGTGGGTAGCATCGTTCAAGATGCACACATGAGAAGAAGCTCAACAATGAAGAAAAACCAAATATAAATCGTTCCAGCAAAGAATAAATCTGCTGCTACCGAGTTGAAACTGTCAGGACAAGGTAACGATGTTCATAACCACGCAGAAAGAATCCAGGAGGCTGAAACAGCAGCGAGCAACAACATTGGAACTGTAATATTTTCAAAGCGTCGAAATGAGTCCAAGAATGATCAAACTGCACCAGCAACGAAGAAGTCCATTGAAGTGATGGCATTTCACCCATCACCATCTGGCCATAGCCCTCGGATTGGCCATGGCAATACTCCTGGCGCCAGGCTCTAGGATCCCGACTAGCAATATCTATATGTATTACTTCTGTTAGAATAATTTTTGTAATTAATCTATAATTTGGGCCACACATGTAAATAATTAAAATGTGTGTGCTATCATTTAATTAAGCCTAAATATAGTGATCTAATTAATAATTGATTAATTGGATTAAGGATATAATTGTCATGAGATTATTGTGTAGATACCATTAGATAATTATTATTTCTATGAGGGGCGGAAATATAATTATGATAAAATTAAAACTGCCCTAGCGGTTATTGTGAACTGCCCTAGCGGTTTAAAAATAGGGTTATGGTCCCCATTCTACCACGACGCATTCCAATTTCTGAAAATCCTCTCACGCAGAAGTTGACACAGAATCTAGTGGCTAGAATTGGAAGATCATCTCAAAGGGTTCTCTTCCTGTAAGGTTTCTCCTTCAATGGATTCAGGTATGCTTCCGCTATTAATTTTCTACTCATTGTTTTAATCAGAATATTCCAGTAGATATAAATTAGGGTTTTCATTTTGTTTGATTATTAACAAGTGGTATCAAAGCCTACTTCTTGATTAATTCTTTGAGTTATTAATTTAATATATATATATTTGTCAATGGATTCTCTTCAGAAATTTTTTTTTTTTTAGAGTCTCAGAGAGAGTAAAATATTATTATTATTTTAAGGTATGGTTATTTAAAATTTCGTGGAAGAGAATTTAAAAGATTGGCAGATCATTATAAGTGCTTTGAATAGCGATCCGTTTTTTCATTTATTAAATATATCTACACAGCAAAGCATTTTTTTTTTGAGTCTGTGGACTTCCATCGAAGTTGTAATTTTTTTTGAACGCCCTGTATTTGCATCTCGTGCAAGACCAAATCTGAGACATCTGAATCCAAATATAGAATCATCTGGGCCTCCATCCAAACGCCTTTCTTTCATGTGTATGTATTACATTGTTTTTTAAACTCCAAGAACCGGCGGTGGAACGAACCCCATATTCCTTATTGCACAAACTACATACTCACGCGGGCCTGTTATACCATCCCTCAATCACATTGCCGCTGAGGATTTCTGAGATCGAGATCTTGACTCTTCCTACTACTTGTGCAGAGATTTCCAAACCCTTTTTAACGCTGTTCACCAAAGAAGGCGAAGTATACGCGCAGAGTATGTGAAAAGTCTCGTTCCAAACTGGTTGTGTAGGTTCATGTGATAGAACTCTGGTTCTTGCAATTATGGCAACACCAATACACCATCGGCGCCTTTTCTCCCATGCTAAAAGATGCCCAATTCATTCTGAAAACTTGTTCAGTGCTGGGCATTATCGTCCCATTATAATTTTGCATCATCTTCTCAGCAGCTGTACGTGACAGCGAACTCCATAAAGCCATAGCCCGAGATTTTCTTAATCCGGGCGTTACTTATTACTGAATGTGGAGGTGATTAAGATTACATGTTAATCAATCAGTTCAATGCAAGTCACAGGCCAGATCAGAATTGATACCTTTCGGGGTTTTCATCTGCAGATCATGTGCTAGTTTAGTGTTTTAACCATGTTCAACGTCAATATTATTACACTTTGTTTTATATTCATGATATATAATTCCATTTCGTCGAACCATTAACATGAACCAGTTTGAAAATTGGCTTAGAAAAATACTCCAGATTACATGGATACATTATCAAAAGAATGTATTTGCTTTAGTGAAAGATTTTTTCATACGTGTTATCCAGAACTTATTTACTTGGACTCTCTCGTAATGTCATATTGAAGATGTGTGTTTTCTGTTGAATCGTTGTTTTCACATCTATATTGTATCATACATTAGAATTCTAGTTCAAGGGAGATTGTTTGTTCAGAGACTGATTTAATTGAAGTTAACTTAGTTAGATGGGGTAAGTACTGGGAAAGTGATCCTTTCTTGGCAGAAACTCGCGATCCTTTCTTGAACCCCGTGACAGTCCATCAAATAATGAGGCAGTAAATACATTTGGTACTATTATTTAATAGCATTTTATGATATTAATATTTAAGTTATTGATCTAGCATTTTAAATAGGCTAATTAAAGCGGAAAATCACCAAAGTGACATCTTTCGTGTAGATTAGTCTGTTCGGGGTGTTAGATTTTTCGTGTGTATGTGATTCATGCGGGTATTGACTGGCCCAAAGGAAAGTTAATATTTGGTCAAATTGCATACATACCTGTGGTGATAAATGTGTGATGATTATAAAGGTAACTTAATGTGAATAATAACTCAATCCAAAGATAGATTTATTATTTGACATAACTTATCATCAATGTTTGATCACTACAACAAGAGTACCACTTACAGTTAATATTACTGTCCAAAGACTTGATATTAATGTTGTGCTAGGTATCTTGAAATGTCATAATTTGTTTTTTAAATTTAAAGATTATGTCTTTAATTGCTTATTTTATGTGAACATGATGGTTTATTTAATTCATTTTATTTTGTTCTCTATTTCAGCTTTTATATCAACTACTTCTATATCTGCCAACATCAATAATGTCCCTATGTTAAATGGGACTAATTTTAAGGACTGGAAAGAGAATATGATGATTCTCTTAGGCTGCATGGATATAGATTTAGCTTTGAGAATGCCCAAACCCGATGAACTCAATGAGGATAGTACTCAAGAGGATGAGGTTTATTGGGATAAGTGGGAACGTTCAAATAGGCTAAGTCTTATGATCATGAAGCGCGACATTCCATAAGCTTTCAGAGGTGCGGTAACCAATGAGGTTACTAATGCCAGTGACTTCCTTCCAGAAATTCAGAAATGTTTTGCCAAAAACGATAAGGCTGAAACGAGCACGCTTTTAGCAAGCTTGATTTCAATGAAGTACAAAAGCAAGGGTAATGTTCGGGAGTACATCATGGAGATGTCTCATCTTGCTTCAAAACTTAAGGCTTTGAAACTCGAGTTATCTGATGATTTCCTCGTGCATTTGGTTCTCATCTCTCTTCCTGCACAATTTAATCAATTCAAGGTCAGTTATAACTGTCAAAAGGATAAATGGACTCTTAATGAGCTCATTTCATTTTGTGTGCAAGAGGAAGAGAGATTGAAGCAAGACAAGACCGAAAGTGCTCATCTGACTAGCACTTCCAAAGATAAGGGAAAACGAAAGAATAAGGATAATAAGGTTGCTGCTTCTAAGGGTCCAGAACAAAAGAAACAGAAAGTTGAGGTAACATGTTTCTTCTGTAATAAGCCTGGACATACTAAGAAGGAATGTACCAAGTATGCTGCTTGGCGTGTTAAGAAAGGTATATTTCTTACTTTGGTATGTTCTGAAGTTAGTTTAGCTTCAGTATCTAGAAACACATGGTGGTTAGATTCGGGTGCTACTACTCACATTTGTGTAGTTAGCAGCTACTTTATTGGCTATGTAGAACGATCAAGGGGTTTTAAATTTTATGATCCTGCTATTAGGTCAATTTTTTGAGACGGGAACTGCAACATTTTTTGAGGATGTTGAGTTTGGGGGGAGAAATCAGGCTAGGAATATTGTCTTTGAGGAGGAAGAGGGATCTACTATTGCTTTTGATAATGTACAGGTTTCACTACCTATCATTGATCAAGAAGTAAACTTGGATCCTCAACCAACAGACAATATTGTTCAAACCTTAATTGTTCAACCCATTGCAAATGAGGACATTGCTCCTGAAGAACAAACTCAACAACCTCAAGAAAATATGCCATTAAGGAGATCCACTAGAGAGAGGAGAAGTGCAATTTCGGACGATTATATCGTATATCTCCAGGAACGTGAGGTAGAAAGTGGAATGATGGAAGATGATCCAATCAACTTCCAGCAAGCCATGAAAAGTTCCAACTCTCAGAAATGGATTGAAGCCATGAATGAAGAGTACAAATCTATGCAAGACAATAAAGTTTGGGAACTTGTCCCATTACCAGTTGGTACGAAGCCCATTGGTTGTAAATGGATATTTAAAACCAAGCAGGATTCAAATGGTAATGTAGAAAGATATAAAGCACGTCTTGTAGCTAAAGGCTTTACTCAAAAAGAAGGAATTGACTTCAAAGAGACCTTCTCTCCAGTTTCTACGAAGGACTCTTTCAGGATAATCATGGCACTAGTTGCACATTATGATCTTGAGTTACATCAAATGGATGTTAAAACAGCGTTTCTCAATGGTGACATTGATGAAACAATTTATATGGTACAACCAAAAAAAAAAAAATTGTGTCCGAAGACTCAAAGAATATGGTTTGTAAATTAACTAAATCCATTTATGGGCTCAAGCAAGCTTCTCGTCAGTGGTACTTCAAGTTTCATCAAATTATTGTCTCATGTGGTTTTGAGGCAAATCTTATGGATGAATGTGTGTATCACAAATTCAGTGGGAGTAAGTATATTTTCCTGGTTTTATATGTCGATGACATATTGCTAGCCACAAATGATATTAGCATATTGCATGACACCAAGAGATTTTTATCAAAACATTTTGAGATGAAAGATCTTGGTGATGCCTCCTTTGTCTTAGGAATCTAGATACACCGAGATCGTTCTAGGGGTATTTTAGGATTGTCACAAAGGACCTATATTGATAAAGTCCTCAAAAGGTATGGCATGCAAAATAGCAAACCAGGTGATACCCCTGTCGCTAAAGGAGACAAATTCAGTCTTAATCAATGCCCTAAAAATAGTTTAGAAAGTCTAGAAATGCAGAAGATTCCTTACGCTTCGGCTGTGGGGAGTCTAATGTATGCTCAGGTATGTACATGTCCGGATATTGCGTACATTGTTGGCATGTTAGGCAGATATCTAAGTAACCCTGGAATGGATCATTGGAGAGCAGCCAAGAGGGTTATGAGATATTTACAGAGAACAAAAGAGTACATGCTTACATATAGGAGATCGGATCAGTTAGAGATCATTGGGTATTCCGACTCCGACTTTGCTGGATGCCAAGACAGCAGAAGATCCACATCAGGCTATATTTATCTGTTGGCTGGTGGAGCAATTTCATGGAGGTATGCCAAACAGACACTCATAACTTCATCCACCATGGAAGCAGAGTTTGTAGCATGTTATGGGGCATCCAATCAAGGAATATGGCTACGAAATTTTGTCACTGGGTTGCGTGTTCTGGATGGTATTGAAAGACCACTGAAGATATTTTGTGACAATAAATCAGCAGTTTTATATTCCAATAACAACACGAGTTCTACAAAATCAAAATATATTGATATCAAGTTCCTAGCTGTAAAAGAAAAAGTACAGAGTGGACAGATATCCATAGAGCATATTGGAACAAACTCCATGATAGCGGATCCGCTTACAAAGGGATTACCACCCAAGGTCTTTCATGAGCACACTGCTCATATGGGTGTTGTCTCATTTGAGGATATTCAAATTTAGTGGGAGTTTATATTATTCATTGTATATTGCTCTATGTTATGTTTAGACTTTATCTATACATTTGGATTGTGTTCTGCAGAAATAAAGTATTCATTTTATTGCACTCTGTTAAATTATGATAAAAATTTGATCTTAATAAAGTTAAGTAGGACCAGTTGGAAATAGGCATGAATAGATCACATTGCATGTAATTTCCATGCTATGCACTCATGATTGATCTATGTCATTTAGCAATGCAGATATATGTGACCATTGATTGGTCTAGTAACGATTGATGTAACAAAGGCCACCTTGATCCTATGTCAGTATAGTTAATGGACCAGATTGTTGGGATATACCCTAAGGACATGATAGCAAATTTTGAGCTCATAAGGTTAAGCACATTTATTTGATTACATATGCATGTGGCCGAGTGGGAGATTGTTAGAATAATTTTTGTAATTAATCTATAATTTGGGCCACACATGTAAATAATTAAAATGTGTGTGCTATCATTTAATTAAGCCTAAATATAGTGATCTAATTAATAATTGATTAATTGGCTTAAGGGTATAATTGTCATGAGATTATTGTGTAGATACCATTAGATAATTATTATTTCTATGAGGGGCGGAAATATAATTATGATAAAATTAAAACTGCCCTAGCGGTTATTGTGAACTGCCCTAGCGGTTTATAAATAGGGTTATGGTCACCATTCTACCACGACGCATTCCAATTTCTGAAAATCCTGTCACGCAGAAGTTGACACAGAATCTAGTGGCTAGAATTGGAAGATCATCTCAAAGGGTTCTCTTAGTGTAAGGTTTCTCCTTCAATGGATTCAGGTATGCTTCCGCTATTAATTTTCTACTCATTGTTTTAATCAGAAGATTCCAGTATATATAAATTAGGGTTTTCATTTTGTTTGATTATTAACAACTTCAGTATCAAGATTTTAGCTTTGTGGACATTATCACTTAGGGAAAATTTATAACTGTAACATCTGCATCAAGATGTAGAGTGCAATGTTATTTAAACATTACAGGCGGCCATAGAGCCGTTGCATGCAGTCGAGAAGAGGAAACGTTATGAAAAGCCTTCCTGACCACGCTATTCCTTGCTTTGCAAATGGAACGTTATGAAACACGTGGAATGAACGCTTGATGGAGGTTAATACCTGGAATAAATACTTGATAGAGGTAATACCAATGACTACGAATAACGCCTGGAATAAATACTTGATAGAGGTAATACCAATGCCTACGAATAACGCCTGGAATAAACGCTTAAACGTTACCTGTGGGTTAAACATTACATGTGGAATATTTCAATAGTTTAAAATTTTAAAAATTATGCATATGCCATATTACGTCTAACTTCAACCTTCAACCTAGCTGTTTAATGCAAACCATTTCTACGATTGGAGAGCGACCTCTTCAAAAGAGAGTCGAATTATTCTTTTATCACTTAAAACTTTCAGTATAAATTACTGTGATTCTGTCCATTCAGGGTTGCAGAAATGTTTGAACAGGATAAGAAAAGTTGGGCCAATTTTCAAATTGATGCTATCAATGCGTTCGGGTTCAATATCCTTTGTCTTTTTCTGCTTATGTTGTCCCTTTTCCTTCGAATGCAGGCAAACAAGGATGTACACATGGTTGACCTTTTATGGTCAATCATGCCGTTGTTACAACCAAACACTAATAGTAATTCAAATAAAGCTAATCAGCCTATCTCAGACATGACTCAGGGCATAGAAAATGTTTCTCAGACATACGATGCATTCCATCTATCCACAATGTCTACTTTATTGACAAATGGTGCTGTGAGCGTGTCTTAAATTTTTTTTGCCTATTCTTCTTACAATTGGGAAGCGTAAGCGCAGGCTGGCATTCATAACAAAAATATTCAGGAAAAGATTGGCAGAATACGAATGGACCATGACGCATACCCAGAGGGCGGTTAACTTATCTTGAGCCAAAATCAATCTCTCATGGGACTCCTTGTTTTCCCACAATATTCATATGGCCACTGAATCCAAGGTGACTTTGAAAAGCTCAGATAAGGTATTCATTGAGGTGAATGAGCCCGACGCCTTGCAATCTCAGATGATCAAGAACATTGTAGAGGATGTTGGCACCGCCACGGCCATTCCTCTCCCTAACGTTTCTAGCAAGAGACTTTCGAAGGTCATCGAATATTGCAACTATCATGTCAAGGCTCAGAGGTAAGCTTTTACCGAGGGCGAAATCAAGACCTGGGATCAGGAGTTCATTAAAGTCGATCAGCCCACTTTGGGTATTCTGTCCAAAACCCTCATTTCCTTCGTTATTTGATTCGTTAGGTATTAGTATTTGACTGAAAACACTGAATTTATTCTTTTATTTGGTGGCTTTGATTGTACATGTTTATTTGCATGTCGAAGTTGCAGATATTTTTATATATTTTATATAGTAAATTTGGCTTATTAAGCTTTTGGGTTTGTGCAGGCTGTAAATGATCTCAACATATACAGTCTTTTAGACGCAGTCACAACAATGAAACAATCAATATTTACACAGAGATAAAAGAATGTTATTTCATCATTTATCCAGTATATT
Organism: Larix kaempferi; assembly: GCA_027924585.1. NCBI lineage: Eukaryota > Viridiplantae > Streptophyta > Pinopsida > Pinales > Pinaceae > Larix > Larix kaempferi. Next base: position 14,567,142 of record BSBM01000085.1, read on the forward strand.
TGGGATTCCACACTTGTTACTTTGACATCGATTTATTAGCAAGTTCTTAGGGTTTACATTATATTTTGAGCTGAGTCATGGGTGTAGCTTAAGTAAGGTTCCTTCATTCAAATCCCAGCAACCAATAACCCGAATCTTTAAGTTTTTTTTCTTTAAGCACTTAACCTAAAGATACAAATCTGCACATTGATTTCTTTTTCTTTGTCTCATATGTATCATTCACCACTCAATCTAATGATATTTTTTTGGAGATATACTTTACAAGATGATCATCAACATATCATGTGTGTGTAGTGAAAACCCTTAGGCCCAAGCTTTGGAACATAGCTCTGATACCAAATGTAAGAACCCTAAAATTATAAAAGCCACTAAATAACAATTAATATTAAATATGGATGTAGATCTATGATCCAATACAACAACCTGATAACATGTAAAAATGATATAAAATCCATACACAAACAAGAACATCATGCATATAAGATTTGCAAAAACAATGGGGATCTAATCATCAATAACAGAAAATATGCTGTAATAATTATTGAGCCATACGTGATTGGATGATTGATAGCTACCATTACCTTGATATCTCCAATAGTGCAACTGAAGGTGGGGGGACGACTCTCCACCCAACCAATCCCCAGCCAAAGGCTGAGACCCCCGAGCCCCCAACAATTAACCTTATGCTAGCGCTATCTTGCTTTACTCTCCTCGAGAGCTCCTCTTCCAAGATGGCCAAAGACAAAAAAAAAACCCTCTCTTCACTTCTTCTCCTCCTTTTATCTCTTCCTTCTCAAAATTTCTTAATTTCTTATTTAATGCAATTTGTTTTCCTTTATTTTCTTTCATATTCCCAATTATATTATTATCTTACATTATTTAATATTTATTATACTAAATATTCTCTATATTTGTATATGAGGGTTGTTACACGCGTATTCAGGAACAAAGCGGCAGGGAAAGTTGGCTCTCCCTTGTAGGCTCTGTAACTGACGTACGAAGCGACGGGGAGGTAGGTCCAAGATGGCTTGGAATTTTATGGGGTCAACGGTTATCCATTTTTGTGACATGATGAATCCTAACAACCGTCCTACAGGGACAAAAAAGACACACTTGAGAGGGTTCAAGTGGATTTTATATTTGTGGCGACGCAGGAAGACTTTCCGGAGATCATTTAGGTGGTTGGATCGTTCTTTTGAGCGAGCGGTCAGGTCATCTAGGTAAATGAGAATGATATGAGTTAGGTTGTGGAAGCAGTATATCATGGCTCGTTGGAAAGTGGCACCTATGTTCTTTAGACAAAATGGCATGACCCAGTAGGAAAAGGTTCCCCATGGGGTAGTGAACGCAGTTTTATATTGGTCTTCTTTCCGAATGTGTATTTGGTTGTACCCAGAAAACTCATCCATAAAGGAGAGGACTTCATGTCCGGCACAAGCGTCAACGAGCTGTCGATGAAAGGTGTGGGAATGTTTTCCTTGGGACATGCTTGATTGAGATCTCAAAAATCTGTACAAACATGGAGAGTGCCCTGTTTTTTGTTGACACGTACAGGGTTGGACACCCAGGTGGTGTAAGCGATGGGATAGATGAATCTGACTTTTCGAAGCTTCTCAATTTCAATTTTGACTGCAGGGAGTTTGGAGGGGTGAATTGGTCTCTCCTTCTGGCGGACAGGTGGGACCTCAGGCCATGTGTCAGTGTGGTGTTCAACAATGGTAGGGTCTAGGTCGCGCATCTCGGTATAAGACGAGGAGAAGACATCATGGAACTCCTGAAAACATTTTTTGGCTTCCCTAATTTCATATTCCATACAAGTGGCCCCTAAGGTGATGATCTTAGGTTGGCCACTTGGGCGAGCAATGTCTACTTGTGTGATGGGAGAAATATTTTCCATGTTTCCTTCCTCGAAGGCGTCGGGGGTAGGAATAGGATTCTTGAACCAATCGACCTTCTGAGGGAGAAAGTCTTTTGTTTCAATTGCCAATTGGTTGGTTGCGATAGGGGTGGACTCACTAGGGATGAAATATGATTGATGGTGCATGTCGTCCCATGGGTAGTCTGGTTCTGTAAGGGCTTCGAGGATTTCCTCGTCGCTGCAGAAGTGCTGAGAGATCAAGTCATACGAGGGAAGAGTAGGTTTTGGAGTAGAGTCATTTCTATCGATTGTAGAGACCATATATATGGTATTGACTTCTTCTAAAGGGGAAGATGTTGGAGGATGAATTTCTTCAATGGTGGGAGGTGAGGTTTCCAGGTCAACATTATTCAACTCGTAGAGGGATGCTCTGTAAACCGGGAGGTCAGGGAAGTGGGTTGAGTAGTGACCATATATTTCGTAGATAGCGCGAGCATGATAAGTACGTAACGCCTTGTTGCACTGATGGGATGGGGGGTTTATTATGACCACGGAGATGTTGGGGTCGTCGTCCAAGGTCTACATGTGTTTCTGGAGATTGGGCAACTGAGGACAGTTGTGGGTAGCATGGTCGATATCGTCACACAAGGAGCACTTAGGGGGTGCTCGGTGGGGTGGTTGGGGTGCCACTGGTTCTCTAGCCGGTGGGGTGGTATAGTTTTGCGGGCCTCTGCCCCCATTGTTTTTAGGTGGTGGTGGGGGAGGTTGTGTAGCAGATGTGGATGTTGCACCAGAAGGGGGATAGTTGGGCACGTTCGCCACTCCTGGTAGTGGGCGGTTGGAAGTGTTAATAGGTTGAACTAGTTGAAGAACGACGTGTAGTGTTGGTGTAGAAGTAGGGGCGGGTAAATACCACACGGGTAAACCTAGGGTTAATTCGGGGAGGTTCAAAGTGGCCATCACAGGTGTACTTATCAGTCCAGATGGTTGTGGTAGTAAAGGCGGTTGCTGGTTGGGCGTTGTGTGGGTGGAGGAAATTGTGCACAGATTTGATATCTTAGTTATCTTCAGAGGGGGTGGAATGGATTGGAACGTGGAAGTCATGGGAGATTCGAAGTATAATCTGGGTCCGACTGTGGAGACTAGCGATGTAGAGGCATTGTGCACGGGTTGTTCGATCATGGGGAGAACATTCTCGGGAGTAGCGGGGGCATTGGGATCATAGTATGTTATTTGGTCAATTTTGACCACATGTCCCTCATGGGGGAACATCATGATGTGGAAGACGGGCGAAGTGATGGCCTTCATAACACACATGTAGCTACGACCAAGTAAGAGGTTGTAATCAAGCTGTGCATTGATAGCCTCTATATCGATTAGGACTGTTTTTTCCGCTAGCTAAACGGGAACGTTGGTTAAAAGGCCCTAAGGTTGGGTTGTGCGACCATCGTAAGCTCTTAATGCAGTTGTTGATGGCTGTAGAGTGGGAGATCCAAGCTTCTGCCAAACAAATGTCGACATAACGCAAGTGGAGGCACCTTCATCGATGATGCATCGATGGATGACCAGGCTCCGAACTAGTACTGAGACCTGGGAGGCTAATGTTGAAGGAAAACGTGGTTCAGCTTGGTCTAAGTCAAATGTCATCAGTCAAGAGTCGTTAGGGTCTATCTCGCCGATGGCGGATAACAACAGTTTCCTCTGTGCGAGGTTGTTCTTCAGGACTTCCAATGTAGACATAGCCGCAGGAGATTGCGCTAGATCTTCTACGATTTTATAATTTGCTTCGGCACGAGCGTTAGGATTTTTGTTGGTCCACCGTAGTGGGAAACGAGGGGCTTTAGGTGCCCCATCACCGTGTGGTGGGGATATGAGTAAGGGTTGATTTGTGGGGGCAGCAGTATCAATAGGAGGGGTTTCAGGATTAGGTCCATATTGATTTTGACACGTTTGAAGGTTGATGTCAGTTGATGACATCATGAGGAGATGGTGAGTACCCAAATCCGTGGGTTGGTTTGTCTATGTAGCATATGTGATTTGCTGAGGTGGTTGTGCGGTTTCTTGAGGAGGAGGTAGTGGTTGGGCATTTACTACTCCTTGCGTGGGAAAGGGATTTTGCAGTACCATGGGGGTTGGGTTGTGCAGTAGTAGTAGCTTGTCCTTGGCGTTCGGCATCGTCCATCCAGAGTTGACGGGCACAATCTAAATGCAGAAAATATTGTGTATAGTAGCCGTATACCCCACATATGGAACAAGGATGATTCACTCATAGGTTGGGATTCTTTCCTTGATGAGGTGGTCTGTCGGGGTTTTGATTAGGAGGGGCGGCGTTGTTGTTATTGGGGGGGTTTGGTTGTTGACCACCTTGGTCCTGATGTTGGTTATCCCTCCAGTTCCATCCTCTACCCTTACTCTGTTGGCCTTGCTGGTTGTGTTGAGCAGGATGATTTTGTTATGCGTGTTGTTGGGCGTAAACTTGCCATTGGGGATTGGGAGGATTCTGTGGTTGATCAGGTGGTAAAGGTGCGAGTGGCGGGTAGTAACCAGGATGTGCTTGAGGTTGGGCCGGAGCTAACGAGGTCGGTTGTGGATGATAAAATGGAGGAACTGGTGGTTGCGTAATTGGGGCTTGCGGGGGGTAGTAAGCCTGTTGGACTTGGGGGTGTGAATGTGCAGGCGGATCGAGGTGTTGATAAAAGGTGGGTTGGCCCACTGGAGGAGTATAAGGGGAGTGTGCATGGCCATAACAATGATGTGGGCATGATGGTCCATGAGTATGAGGAGGACGAATGGACGAGGCATATGATGTAGTTTCTCCAGAATGGGATGTGGTGCGCAAAAGATCAGGGCCAGAAGGAGTGGGCATAGCCATATAAGGTTGGATGTGTGATGATACATGTCGAATGATGTCGTTGGAGGCATGAGATGCTCCTAGGCCATCACTCTGGGATGATTCGACGCGAGGGGCATCTAGTAAGATAGAGTATAGGTAGCCAGATTAGGTGTAGATAAGATCAAATTGTTGGGCTTTGAGGATGGTTTCTTCCTCAGACTAAGGTCGCTCAGAGGCCACATCCTTTGCGATGGTTGGTATGAGAGACTTCAGGAACCAATCTAAGAAGATACGGTTGTCAAGTTTGATTTTACATAAAGTGCGTCATTTACGCCACTCATGGATGTGGTCTGTGATGTGGGTGGCCGTATTCTACGTGCAAGACAGGAGGATCTCTACACCGGCATCATAACGCACGGGTAACTAGAAGAATTGTAGGAAAGTTGAAGCAAGGGATGTAAATGTAGGGTGGGTCCCATGAGTTTGGTCGATATACCACTTGGCTGTAGCTCCAGTAAGGGTTCTTTGTAGTAGTCAAAGGTGAACAGAGTCATCCACGATGGAGTTAGAGGAACACCATAAGTGGAAAGACATGATATGATTTTGAGGATCTTCTCCTCTCTTTCCCTCGAATTTGGGTATGTCCGGGGGGAGTTTGGTGGGCATAGGAGGCCATGTAGGATCATGTCGTATCGGATTATTAGTCAACTTAGCCAAGTCGGGGAGGTTCAGACTAGCCATGAATGGAAAACTAGCGGGAAGGTGCGTCGGAGGTGGTGAGGGAAGTTTGTTCTCCGTGGCGGCGATGGTATGGCCACTGCCTCCAATGTGTGGGGTAATGTTGTGGGCCATATCGGCCATAGTGGAAGTGCTGCCCCCAATGTGTGGGGCAACCGTGTGGGCCATAGCAGCCATGGTGGAGGTGTTTCCCCCAATGTGTGGGGCGACAGTGTGGGTCATAGCGGCGACAATGGGGCCACTATCCCCAAGCATGGCACTAGTCATTGCTAGATTTGTACTAGTAACTAAGACAATACCCACTGAGATGGATGTAGTGGCGTCAATGGTAGGCGTAGGGCCTGTAGACAGTGTGACTATTGAGGTGGTAGTTGGATGAGTGGTGGATCCTCCATCGACCATCCCACTAAAAAAGGGGTTGGACGTCATGTCGGCTAAGGGGCTAGATGGAGCCAAATGTTTGGTGCATTTTGGTTCTGAATTAGATGTGGTAGAAGGGGCATATGGATCAGTGAGCGATGCTCTATGTCTGTGATGGGGAGAGCCAAGTAGACCGTGTTGCGGGGGTTGGCCCTGTTGGCACCGGGACTGTCTTTGGGACTCAATAATGATAATGAGGGTATTCCGAGTGAGGTGTGGTGAATGAAAAACTCAAAAATCCTAGTGCAATCGTGTGCGCACAAGGAGAGCATAAAAAAAGGTGGCACTCATGCCAACAACAATCCTCAAAATGCATGTTGCAACAGCTGTGTTGCAATAACACGGAGTGGTAAAAAATGGTCAGAATACCAATAGATAAAGGCTCCTAAAAAGAGAAAAAAGGTGTACTCACTAGACTCAGGGGAGGTAAGGGAGCATGCAAAAACCTAACTAGAAGGTATGCTGATTCGAACTCGATGTATCCTCTGCAGGGTGTTGAAATCCCGGTCAGACAATACGAAAAGTGGAACCAAAGGCCAATGATATCCCCCTACCGGGAGGGACATCAAGTAGACAATCCTAGAAGAAAAGAAACTAAGATACCCCGTTCACGACACATCCAGAAAGGTGAATCTATGTCTCCATTCCTATCACGTTGTGGGCCTAAAAGGAATCACCACACGTGGACCAACGAGTAGGTAGAATTTGGTGACTGAATCGATTGCGGTATTCAACTCAGGCCTCCGGAACCAGTCTCACCACTTCAACCCTCCTAAGGGAGAGGCCTTTCCGACAAATTGGTCATAACCGTGTCAAAACATACTAAGGGATTTTGGCACCCTAGATGACAGCAACTATGTCTCAGATGTAAGCGACAAAGGGGTGTTATTTGGATACCTATCCCCCTTGCCCTACCTAGCTATGCAATTCTTCTGTGTTCCCAAATTGGGGTTAAAAGTTGGTTGATTTAAGTAGTTTTTTAGGGCTCACTTGAGTTAGGTGTCGGAGTGTGTGAAATGATAATGTTGGCAGTTAACTAGAAAATAAAAAGATGGTATTTAAATGCTAGAAAAATGGAAACAATATTGAAAATTGAATGCTAATTCAAAGACTTAAAACAAATTTTTTATTATTTTTTTTTAAAACAACTAAAATTAAGAAAAAAGTGGAAATTAGAACGCGGCTAAGGGCCTGTTCAGTGTGGTGTGTAGTGCGACTTTTGCACTGAAAGCTGCGGTGTGCAGCGCAATTTCTGGGAATTTGGGTGCGGTGCAGCACGGGTATCGGTAAGAAACTCGCGGTTTGCAGCGCAAGTTTCGGCTCAGAGGAAGCGGTGTGTAGCACAAGTTTCGGCTCAGAGAATGCGGTGTGCAACGCATAAATAGCGAAGGTTTTTGCAGTGCAAGTGGGGTGGTGGTAGCGCGCAGGTCGCTAGGAAAGCTTCGTTGTACAGTGCAATTCATGAGGGTGTTGCTGTAGTGGGAGCCGCACTGGCGACGTGTCTGGCTTGCGTTGGGGCCCGCGTATATGTAGCGGTAGTGAGCGGCGTCGCTTTGGTGTGGGGACGAGGCCGCGGGAAGAGTGGTGAGAGTCGCGGTATGGTACACGAACAAGTAAGGCTAACTCGCGTTTTGGGTCATAGAAAAAGGCTAAGCAGCCGATGTGCAGACCGCGCGAAGGTGAGCAACATCTGCAGTTGGGACCGCGAACAGGTAAGGAAAACTCACGTTTTGGGTCGCAGCAAAAGGCTAAGAAGCCAATGTGCAGACCGTGCAAAGGTGAGGAACAACTGTGTGTGGGACCGTAGCTGTCAGTGAAAAATATGCGGTTTTCTGCCCGAATGTAAACTAGTTGCAACCATACAGGAAAACACGCAGAACTAATAAACTAATCAAGAAAAAATGGAAAACAAAACTGTAAATAGAAATATCAATAAAACTAAATGGTCAGAGAGGGGTTGAGACAGTGGAGTCGCCAAACTGTAGCTCGGGTTTTAGACTTTGCTTGTGCAAATGAGCACCTGTCAAGAATTATGGAATCCTTAATAGTAGTATGGAAGTAAACAACAATAAACTAAGTACAAATGATTGAAGCAAATGACATTAAATAGTAAACCTGAGCTTAAACATGTGCATGAAATAAAATATAACTTGAAACAATAAATGATACACTTGAAAAAGGTGTTGAATAAAGAATTTTTTTTTTATATTATGGGAAAGCAAAGGGCTTACAAAAATACATTTACCTCAAAGATGAGGCTGGTGGAGTTCTAGCGGTGTGCTCCGGCGCTCCTTGTTTCGATACTCTTCTCTCCAATGCTTTGATGGTGGCTAAAATTTTTATCTCAAGGGGAGGCCAAAAGGCACAAAGATGGACGGCTTAACGATTTGGAAAAAAAATTCAGCAGCATGAGGGTAGAGTGAGTGAGGGATCATGAAATGAGGGGCCTCCACCCCTTTTTATAAACTAGGATTAGGGTTTTAGGGATTTTTAGGGTTTTTTTCCCTATTTTCTCTTTTTTTTTTCTTTTATTTTGGGTTTCATTCCCTATTTGTTTGATTTTGACCCTCTTTTGGGGTTTTAGTATGTTTTTAGGGAATTTTTGGGTATTTTTAATATCCATTTGGGTTTTATGGGGTTTTGGAGGCGAGGTTGGTAGGAAATTTGGTCAACAGAGGTTTATGTCCAAATGGATGAGTTAATGAGCACTTTTTTGGTGTTAACAAATTACAAATACAAATGACGACACTTCTGATTGGAGGAATAATACATCTCCATCATGAATATAATAAAGTACAAGTGTAATACATAGAAGAATATCTTCTGAAGTTACAAATACATCAACATTGACTTGTGTGGTTATATATCTGTTCAAAGAACTTTATTATTTGAAACATTGTGTTTTTTAGGAAAATCATGTCTCTTCATAAAAAATATTGGATCCTTATAATGGCATCGATTCATCATTGATATTCATAGTCTTTCAATATTGTTTTAATTAGTAACAAATTACTAATTTGCAGAGTTAACCAATTTTGGCAGTTCTCCAAAGTTGGCAATTTGGCCAAAGTGTTATCCAAATATAACATTGCCAAACATCTCTTCAACAGAGTGGACGTCAAACCGGCGGTCAACTAAGATTTAAAAATATTTCATGTACGATCCTTTTAAATAACCCTCCAACATCTCTCAATAGTGAAATGATTCAAAACCATTGGATCTTCATCAATCCACATCGACGGTGGACTTAAACATGTGCCTAGCTAGATTTCATAAATAATTCGCATCACATCCTGAGTTTTAAATGATGCGCAACTTAACCCAACAAAATTGTCCTATACCGTTGGATCGCCCCATCCAAGATCAATGATGGACTTGAAAAGTTTATGAGCCCAATTAAGAACCCTAGCCCTCAATATGTCCCATCAGTTAAATCAAAGGTCGGTCAGGGTAAGGTCTGCCAGTTCTCGGGTAACCTCTTTGACTCTTAATGTACTATAACACGCTATAACACTCTTTCAATTACTTTGATCTTTAATTCCAATGGCTCTGGAGATTTCTTTTGATCCGTGTTCTATTTTTTTATTATCATTTTTGCTCGTTTAAATAGGATCTGCCCCTGTTCCCTCGAGTTTGCTGAAAATGTTGTCTAAATTAGCTCTTTGTTTGACTCTTTCTCCCTCCACTGGCCCTCCTCAATGTCTGGTTGTTAAAGTGGGATTAAAGGGAAGTCACATGATTCTGACCACTGCTCTGCTTAGTGGCCACGAGCTCCTGTACCAAAAGCTTTGTTACAGCAGTTCTTCAGGCCTATCTCCTTGTTTTATAATGGCTGAAGGTAGCAGTCGCGGAATGACCAACATCACCAATGCAAACACCCACAGTAGAGTCGAGAAGCTGGAAAAATAGATAGAAGATATTCAGCAGAAGCTAAGCTTGAAATGTGATAAAGAGGACTTGGATTCCTTGAATATGACAATCGCACAAACCCTGGAAAGTAAAAAAAACAAAATGCTTGAGAAAATGAGATCCCTCTTCCTTCAATGCGACGAAGCCATTCGAAATCAACCCACCAGAGCTCAAGGTAATGTCGAGGGGATCCCAGTGACTTTGGTAGGTTCTGGACAGTCCCGTCCAGCTGACAGAATTCCCTCAGAGGAAATATCATAAGGGGTCAAATCAATGGAGATTGACTCCTGAGGGAATCACATGGCCCACCCACCACGGTCTCATGTTATTTTCATTATAAGTTTAATATTTTAGGTTTATTTTTCTGCTAGTTTAGGGGAGGGACTTTGTCCAAGGCCCTTTTGTTCAGTTTGTATTGGCATGTATTTTAGGTTTACTTTTATTTTAGTTTAGGGGAGGGCTTTTGTCTAAGGCCCTACATTTTGAAAAATTTAAACTTTGTGATGATGTCCAAATCCCTACTATTTGAATAAAATATATGCAGTTTTTTGAATATTAATTTTAATTAATTTTCTTAATTCTTTTTTCTTCTCTAAATTCTTAACCTCTCTTATTTATCGATTATGTCTGGATTTGTGTATTCTGTTTCAATTTAGATAGAGTTTTGAATTTCTTTTGGATTATAGTTTAAATAACAAAAAACAAAAAATCTAGGCCATCAATTCGACATAATGATTATTTACTCGAGAAAAACTCTTTGAATGTAGAAAAAATCTAGGAGACACATTAACGAACATAAACTAATTTAAAGATACCGGCAAGAAGAATTACATGCCTTCTTGGGTTTGCGTTGTCCTCTCTCCTCATACGGCTGTATTTTCCAAAAAAGTTCTTTCCAACTGCTTTTGGTGACACTACTGCTAACAAAGCATGAAACTACTGTTTTACACGATTTAATAATTATTTTATTTCATTTTCTAGATTGAGCAAGGAACCATATTTTTCTTGGAAGTGCATTTTCTCTATTTTGTATAAGATTTAAAAATGGAGTTGTGTTGATTTTCCAAGTAATTCTTGTAAATTACCTTACTTTCCTTTGCATACTATACATGGTTATCTAATTATGGTGTAATTTTTAAGTTTGAAAACAATATTTTTTAATAAAAAATTATCAATAAGATTGTTATAAAAAGAGTATTATCGAAGTTTATGTATTTTTTGGTTTTTCCCTTGATGTTTTTGCTCTTACACTGGAATTACTATAAATTAAATCCATAGGTTTATATTGAAAGGGTACTACCTTTAAGATCCATAATATTATTTTAAACAATAGCTAAAATAATTGTAAAAATCAAATATGCCACGTGTCACAATCTGAGCGTTCCATGTGTCACCCTAAAGCTAGATATCGACATTTTAACAACAAAATTTATAGAAAGATTCCTTGAAAGAGTTTGCTGGAAATTTGAAACTTGTGTTTAGAGATAGGGTGTTGGAAGTAGACGCCGAGGAGAAAGAGCATCCACCCCTTCCTCCAGGGATGTTTTGTAGCAGTGGTGAAAGTAGATTTTGGCACTCTAAATACAAATTTCAAACACAAATTTCATAGGAACATTGCTTCGCACAACTTGATTTCAAGTGGAAATATTCTGAGAGAAAGAGTGGCCACTCTTTCTCCAAGTTGTATATTTTTACAAATCGATCATAAAGGAAGGGGCGACCGACCCTTCTTCTACCGAGAACTCTATTCATAATATTTATAGAATGCAAGAAGGCTCGGTCAATCCTTCTTGTGTTCACCATTCTGCATATAGGTGAATTGTTGGATATGGATGTTCACAATTATCTACTAAAGGAGGGGGTGGATCCCTACTATTTACAACAGAAGTTGAAAGTATGGAATTCTCAGCCTAGCCTTTGTAGATTAAATATTTTTACACTTCTCTCATAAATGAAGGGTCGGACGACCCTTGTTGTGGTCAGTATTATTCCAGTGTTCACCATTTTAGATATAAATAAATTGACGGTCTAGCCTTCATAGTTGAATAATTTTACAATTCCCTCATAAATGAAGGGATGGGAGACCCTTCTTCTGCCTCGCATCCTTTTCATAATAGTTCTCCACTGAAAGAAGGGTCGATCGATCCTTCTTGCGTTTTCCATTCTGGATATAAAGAATTGATGGATAAAAGTGTTCACAATTATCCACTAAACGTAGAGTCGATCCTTCTTGTCGAGAAACGGAAGTCGGGACAAACATATTTATATGTTAGAACTTAGCTTATGCCCAGATCCTTTGATCCTTCTTGTGTTCTCCATTTTGGATATAAGTGAATTGGTGGATATGGTTGTTCATAATTATCCACTAAATGAAGACGAAGATTCCTACTATTTACAACGTAAGTTGGAAGTCTAGAATTCTCAGCCTGGTCTTCGTAGATTGAATATTTTTACACTTATCTCATAAATGAAGGGTCGGCTGACCCTTGTTGTGGTAAGTATTCTTCCAGTGTTCACCATTTTGGATATAAATGAATTGATGGTCTATCCTTCATAGGTTGAATAATTTTACAATCCCCTCATAAATGAAGGGGCGGGCGACCCTTCTTCTATCCCATCTTCTTTTCATCAAAGTTATTAAATGAAAGAAGGTTCGGTCGACCCTTCTTGCATTCTCCATTCTAGATATAGGGAATTTCTGGATAAACGTGTTCACAATTATCCACTAAACGAAGGTGTGGGCGATCCTTCTTGTCAGGAAACGGAAGTCGAGACAAACATTGATTATATATTATAACTTAACTTATGCCCGGATCCTTAGATCCTTCTTGTGTTCACCATTCTGGATACATGTGAATTGATGGATATGGGTGTTCACAATTATCTACTAAATGAAGAGGTAGATCCCTACTATTTACAGCGGAAGTTGGAAGTCTAGAATTCTCATCCTGGCCTTTGTAGATTAAATATTTTTATACTTCTCTCCTAAATGAAGGGTTGGCCGACCCTTGTTGTTGTAAGTATTCTGCAAGTGTTCACCATTTTGGATATAAATGAATTGAAGGTCTAGCCTTTGTAGGTTGAATAATTTTACAATTCCCTCATAAATGAAGGGTCGGGCGACCCTTCTTCTCCCCCGTCTTCTTTTCATCAGAGTTCTTGAATGAAAGAAGGGTTGGTCGATCCTTCTTGCGTTCTCCATTCTGGATATAGGGATCTGTTGGATAAACATTATCACAATAATCCTTCTTGTCATGTAACTAAAGTCGACACAATTTTTTTTTATATGTTAGAACTTAGCTTATGCCCGCATCCCTACTATTAATAAAATCAGATCCCCAGTTACTAATTTCTGGAGGTAATCTCCAATTCTTTCATCTTGATTATGAGGTTGATTGATTGATGTCTTCATTCTCACTTTTGCATGCTTTGGATCCAATAAAATTATTGAATAACTCTTGTTTTTCTACATTTTGTGAGTTGCGGAAAGCTTTGTTTTTTCCCTTTGAAATACATCGTTTCCACAATATTTCCTTTTCTTTTGAGTTTTGAAATCTTCACTTCCACAATTCCACAACCCGCAATGCGAATTGCAGATTGCGAAAACTATAATCATTTTTTTACAAAAAAACACCCCCGCAATTTCATTTCCGCTTTTTCTTGTTCTAATCTTGCCCATCAATTTCTAGAAGTTGGAAGTATGGAATTCTCATCCTAGCCTTCGTAGATTAAATATTTTTACACTTCTCTCGTATATGAAGGGTTGGTCGACCCTTGTTGTAGTCGGTACTCTTCCAATGTTCACCATTTGGGATATAAATGAATTGACGGTCTAGCTTGCGTAGGTTGAATAATTTTACAACTCCCTCATAAATGAAGGGACAGGCGACCCTTCTTCTACCCCATACTCTTTTCATAATAGTTCACAATTATCCACTAAATGAAGGTGTGGCTGATCCTTCTTGTCGGAAACAAAAGTCGGGGCAAACATTTGTTATATGTTAGAACTTAACTTATGCCTGGATCCCTACTATTAATAAAAGGGGAGCCCCAGTTACTAATCGTCTTTATCCTTCTATTATTTCCATGCTTTGGATTTAATAAAGTTTGCTAAAAAACCTTTCTTTTTGCGTGGCTTCAAAGTTTTGGAAAAGTTACTTTTCTTGAAATTATGTCATTTCTGCAACCCTCAATCCTTAATTCGCAATGCAGATTGGGAATGTTGAAAACTTTCGGATAATAAATTTCTCCTTTCCGCAATCCACAACCTGCAAATTCGGATTGTGGATGCCGAGAAACCTTTTTTCAATAAAATCTAATTTTGCCTCCGCAATCCACAACCTGCAAAGTGTGGATTGCGGAACACGGAAGCCTCTTAGTTAAATAAAAATGGAATTAACATTTACATTTCCACAACCTGCAACCCGATAGTTGCGGATTGCATAAATTGGAAACGATAATAAGAGAAAGTGAACTGTATACCCGCAACCCTCAACCCGCATTGCAGATTGCGAGAAGATTTATTTTTCCCGGATCCATTCACCACTCTGTCTTCCCATTGCAGATTGCGGGAAGATTGTTTTTCCCATAGCCATTCACCGCTGTATCTTCCCATTGCAGATTGTGGGAAGATTGATTTTTCCTACAACCTTTCATCGCTTCGTCTTCCCATTGCGGATTGCAAATTTTGGAAACACTGAAATACTTAAAGTTCAAACTTGCACTCCCGCAACCCGCATTGCCGATTGCGGAAACCTAAAATCAAAATTACCAAAAATTCGCTCCCGCATTTCTTTTCTGCTTTTCTCATTTTGAATCTGAGCCGTCGATTCTTTATGATTTTACGATATTGATTGATCTCACTGTCACTTAAATATTTCCAATTTTTACGATCTTTCCATTGTTTTTGAAATTGAAAATTCCCGACTGCGGATTGCGGAAACATTAAACTGCTGAGGCTGAAATTCGCACTTCCGCATTTCTGCAATCCGCAATGCAGAATGCGGATTGCGGAAGCCAAAAACAAAACTTTAAACAAGTCACTCTCGCAAATTTTTTTTCCACTTCTACTCATTTTCATCATAACCATCTATTTCTTTCAGATCGACGGTCTGGATTGATTTCGTAAGTAATCTTGTGTTATATATTTCAAATTTTTAATATCTTTCACCTGTTTCAAACTTCGAATTTTACCCTCAGCGAACATTTTTTACTGCGATTTTCGACTTTGGTGAAAGTATTTGACTGCATATTTTTACTCTGATCACGAATTTACCAGAATTACCATTTTACTTCCTTCTTCGATGCCGGTTGGTTTTCGACACTTTCATCCTCATTTTGGAGATAATTCAGACTTAAAATTAGTTTTATTGATTTTTTTTCTCTCGTTTTATTATATTTTCAAGTTTCCCTACCATGTCGAAAAACCCCCACTCCAAAACGGCCCTAAAGGAACTTAAAAACAAATACCCAAGCGATGGAACCCTCTTTGATACAAAAGACAGGGTGTCTGAGACCTATCAATTGGATTGGTCATAGATTTATTCAATTTTTGACAATGATGACTTGTCTGATGTTCAACACAACTAGTCCTCCTATGTAAACATTAGAAAATCTCAATTGCATGCCATTACGTCAAGATCGACGCTCATACCCTAAACTGAAGCTATAAAATGGATAATTGACCATGCTCATCCACTAGATCGTTCTTTCAATGATAAGACTGGGGCACAATTAGCTTCTTTCCGACCTAAAGTGTTTGCTAGAGCTTATTCCTAAAGGAAACCCGACCAGTTGTTGAATAAAAAATTCCTGGACTCTGCCGAAACCCAATTCAATTTTGATGAAATGTTTAAATCATGGATGAGAAAACTTGCAAGCTTCACGCCCAAGGCAGACAGATCTTATCCCATCTCCTAGTTTAAAGATCCATTCACTCTATTGGAAGCCATGCTCTGCAGATTATGCATATTACCAGACTGGTCAATGTTCAAGGCTGAATGGGCACCCCTTTCCCACCATGTCCTCACTACAGGGGTGTCCTTCAATTGGGATCAAATTCTATCAGTAGAGATTAAGCCAACAATTGAGAAATATCAGAAGACCCCAGCTTCCAGAAAACCTACTTTCTTCTACTCAGCTTACATCATGGATTTCTTCTGTTTAGCTTTTCAGTTTCCTTCCATGGGATGGAACTGGACTTTGTCTACACCACCTGTCCATATTTACTGCCCTGCATTATGGGAAGGAAATTGCTTGGCTATGATATATGATATTTTTTATCATTTTATTGGTACAATTCATCTAATGATATTTAAGGAAAATGATCCCACTTTCTCTGAATATGCTAAGGCACTGGTCTCTACTATGGCAGATTGTTACATAGGAGAATACTTTTCTTATGTCAGAATTTGGGGCAACAAAACTGCACATATGTTTCCTAGAATTGTACTGGATAGACTACTATTGGAAGAGATTTATTTTTAGACTGTCACTGATGGTGTCTTTCCCAAACTCACCGGAGCCAAAAGAAGGGGGTGTCCCAAGTTCCCACTTCAACTTGGGCCTTTGACAGTTCCTAATTCTACTCATGCTAGGTTACTTGGGAAGAAAATTATTGCTCTTAAGCTTGGGAAAGCCCCGAAAGGATTCATGATCCCAAGGAATTTATGATTAATCATTTTGCACAAGAGCACATGAAGAATGAATATGCCGACCAGACCGAGCCAGATGATTCTATCTACCATGGTGTTGACTTTTTTGCTAAAGTCATGAACAGAACTACTTCTCAGGAAGAATAAAGTTTCATCTTTCAGTATCAGCAAGAGCTCAAGGCTAGGGTCTTTGTTGATGTATTTGTAACTTCGGAATATATTGAATTGTCTATTGTATGTATTACATTTGTACTTTATTGTATCTCCAACGGAGATGTATTATTCCTTTGATTGGAAGTGACGTCATTTGTATTTGCAATTGTTGCAAGTTACATTGTAAGTGTTGTAACTTACATTTGATGGGTTATTAGACCACCTTGGTGGGTTCGGCCCTGTATGAGTTAAGTGGAAGGGTTATTAGACTCCCTTAGGAATTTGGCCCGGTTAGGGTACGATGAAGGTCAATTTAAAGTATAAATAGAGTGGTTGCACCACTCTATTTATTCATTCACTCACTCATCCAACTCGCATAGTTGAGAGAGAGGAGTGCGCACAAGTGGAGGAGGAGTAGCTACTGAATACATCTATATTTTGGGGTTTGATATTTGTGATCCATGTATTGGTGCTTATTCTATCTCTGAGGAAGTTGCGGGGTTTTTAAACTTCTTGGTTTTCCCAGATGAAATGATTTGTGTCTCTTGTCTCTTATGTTTGATATGCTCTACATGTTGTTCTCTCAGTTAAGATCCTAGATCATATTGAATTAAATGATGAAAATCTAACATGGTATCAGAACTAGCCTGAAGGAAGGCATTGTATGGAATTTATGACACTTGTTGCAGTTGCGACAAATTGGAAGTTAGGGCTTGGTATAGTAAAAACTAGTCATTGTGGAACTCTTGCTATAAATATGTTTCGGAGAAGGTTCAGGATCTGCATTTTTTACAACCTGAATATCAGACACATATGTACCCTGTGCAAACATTTCAGCCCTAGATTCGTTTCACTTTGTGAGATATGATTCGTACAAGTTAGGGTTTTGCCTCTTCCAGAATGCAGCCCTAAACAGGTGACATATGCACAAAGGTCATATATCAATATAGGAAGCTCCAAATGGAATTCCCTAAAAAGCGACAGTTAGGGAACGTCCTATAGTTTCACAGGTCCTATTTTCAGAAGCCAAAGTTGAAACAGTGACATGTGGCACTCTGTACAAGTTCGATATATTGTTTCATTCCATAAACAGGACATGTTGTGACACCTAGCATATCTCTCTCATAGAGAATCCATTGGAGCTCATATCTATGGGGTTCAAAAGATGACAGGTCATTATACCACAGGCTGAAGTTTCAGACATTGGGGATACAAAATTTCATAGATGCGCCAGAAACAATATGGCATATATTTCTGTCAAAACAGAATTAGATTCTGAGCATTTTCATTTTTGGCTTGTCACTACTGCAGGAAATTAGGGATTTTGATAGGAGTGGAACTTTGGATTTCTATCAGCACAGGATTTTTCTCCTCAGCAAAATCAAAATTTAGAGACTAAGATCAAAGCTTTTGGTTGGGTAGAACCACGGGATCTATCAAACCCTAGTTCGGGTTTTGGACCAGAAAACCAGATTTTGACAGAAATTGTAGATCCAAAATTTGCAAGTCAATTTTGAGGGGTCAATTTTTGGAGTTTTCAAAATCTGAGCACACCATCTTGCTCACCTCAGTCAATTGCATCTCCCTATCCAGACAAAAGTTTGAAATTCCAAGTTTGGATTTTTAGGGTTTCTTTAACAAACCCTGGACAGCTCCAGATCTAGATTCAACAAATCAAGTAGTAAGACCTAAATATTTTATTTCCATTTGAGTTTCTCATTAAGATGTCTCACCACACCATGCTTGAGGATAAGCTTGAAGGGGAGGATAAATTTCGATTATGGAAGTATAGGATTAGGTTAATCCTAGAAGAGAATGAATTAGACACCTATATAAGTGAAGAGGTTCCAGTTCCAGAGGGAGATGAGGCTAAGGCCTTAGATAAGAGGAACTTGGTCAAGGTGTGTTGGAGAAAACTTCCTATGGCTTGGGGTGGACCACAATAGATAGCTGACTACTAGAAATTAACTCAATTCTCAATGCAAAGATAATAAAGAAGATAACCAACCTCGATCCAAACGTTTGATGTAGATCCCCGTTGAAGCTTTCAATCCGTGCACTTGAACCTGCAAATTAGTCTTGATAGCCAATATACAACAAGCGCATATAATATATAAAGGACATTAACATCATCAATAGCAATGGTCCATGATATTATAAGTAAATGCAACCCACCGTAATATAAACAACATTCACAACATTAATGGACAAGAATATGAGTATTTATATTAATAAATAGCAAGAAGTACAATGTGATACGACCTCTTGTCGGCAACCAATCTGAACCAAGATCTGGGTCAATCCACTTGTGCCTCCACCACTTTAATCCTCCATGGAATGGCAAACTCAAACTATGATAGGAGTTTGGAAGGTGAACATAAAGGGTTCACAACTACAAGGATCAATGAGTGTAGACTCAAGATAGGGCAAAAATCCACTAGAGTTCTCTTGCTCTCCTTTCTCCTCCCGTCCATAAGCCATATGTGCTCAATATATAGTCCTCTCAAAGGTAGGTGAAAGGACACATCGAGGCCTTACTGGGAAAAATGGAGAGCCAAAGGTCACCCTATGACCGCTTTTTGGGAGTAAAAAGCAATTAACCAGTGATTTTTACCATTTTACATGCTACCCGCAGGCTATAGTGATGCACCTTGCGAGTACGCCCACTGTAATGATGAAGCTAGCGTACAGGGGAAAAAATAGGGAAAATAGTGTGTCTGAAGGATATAAAGTGGATCTATGTCAGTAAAATGAATCCTCTAGGCCAAAAAGTGCTGATGCTCACAAGGTGGAAAATTACATTGTAACAGATGCCCCCTAATGTGTGAGGTCAAAGACTGATGCTACGATGGTCGAAATACATTATAAATCTCAGAAGTGGAGTGATGGAGACACAAGTGGAAGGAGCAGCTCACTCATCATAATACAATAGTATCCCTTAGTACATGTTGGTATAGTACAACAATCTGATACAATGGCCATGAACAAGTAGTACATAGTGAATACATGTCATAAGTGATCATAGCCATGATCCCTCTACAGTAAGATATGGTCTCCTGCTGAAAAGGAAACAACTGGTGCAAACTAGAGGTACAAAGTACTGATATCTAAGAGCTGATATCTCAGATGTAAAGTCATAACCATAAGTAGCATACTGAATGCCACTATCGCCTGGGGTCTTCTACGTAAGTCTTCGATGGTGCAAGTCCCATCAAGTGAATAAAAGAGTCGAGGTCGAACTTGATGTGACATCGTCTGATTACTGGTCAATGATGTATACTGTTAACAGATGTGAGATAACCCACCAACAATGAAAATGGGCATCAAGGCATAGAGCACAATCATCAAAGTGCGAATAGATGTGTTGAAGTCGAACACTAGGATGAATCCATCGATCACGGGACATTGATGTATTCCCAAAATTGTTGATGGCGAGAGAACCTGCCACTAATGACTGCAAGCCTCATGGTACTCAACCGAACTCTAAGTCTCAAGTTCTGAAATAAATGGGTTGAATTCGACGGAACGAAACTCGCTGGAAGGAGGGCATTAAGGCACCCCCCATCAACCAGCACGAGGTACCATGCAATAGTCAAGAGATCTGAGGAGTGGCCAACGATGGTTTTAGGACTTCCTCTGAACAAGAGCATGAGCAGATGGATAGACTCAGGCAGCATAGACTCAATATAAACTGTGCGATGTAGGAGGCATCACAAAGGGATCCATAATGACTGGAATCTTAATCAATCGGTGGAGTAAACTGAGAAACAAGTACAACTCCTAACGTCCAACTATAGTCTCGACTCATAATGTATGGAGTGGAATGAATTCTCTATTCAAAGGTGACACGACAACTTCCAACAAAAAGCAATAACCATAATCCCGTCCGGCTTTTTGGAATATTTGATTTTTTGGTCTTTTTCATATTTGGAAAAGATTGAAAAAGAATAAAATTGCTTATAGTACAACATGTGAGGGAACGAGTGTCAAATAGCGAGAAGACTAGTTCCAAGCAGTGGAACATACCTATGATCAATGCAAGGAAGCATGTGCAGGATGTGGACACTCGGGGGGTGTTCCCTCAAGGTCAAAAGGTCATCAAACTGCGAAGGGAAAGTGTAAGCTCTGCAAGGCTCGACAGAGAAAGTGCTCGGGCACCAGGCTAACAACTGAGTAAGAGGGAGCCGACACAAGGCTCAAGTGACAAGCAGGATGATGCAATGAAATCACAACTTGATATAAATGGGGGAGTCCGTATGGGAGATGGACAGCATAAGACAAAGTAGAGTATGAGTCTTTATCACATAGTCATGGCGTAACTACAAAAGACTCCCAATCCTAAGGACAAACAACAGCATGGGAACCATAATGCAAAAAGGGCTTCTAACTAGGCTACCCATGTTCGGAAAGGCCCTACCACCACATAACAAAATTTCTATAACAGTGTGAAGGTTCTGTGTCAATTAAGAAGCGGGGTCACACCTAGGGTTTATGAAAGTGGTCAAAAGGTAAATGCATAATGCATGTGAAAATGACATCTAACCTATATGTGAGGTTTGAAATATACCTGCCGTAGGTGTGAAATGATCGGAAACAACTCTCGCCGAAGAAATCTTGTCACAAAATGCTACTCCATGACATTGTATTAGTCCAAAACAGCATTAAATGGCGAAAAGTATAGACAAGTGGGTTTTAAAAATTATAAATAGTAACAAAAATTTACAATTCATTTTTACTATTCACCCATTTGGAATTTTGTGGTTAGTTTTCACCTCAAAGTTCAGCTGTTGATTCTGGGAGCTACATACATCCGATCATCGAACTGTCAAGAGCAGGTTGGTAACCTCATCCATACCTTCCATTTCAATTCTTTTGTTTCAATTTTCATCGGTTAAAAGTTTTTTTTGGCCATTCCCTACATGGTCACAGTGCTACCCGCATGCTATAATTATGCAAGTCGCGGGTAGGGATGGGTACGCGCAGCCAGCACACACGTTGACCACGGGTACCTTCCTCTATGAGCATAATTTCCCACGGGTACGACCGTGAAGCTAGTTTTTTAAACAAAATTGACTAAATTCTTTGGTTTTTCTCTTTGTAGGATGGTTCTAGAGTGGAGAGAGAGAAAGCATGACCTAGTGGATGAGGCCGTCCATAATGATGTGCATGCACAACAAGCGCTACCAGCATGTGGGTTATATAAATTTTGGAGCATAGGGGGTTTGAGGGCCCAAAACCTATTGCTCCGTCGTTTGATAGACTATTGGGATGTCGATGCATAGAACTTCAACCTATACGGGAAAATACTCTCACTGGAAGTGGAATATATTTACTTCATTACAGGTTTGTCCCATCGAGGTGAGGTGGCAAGCCTTTGATCTCGATCTGTGGGTGGTGGGATCACCATCCCCGACTATATAGAGAGGTATTGTGTTCCAAATACTCAGGCAGTGGGGAGTCAGGTTCCCATCAAATCCATAGTCAACCTGAGCATGAAGGTTGTTGTGGCAACTTTAGTGTGGATTACTGGTTCAAAAGCTCTTCACCAGGAATCTAGGCCAGTTATGTTCTATGCATCGCAGTGTATGCATCCTATGATATTTGAATGGTGTACTATGCTACTGGGGTCCATGAAGACCCAGCTAATAGAATGCAAGAAGGGGGATGCAAAAAACTTTGAATACGGCAGTGTTTTGTGCAGCTTCTTCTTTGAGCGAGTTCCAGGGCTAAGTCCAAGGGTTGAGGTCCCTCCTCATAGTCTCCGCGACCCAGCCATGACTCGGTGGAACGAGGTCTTGACGCGACAGGGTGGTGGCCGTCGGGCGTCACTGTACACCAAGGAGTTCTTTCACTGGTGGGACCGACAGGTCATAGAGATAGAGGACTACCCTTATGCAGAAATCGACTTCCGGCAGGATTGAGACATGCCACTCCCACTAGATGCAGCATTCGGAGACATTGGTGAGTACTCTTTTTAGGTTTTCGGTATATTAAATTTTTATGGATTTTTTATTATAGATGTAAATGAAAAAATATTTTTGCGGGTAGTATCACATATTAATGTTTGACTGTTCGCTCGTAGACAAGGGCATAGTGAGACCCGATGGTTTCCTGAGACATCGTCACTGGGGCAGGGGTGATGAGGTAGTAGGTGTTGCAGTAGAGCAGACACTACAGACTCTGCGGGCCAACCTATCATAGATGACCTCTAGGGTACCACAGGTAGAGGTGGTGTAGCTACCAGAGGATATGTAGCGCTAGGTAGTGGGGGTGTCGGGCAACTAGGTGCAACTACTATAGTGTGTCGCAAATGTAGTGCATTATTTCTATCAGACACATCCTATCAGGGCGGAAGCTAGGCCTCCTCATAGGGATTATACATTTCATATTCCCATTTTGTATCGATATGTATATTTTGAGAGCTACAGGCTTCAGTTTTGTATCATGACACTACCATTTTTTGGACATATATTTATAAAAAACTTTGGTTCTCCGGTTCTACTATATGTGTGTATGTACAAATGTATGAATGTATCTTTTATTTGTGTGCTTCATTGGGAATGTGACAAATGTCAATCTAATACATAGTTAGCGTATGCATCAGATATATGAGTAAAACTTCTCGGAATATGAATGTATGTAATTGAAACAAAATGTCGTTCCAAGAGTCTTACCTTTAAGAATTTCCGTAGTAACGTAGGATCCCTCACACGGTACTGACCATTCAACTAAGACACAACTAGTTTTGAATCTAGGCGCACTTCTAAAGACTGGATACCATGTGAAATAGCATCCCGAAGTGGCTCAATCATGGCACTATACTCAGCCACATTGTTAGATGTAGGACCAAGACAAGCACCTCTTGAGGACACAACTAGGTGGTCTGGTGAGAAAATAACCCAGGCAGCAGAAGCAAGCTACTACGTATGACAGTTAGCACCATCCGCGAATCCTAAGAACGTAGGAAAAGTTGCAGACATTTGTCAATCAAACGGAAGCTAATGAGCAGACCCAAAAACCAAAACAAAGCTAAACTATGTATAGAAGTAACTATACAGTAGTATACAAAAGTATTAGCATGAACCATAGGTTCAAGTGTAATACCACTTTAGGTAGAGCCCATTTCTAGGCTCCTTTTTCCAGGACATGCCTCACAATGTAAGGACTGTGCCACATGGGGTTGAACTTGCCTGCCCCCAGGGGTTCTTTAGCTTGGTCATATAAGAGGACCGAGTCACCTTCAACATATTTTCGAGGACGGATAGACCTATCATACTGAACCTTAACATGACGTTTATTGGCATCTATAGCCACGGCGGCATCTCGATGCTGCTCGTCAAGTTGCTCAATGTGGATTAAACGTTGCTCAAGACCCATCGTATCAGGGAGGAGCTCTATGGCCAATTTAAGCGAAGGGATTTCACATTCAATCGATAAAATTGACTCTGCATCGTGTACTAGTTGAAACGATGAGAACCTGGTGGCAGTCTTGACAGCGGTTCGATATGCCGACAAAGCAGGATATAACATAATGTGCCATTTGTTCTTGCTTTGTTGGATGGTACGTTGGAGAATGGTCTTTAAAGACTTATTGACTGCTTCAACTTGACCATTCGCTTGGGGATAGTAAGAGGATGAGTGTTCTTGACAAAACCCAAGCTTGAGAGACAAATCCTTCATCATTTTGTTCTGAAAGTGACTGCCATGGTCAGTGACAATCTCTTTCGGAATACTGAACCGAGTAATAATCTAACTGAACACGAAATGGGCTATTGTACCACCATCGGCTTTTACGGTAGGCATGGCCTCATCCCATTTGGAAAAGTAATCCACAACCACTATAATATGGCGATGCCCCCCAGCTGAAGCTATTTTGCAATCCATGAAATCCACCCCCCACATGGTGAAGGAACCGACAGTGACAACCGGATGAAGAGGCGCTGGATGGGAGTGTATATTCCGAGAAAACACCTAGCAAGGGTGACATCTCTTCACAACGTTTATACAATCCTTAAATATTGAATGCCAAAAGTAACCAGCTCGCATAATACGTTGGGTTGTAGCAAGCCTCGATAAGTGACCGCCACACGCCCCAACATGGCAATCATTAAGCACCCGCTCCACTTCTTCGTGATTCAAGCAACAGCAGAGAATAGAATCCTTTCCTCGGCGATACAAAGTGTCACCGACGATAGTATAATCTTTAGCATGATGTTTCACATGCTATCACTCATCTCGTGAATAATGCAGAGGAAACTTCAAAGTTTGGAGATATACAATGACATCCCCATACCAAGGGTCTTTGGACGAGATAAGAAATAAGTGTTCATCCACAAAGGAATCTTCATGGATGACATCCTCATCAAGTCTCGGAAGGTCCAACATAAGCTCAGCAAACACCAATGATTTCACCGAAGG
Organism: Larix kaempferi; assembly: GCA_027924585.1. Lineage (NCBI taxonomy): Eukaryota > Viridiplantae > Streptophyta > Pinopsida > Pinales > Pinaceae > Larix > Larix kaempferi. The sequence continues at coordinate 14,592,124 of BSBM01000085.1, forward strand.
AAAATCGAGATCGAACTATTGAAGGATCACAATCCATTTATTGTACTTCCCCCCTATAAGGCATCATAATAGCACAAACTGAAATGGATTGATGTGCGCTACAACTATGGTTGTTCTAAGCAAAATATAGTGTTGTAACCATTGGACTGCATGTACAGTTGCAAGTGCCAACTTTTCCACGTGAGTATATCTTAGTTCAACATCTACTAGATTTCGACTGAGGTAATAGATGACATGCTCAATGAGTGCATCATCAACCTAAACCAAGACCATGCCAATCATCTCTTGAGATGCAACCACATAAAGTATGAAATATCGTGTGAAGTCCGATGGACTAAGCACAAGGGTTGATACCAAAGCTTTCTTAAGGGCATTGAAAGACTGCTGGGCTCACTCATCCCAGATAAATGGTGTGTCTTTCTTCAACAAACGTGCGAAACCTTTGGTAAGATTAGCATAATTGACTACAAAACGATGTAGAAAAGTAGCTCTCCCTTGGAGGTTCTGAAGTTGAAACAAGTTGCGCGGAGGAGGGAACCGAAGTATTGCCTCAACTTTAAGAGGATCTACTCTAATACCCTCTTTCGAAACTATGAATCCTAGAAGGAGACCTGACCTCACCGCAAATATGCATTTAGTGGGATTCAAATGGATCTTGTAGTGTATACATCGTTCGAGAATCCAATGAAGGTGCTTGGGGTGGTCCATTCTCTTACGAGAATGGCCGGCAAGATCATCCAAGAAAATATCCATTATACTTTTAACGTCGTGAAAGGGATAGGTCATGGCACGCTGAAACGTAGCTCTGACATTTTTGAGGCCGAAGGGCATTTTCCTATATGCAAACGTACCCCAAGGACAAATGAAAGTAGTCTTATGTTGGTCCTCGGGTTTGATTTGAATCTGGTTATACCCCAAAAAGCCGTCCATGAACGAAAAAATCTCACTTCCCACACAAGCATCCAATATCTTATTAATGAATGGCATGGGAATGTTGTCTTTCGGACATGCATGATTCAGGTCTCTAAAATTAGTGCATACGGGGATCGTTCCCTACTTCTTATCCACAGGAATGGGGTTTGAAACCCATTCGCTAAGGGGAATGGGGTAGATAAAACCAGCTTTGAGTAGTTTCTCCACCTCTTCCTTGATAGCGGTTGCCTTCCTAGGGTTAACATCACGAAGACATTTCCAAACTAGTTTAAAATGAAAATACGTCCTAATCTCGTGTTTGACAATACTAGGGTCTATTCCTGGAATCTCCTCGTATGACCAAGTGAAAGCTTCCCGAATTTTAGTAAACAATTCGGTGTAGATGCAACCTCTTCAGGAGAGAAATCATCACCGATGTAAACATTTTCAATCTTTCTGGGAGTGCGAGAGATGTTGATCGGTTGAGTCAGGGAAATATTAGCCATGTTCCCCTCCGCATAAATCTCATGTGAACCAAAAAAGCCACAGGGTGACCAACCATATCTGCAAGAGTCATCCTGAACTCTTCTTGCTCGGAGAGATCAAGGTTGGGAAGGAAATAAGAGTGATGATGCATATCTTCCCAAGGTCTCTCACTACCACACATGGCCTCAATAATAGCTTCGTCCGAAGGTAAAGTACCATCAAGGAAATCGTTAGAACAAGATGAGTTGACTGCCCAAACTGGCAGCGTAACGGGATCTTCCTCAACTGTCCGAGAAGAGGGGAAATCCGGTTCTACAATGGCTTGTTGAATATCTCGATAAGAAAGCTCAGCAACAGAAAGTGGCATAGACATCCCGATGTGCACAATTTCTCCAGACGTAGAATTCATGGATGGTAAATTCCATGGATCATCAAAATATGAAGTCCGGAATGGTACATTATGCAAAGAAGGAGGCGCATTGTCGAAAACGGTTCCAATAAAATTCACGGGTGCAGGGAAATCGTAAGATCCCATCAAGGAAGGGTACATACCAACACCCATGTTTCCAATTGCTAGCTAAGAATCTGTAATCTGCAGGACTACTAATCCTGGGGATGCTTCAGGAGGAGGATTAACGAAATCTAGCTAATCAATGGTGACAATCCTGCCTTCGTGTGGAAATAAAATGATCCTGAATACAGTAGACGTGACATCTTTCATAGCGTACATCCAATTCCGACCCAGTAAAAGGTTGTAGTCAATGGGCGCATCAACCACTTCGACTTCAATAGGCATAGGTTTACCTCCCAAGCGGACAACAAGGGAAGGGATAATCCCATGCGGCTTAAATGATTGACCGTCAAATGCAGTGAGCATGGTCCTAGATGTGAGTAGAGGAGGAGAGCCAAGAGCTTTCCAACAAGCTAACAACATCATTGACACGGAAGCACCTTCGTCAACCACCATTCTCTTGACGAAATTCTTAAGGAACTCCACATGGATTTGAAAAGCCATGTGGTAAGGTAAGCGAGGTTGAACATCAGTAGTATCGAACTTGATAATGTTGGGACTCCCTCCATCCCGAACTCCTAACACAAACAAAAGGGCATGCCTTTGAGAAGGACACGCTTATAAAAATTCAAGAGCCGACATGGCACATAGAGTTTGGCCCAAATCTTCTACAATGGAGTAGTTCTGGGCAGCTTGAGCATTGGGATTATGTGTAGAGTGCTTAAGCACACCTTTCGGTATCTAAGGCATAATAGAGGGCTTCTCGATATGCAAGGAATTATTAGGAAGAAGGGAAGGCTCATTCCCCATATTAGGTTGTGGTGCACCATAATCACGTTGATGAGTAGTAACACTAACCTCCGATTGGACCATATTCATGCATCCATAACCACTAGTATTGGAAGAAGATGTAGGAGTCTCATTAGGTCGATAACCAGAGGAGAAGCATGTGAAGCCATGTTTTGATGATGATGAGGAAGGGGATCCTTCAACACAAATGGCCTCTGTGCCAAATGCTTCGATGCTTCTTCGATTCGAGAACACAAGTGAGTAAGATGATCTTCCCCACAAAGCTTACAAGGAAATTTCACCTTACGCCTAGGTTTACAGTCCTCACCGGCATTTCTGCCTTCCCGAGGAGGGTTGGCATTCTCCTTATGAGGGGTATTGCGATTGTTATTATTGTTCCCATTGTTTCCACCCTTACAGTTATTTCTCCCCTTCTTCTTACCACCAAGTTGCTGGTTACCCAATGGTTTAGTCATTTGCATAGTGTGTACATCGGACGATGGGGTGGAAGTGGACAAGGTATGAACCTGTCCGGGAGTAGATTGGTTTAGCGACAAATTTTGCATTTGGTTAGCGACCAAATCTACAGGGCGAGTACTTGCGGATCCCACAATGCCATCGGCATGCAGTCCAGGAACTGTCTTGGGCTCATGTCTTGTTCACGGTGCATCAGGGATGATGTCATATAAAATGCCAGATTGAGAGTATAGTAAATCTAATTGTTGGACTTTTAAGATGGCTTGTTCCTCAGTCATAATAACGGAAATCGAGACGTCCTTAACAATATATGGAAGTAGAGACTTGAGAAATGATTCCCAAAAAAACTCTGGAGGAATGTTGGCTTTCACTAACCTCTTCGGCCAATGCCATTCTTGAATGTGGTCAGAAATATGTGTGGCCTTATTCTGACAAAAGGTAGACAAAAGTTCAGTACCAGTATTGTAACGAACTGGCAACTAGAAATGATCCAAGAAAACCAAAGCGATCTCATTAAATCCCCTATAAGTGTTCCTCGACAACTAAACATACCACTTCATAGCTACCCTCGTGACGGTACGTTGAAATAGTCGTAATCTAACGGAATCATGATTCAATGAGTTGGAAGAGCACCAAAGGTGAAACATCGTGACATGATCACCCGGATCCTCACCACCTTTCCCCTTGAACTTGGGAATGTTTGAAGGAATCTTGGTAGGAACCGAAGGCCAACTAGGGTCGTGACACACTGGATCATTCGTGATCTTTGAAAGATCTAGAAGATTCAAACGTGCAAGGAACGAGAGCTACGGCTGGAAAGCTTGATTATAAGCTCCCATAAAAAGTTGATTGTAAGAACCTGGAGGATAGGAAGGACCAAATGCTTGGCCATGAGCATTAAACTGCTGATTATGTGGTCCTGACGGACCATAAGTGTGACCATGGCCATAAGGTTGATAACCTCCCCCGACCTGACATGTATGACAGTAAGCAGGTATATATGTGTTTTGAGCACCATATTGAGGTGGATTGTACTGATGGCCAACACCGACTGTATTGTAGTAAGGGTTTCCACCAGAAGTATGAGGCATATATGTACTATTCGTAGTGGGAACTGTGTTGTAATAACCATGATTATAGGGTGTGTTCCCACCCCCAGTGTATGTGTTAGGATTAGCGTGAGCAGTCGTGTGGTGACCATAAGCATGAGATGTATTCCTAGCCCCAACATTGGTGTTATTAGTAGAAGGAATGGTGGCATTATGACTGGTGAGCTCCTAATGTGGATGCCTAATGAGGGCAACTATACCAAGAGCCTACTTTAAATGTCAACCCAGGGAACGTACAAACTTTAGAGATGCATGCACTATCTGTGCTCTTATATGATAATCTCTTGTCATAGTTGGATGTCGGTATCGATGTTCTAAAGATTGTCTACTAAATACAAAAAATGATTATGCTATGGAATTAAATACTGGAAAACAATAAATCTAATTAAAAGAATTAAAGTGCTCAAAGCAGTAAATTTGTTCTAAGAAATAAAGGTACCAAAAGCAGTAAATTTGTTCTAAGAAATAAAACAATAAATCTATCTTAAATAATCAAAATGTTGAGGGTAAAGGGAACGATCTTATAAAATTATTTAATGCAGAATAATAAATCTAAAAATGAACATGCCATTACAGATCTATTCTAAGATTGGGGAAAACAAGGTTTGTAGTTATTTTATGCCTAAAACCAGAATTATGATCTAAACCATTTTAAATCCCAAGAATAAAATTGCAGTCCAATCATTTCAAGCTGTCCATCTACTACTAAAGAAATTGATCACGATGAGAAACAGTCAAAGACCTCAGATATAAACCATGGTATTGAAAGCAAAGCTGATACACATGCAATCGTTGATTCAAATATGCGTTGAAAGAAAGAACCTACAGGACTACTGAAACTGTTCTGCTGTACTACATAATATATTATAAACTACTACAGAAATAATGAATCATTCAAACGCTCCCATATGTCATAGAACTGTTCATCAATGTAAAACGTATACTTGGAAAAATACTTGCAAATAGGAATCTCCTGACCTACGTGTTGGAGGGGCCCTCCCCAACCCATACTTAGGAGAGAATAAAAACTTAGAAACACTGGCTAGAATTAATCATCAATATTTTAATTAAAATATAGAATCCATGTCAAAACAAAGGTCTGTACTTCGCAGTATCGATAGGGCAAAAAATGTTAAAATAATGTTTTTCTCAAAATAAGATCCGGGGGCCTCTTGCTACCCGAGAGGTCCATATTTATACGACTTAATGCTGATCCTAACTGATTGTCAAAATGCTGATTCTTCTTGAAAGTGGGAGTGCGTCCTCTATAAATCAAGAAACAGGGCACCAAGCTTGGTGATCCTTTAGTCTTCTACACGTACATCCTTGAATGACCCTGAACCTACTCAATCACGCTTGGTTTCCATATAATTAGTTTATTTGATACAGATTCTAACATCCAAGAATAATCATAAAACAATTCCATTAAATAATTAAAGTAAAACATTTTCCCACACAAATGAGTATGTTTCAACACCATTGCTTGAGTGTGGCTGCTCAAAAAGGGGTTATCAAATACCTGAAAACTTGACTCATCATTCTCTCCCATACTTGAAGGATTCACCCATCCTTGGGTGACTTATTCGATTCATCGATGACCTCCCTGATGTCCCATGCTACATGGATGATTTTAAGAACCCCCCCAAATTTATATGTATAAAAATTTGGCGAATCTCCCCAATATATAGGAAAATTTGAAGGCGATTTGATCAATAATATAATATGTATATATAATTTTTTGGCGAATCTTTCATTTTATTATATGATAGTGTAAAATCTTGGTGAATATTTCACTGAATTATAAAATACAGTAAAACTTTGGCGAATCTTTTTCCAACAAGACTCAAGCTTTTGATTATGTAGATTACTAAGGTAGTCCAACAGAAGAACATACACCGGAGCTCAACTCTGGACTCTCTTGACTCCTAGAGTCTCGAATGAAAAAGTGTATGAATGAGAAGAGGATGGATTTATTTATACATTTCACAAGCAAAATTTGATCACTCACAACTAGAAGGTGTCAACGAAACATGACTGGACTAACTAGATTCAGGGCAAGTAGGGACTCTGCTTTTTATCTCATGCCTTAATTTTCCAATGGAAATGTGCGGTCATGAATCTTGACATGCCAACAAATTGACAGAATTAAGTGAATATCCTAGTAGCGGGTCACTTCCTTTATATAGAGAGATAGTTATTGGACCAATTCCAAGCTTCCAACCAATCTTCTCACCAAAATTTCTTCTCTTTGGTGTCGAATGGTAGGAGAGTTGCATATTTGTCAGTGAACACTTAAAATGGCTCAATCCACACAAATTTTTCTCAGCAAGTGATAAATTCTCCCATCACTGTTTTAAAATGTCCCAATACCATAAAAGAATCCATAAATTGATAAATAATAACCCCATGCACTTCTAAATTCACCCAGTGATGAGAATAATGTCCCATGCACTTCTGAATTCACCCAGTGATGAGAAAAATGCCCCAAACACTTCAATACTTTCCTCGGGCACTTCAAAATTATCCCAAAGATCATAAAAATGCCCTACGCACTTCAATATTTTCCTAGTCACTTCTAAATTCTCCCAAAGATGATAAAACTCCCCGTGCACTTCAATATTTTCCCCAAGCACTTCAAAATTCCCCCCAGGAACTTCAATACTTGCCCCATGGACTTCTAAACTAACCCAATGATGATAGAAACATCCCATGCACTTCTAAATTGACCCAATGGTGATAGAAACACCCCATGCACTTCAATACTTGCCTCGGCCACTTCAAAATTTTCCCAACGATGATAAAAACACCCAGACACTTCAATATTTTCCCCAAGCACTTCAAAATTCTCGTAACGAAGATAAAAAACCCCCGTCCACTTCCATATTTATGCAGACACTTCATTACTTTCCCTAAACACTTCAAAATTCATCCAATGATGATAAAGATGCCCTAGGAACTTCAATACTTTCCCTAGGTAAGGTAGAAAAACACCCAAAAATGATATAATCACCCAGGCAATCACAAAAATGCCCCGGTACACACAAATTTACCTCGGCATGTGATAAATTTGGCCATCACTGTTTTAAAATGTCGTAACACTATAAAAGCATCCTTACATTGATAAACAACAACCCCGTGCACTTCTAAATCTACCCAGTGATGAGAAAAACACCCCATGCACTTCAAAATTCACCCACTGACAAGAAAAACACCCCATGCACTTCAATACCTGCCCCAGGCACTTCAAAATTCTCGAAAAGATGATAAAAATACCTTAACCACTTTGGTATTTTCGTCAATCACTTCAAAATTCCCCCCAGGCACTTTAATACTTGCCCCATGCATTTCTAAATTGACCCAATGTTGATAGAAACATCCCATGCACTTCAATACTTGCCTCAACCACTTAAAAATTCTCCCAACAATGGTAAAAGCGCCCATACACTTCAATATTTCCCCAGGCACTTGAAAATTCTCGCAATGAAGATAATAATGTGTTGATGTATATGTAACTTCGGAATGTATTTCATCTATGTATTTTATATATATTTATTGTACCCTTATAGGAGATGTGTCATTCCTCTATAAGGAAGTGTCGTCATGTGCATTGATGTAGGGACCCCCCCCCCTTTTTTGGACTTACTTACTTAAAAATTATTAGAAAATTAAAACACAATATATCCATTATGATGCATAATTATTAATAAAACTTATCAAATTCAAGAACTAACAAAAACACAATACCTGAATCTGTTGTTGGAGGAGTAGTCATCGTCGTCAGTCCGATCCCGCTTTCCCTTGAAATCCGCTTCGCTCGTTGTGCCCCTCCAGCAGAAGCTCGTTTAACCATTGGCGAAGCAACCGTTAGCTTCGCCACCCAACCATAGGCTCATGCTTTCAGTCGCATGGCCTCCCCCGAGCTTCGGGTCGTAGAGTTCACACATATATTTCAGAAATTCAGCTTGGGCTTCCCTTCCCACCAGGGTTTCTCAGCCAACCCTTAGATAGCAGCAAGTCTTTGAGGCATTCGAAAATTACGACAATCGTCCAAATTATGGGCCCTTTTACCCTTCCCAATGTCTTCCTTATAAAGGAAAACCTCCTGCGACACATGTCGCTTCATGCACAATTATATAATTATTTTTAAATTTTAAAAGAAAACATTCACCCATCCAAGTGTCAGCTTTTCTAGGAGATGCACCTAAATCCCTAGGTTTCCTCAAGTCTGTCCCCCAGATACTTTAGTTAACTCCTAGCTTTTAGTTGACTAGGTGTCTAATCTTAGGATTCTATTTTGCTCCTAAATAATGATTTCTATTATTTTAAATGCTCAACAAAAATAACTATTCATGTGCAAATGCCTAAAATATTTTTATGCATTTGCTAAGTAATAATCTAGAGTTAATCTTATAAGTTTTTATGCACTTAAATTTAACAATCAAACTCACTAGGATCACGGTGCCGCGTCGTTGGGCTCCTGGTTACTTAATTTTAATTCCCTGTGTTAGAACATTTTTCCACCTATGTACATTAATCATTTATTAATGATGATTAATTAGCCCAAGTGATTAATGATTACATCCCTAAGTTGATTAGTTGGTAAATGGTCAAATTATCATGAACTGGTTAGCAATGTGAACAAGTGCTGAGTCAAACCAGCTTTGTGGAGCGCTCCCCAGGACAATTAATGCACTCAGCATGCCTAGAGCGCCCTCCTCAGGTCATTTAATGCACTCAGCATGCTTCTCTTCTACCTAGGGCGCATTTGCTCACTTTGTGGACAATCTTGCCTTGTTTTGTCATATTTTTGACCATTTTTAGACTCCAAACCTCTAACCAACCAGTTTCTTCACATGTGTGAGGTCACATGGGCCTGTCCAGTCATTCCCAGCGTTCACACAGCAGATTCGAACCAGTTTGGGATGGTTTGGGATATTTTGGTCAACCTAGGGGGGTTTGAGCTATTTCTAAGCTAGATCAGTGTGAACACTCCAGATGGATTCGAATTCTTCCAGATTTGTATATATGGGTGTTCTTAACCTTTGTTAAGGTTGGACAGTTAATAATATTGACATTATTCACCATTTCATGTGTAATTGTTCTTCATTCATTTTAAATTTTTTATGCTAATTCTTGCAAATGTTGTGCAATCTTTCACCAGTGAGGAATCCACAGTAGCTAGATTCAACTGTGCTTGAGATTTTACATGGTATCAGAGCTCTTGGAGCTAGAATTCGAACCAGCAGACTGTTGTAGTGGATTGCCAGAAACAGTGGAGAAACCACATAATTCCTGAGGCCATTGCCTTGAGCTTACTGGAGAAATCTAGTGGCTCCTCTCAGGTGTGATGCTCTCCCGAATGCACCCACTATCCATACAGGGTTCGAATCTGTGAGTGTAGATCCCTCCAGAGTGATTTGAGAGTTGTTTGCAGGTATTGGAGTTCAGCATTGTCAGCAAGTGCGAATTGCAGCAGAGGAGAATGGAGCCATCTCACCCAAACGTGCTCACACCCTTCAACTATTTCGATTGGAAGGCAGAAATGGTGATTTTGCTGAGATCCAAGGGTCTCTACAGAATCACGATGGGCACTGAGGTTGAGCCAAACTCAGCTGTGGAGAAATCCAAGTTTTTCAACAGAATGGATGAGGCATTTGGCCTCCTTTGTCTCAGCATTTCGAGAGACCTCCTGTTTCATGTAGAAAGTCTAGCAACTCCAAATGAAGTGTGGCTCAAGCTTGAGACACTGTTTGGAAAGACTGATGAGATGAGAGGCCACCAGCTCGAAAATGAGCTTGTCTCACTGAGCCCAGGGAATTTCGATTCCATCCAGGACTTCTTCACCAAGTTCAAGAACTTGGTCTTGCAGATCAGACAATGTGGCATAGAGAAGAAAGAAGAACAGTTGGTGTTGTCCATTCTCTCCAAATTGGGTTCTGAATACTCAGTTTTTGTGTCTTCCTTCAACTCCACAAGGCTCACAGTTAGAGGTTGGAAGATGCCATCTTTGGCTGACTTCATGGAGATGCTAACTCAAGAGCAAGACAAGCTGGTCTTGATGGGCTCCATCAAGCAAAAAGACCAAGTTCTTGCAGCTGGAGATTCGAAATATGGAAGAGGCAAGCAAAAACCAAAGGGGCCGAAACCTCAAGAGAAGAAGATGAAGGAGAAGAAGCATTCAAGTGATGAAAGCTCAAGTTCAAGTGATGAAGATTCAAAAGTCAAGAAGATGAAGAGCAAGAAAGAGAAGCCCAAATGTGGTTATTGCAGAGGTTCTCACAATGAAAAATCATGTTTCAGAAAGAAGATAGACATTCTAACCAAGCTACTTGAAGAACATAACATTGATGTTCCAGATTTTGCAAGAAGAGAAGAAGCCAAGCTCTCTTTGGAACAAGATCATTGCCTCTATGCCACATGCAAAGGTAAAAAGCTCTATGATTTGGGTGAAAGAGCCAAATATTTTTCTGATATCTCTGTTTCTGATTTACATTCTGATATATCAGATTCAGAAAAATCAGTCTCTTCCCTGAAAGAATCTCCATCCAGTTCACCGAAGCTTTCTCCCAATACTAGTAATTTTTCACTAGTTTTTGACATGCCTTCTGAAAGCTCTTTCCCACTTCAATCAGATCTTTCATATTCTGATATGGAAGATAATATGCAGGCTGATATACAGGTTATGACAGCCATCAAACCATTTCCCCAACCATCGGATGCCCAAAAGACCACACAAACCCCAAGTTCTACAGTTGGAAAATCTCACAATTTTATTGTTTCCAAAACTGTGTCACTGATCTATCTTGGTTTTATGTCCTGCATATCATTCCTTGGTTGGACATCCATGTCATTGGCTATCATGGGACTGCTGTTCCACATGTCTGGACCTGATCTTACCACCTATGGTTCAAAACTCAAGTCTCTAGACCCTTCAAGTTTGCTCAACTGTCAGTGTGATCCAGTTACACACACTTCTCTTACTGTAAAACCATTCGATCATGGAGACATTATACCTCTAGTTTTTGCTGCTCCATATGGCTCCTATTCTGATATATCAGAGCCACATGATCTCTATTACAGATTTGGGAAGGTGCTACATCAGTTCGGAAGGAAGATTCATGGTTTGATTTGCCATGTGGAAGCTCCTCAAAATGCAGATTTTGTTGAGATTTTTGATGTTCTTTGGGAAGGATTTTGCAGAGATATCTTTTCCATTATTGATCATGTATTCATATCAGAGTATGTATGCAGCAAGAAGCATTCTTATAATGCTCCCCCATCATCAAATGATGAGATTCAAGGAGCCTTCCAACATGTTTTTTTCCTACAAAACATTGAAGAATTGGTGCATGATCATGACATCCACAACATCTTCACCAAGTATTTCAGCAAGAAGTTGTTCATTCAACTCATTCAAGTGAAGAACAAGACCTGTTGAAGACCTTTTGATCATCTCTGTATCATGTCCATTCTTGAGGGAGGATTTTTCCCATGTGGTTTTGCCTCTTTCCTCATTTTACATGGACAAATAAATTTTATGATGTAAAAGGTGACTTGAGCCTAGTTGCCAAGGCCTTAATTTTTGATATTTCACTAAGTCTAGCTTAAGGGGGGGTGTTAGAACATTTTTCCACCTATGTACATTAATCATTTATTAATGATGATTAATTAGCCCAAGTGATTAATGATTACATCCCTAAGTTGATTAGTTGGTAAATGGTCAAATTATCATGAACTGGTTAGCAATGTGAACAAGTGCTGAGTCAAACCAGCTTTGTGGAGCGCTCCCCAGGACAATTAATGCACTCAGCATGCCTAGAGCGCCCTCCTCAGGTCATTTAATGCACTCAGCATGCTTCTCTTCTACCTAGGGCGCATTTGCTCACTTTGTGGACAATCTTGCCTTGTTTTGTCATATTTTTGACCATTTTTAGACTCCAAACCTCTAACCAACCAGTTTCTTCACATGTGTGAGGTCACATGGGCCTGTCCAGTCATTCCCAGCGTTCACACAGCAGATTCGAACCAGTTTGGGATGGTTTGGGATATTTTGGTCAACCTAGGGGGGTTTGAGCTATTTCTAAGCTAGATCAGTGTGAACACTCCAGATGGATTCGAATTCTTCCAGATTTGTATATATGGGTGTTCTTAACCTTTGTTAAGGTTGGACAGTTAATAATATTGACATTATTCACCATTTCATGTGTAATTGTTCTTCATTCATTTTAAATTTTTTATGCTAATTCTTGCAAATGTTGTGCAATCTTTCACCAGTGAGGAATCCACAGTAGCTAGATTCAACTGTGCTTGAGATTTTACACCCTGACATGGCACCACTCCGTCGGGTCCAGTCATCCATCGTTTCCATTCCTTGGCATGGTACCGCATCGTTGGGTCCTTGCGTCCATTCTTTCCGTTCTCGACAGGGTACCGCATCGTCGGGCCCTTCTGCCCCCATCTTTCCGTTTTGACTTGCGGGAACTCTTGTAGGGATTTTAGGAATCGTTACCATCCATCCTCCGTCTACATGCTATCTAGGGACTAATGGCGCTGAGGAGTGAGTCCGTTCTCACTGCGCGCCCCTCAACTCGTACGTGACCAACTCCGTCGTGGCCTACCTCGTACGCCCTCACGCATTCCTCTTGAGCAAGCGGATCAGTGCTTATCTGCTCATGCGTGGTATTCTTGTCGGAAGTCGACATCGTCGTCACTCCCCCTATGTGTGATTTACCCGTACTCTACGACCCTTCATATTCCTTTGTGTGTCCTTCGGTGAACCATTTCACCTGTCGCTACACACATTTCTCACAAACATATATCATTATTTTATTGAGTTACAATCAATCGTAATCATAAATATACTCAAAATAAAATCAAAGGATTATTTTATTAATGTTTCAAACAGTCGGGTCCTAAGCAAGTGCCCTCAATGTCTACAGTAGTCTAGGGGCATTACATACACCCCTACTTATTTAGAACCTCGTCCCGAAGTTCAGAATAAATGCGGAAAGCTATGACGCATCTCAGTTGCGTCCTCCCAAGTCACAAAGCTACGACTGTAGCTGTCCTACAATACTTTGACTTGACCAAGCAAGGCTAAGCATTTAAGCAAGAACTGATCAATCAATTATCCCAGTCCACACATATAATTCAATTCATTAATTCATTTATCAATTATTGTCGTCATTCCCATCTTCAGGTTTTCCTCAATCATTTAAGACATAACAAGGCTCAAGAGACCATTAAATCGAAGTTGTTCAGCCGGGTCACTCGACAGGTGCCCTTAAGGTCCACAGTCATTCTAGGGGCATTACATACACCCCCTCATAAATAGAACTTCGTCCCGAAGTTAATTCTTATTGTACTTCCATGGTGAGTTTCACTTTCTTTTCACACTCATGTCTTCTGTCGTCATCTTCCAATTTCATCGGTAATTTTATGTACTGAACTTCTCATAATAATTTTCCCATTAATTTCCACTAATGACTTTGGTTTCAAACACTTCTCGAAGGTGTCGTTAGATAGTGATCTAGTATACTTATGTAATTTATCCTTTCATTCACTTTCGTCAATAACCTCATTCTTTGTCGAGGGAATCTGTTTCTCATTGATATTTTGTTCTCCAAATTTCATGTATGTTTCACTCTCTCGATCTTTTACCCAAGAAATGGTGAAAGAAGGATTTTGGTGTCTTTCTTACTGCCTTTGCATGATGCTAACTAAAATTCCCCAAGTTTGATTCCTTTGCTCATTATCCATTCTCCATTCTTTGCCTAAGATCCTCATCCTATATGGATTCTTCCATCATATTGGTATTCACTTCTTGATTGAATTCGATCAAGAGCTTTCCTAATTAAGGTTTGAATTTGTTGAAACTTTACCAATTATAGTTTCATGTTTATAGCTTTTCTCTTCCCAAACTTACAACCCATAAACATGTTCCAAGACATAACCCTGACATTCGGCTAACCATGTCATTCCTTCTTTACAAACCTGTAATCCTTCTTAAGCATATTTTGTGATTTCCTCTTGCATAATTAGATTTCATATGTAAACATATAGTTCACAAGATTAGTAGAAAAAATTCTTAATCATCCTCTCCTTAGGTTCTCTTCCACATTTTATGATAAGCATTAAACATAGTTTCAATTCACCCTAGACATCCTGACACTTTCTATACTTAAGGATATACAATTATCCGTCCCAAATGTAGGACTCGTCTGGGTAGTTTTTTTTTTGTTTTTGTTTTAGTCTACTTCTTACTTTACCTGCAATCAATAGCTTGATTCCATCACAAGGTTTGACTTTTCTTCCTAAATATCATAAGGAAACTTATAATCCACCCCAAATTCTTGACCCTAACATTTCATAATGATATATAGATATAAATACGTATGTATCTTTTTAATAATCCATATAATTTTTCACTTCTATATTCCTATATATATATAACTTTCCATAAGAGACAAGTAATAAAAAAAATTATGAAGAATCTCAATAATCATTACTTTAAACTTATAACACGTTCAAATATAAATAACTATCTCATTTCTAAAATCAACCTAACTACTCTCATAACTCACATAACAATTCAATTCTAGATATAATTATATAATTTTCTATAAGAGATGATTAGTCAAAATTATAAAGGATTTCAATAGACGTTAATTTAAACTTTTACCACATTCAATGTACATAAGTATGCCATTTCTATAGTCAACCTGACTAGTCTCATAATCCACATAATAATAAAAAATATATATATATATATATATATATAATCCACTTTATCAAAATTATAAAGGATCTCAATAGTCATTGATGTAGAATAATGCATAAGGGTAAGGTACTTCAACTATAATACAATACGTTTATAAATGATCAAAAAGGAAGCGTATCCATTTACACTTAAATAAACCATGCAACTCAAATGGTGAGGTTTATAACATGTAGGTGGTTTTAGAAAAAAAAAGAAAAAAAATATATATATATATATAAAAGAATTTCCCCATCATACACAAAAACCAATAAGAAGATGGTACATAAGCAGAACCTCATTTTAGATCTATGGTAAGGGGTCTTAGCTTTCAACCTTCCAAAATCTAGTTACTTTTTAAATAAGGAAATGATAACTCTACATGTTACTTGAATGTGCTTCAATCTAATAAGTTCCCATCTTCTTCTTAAACGTAAGCACTTGCACCTAACTTAAATCTTAAACAATTTTTTTCATAGAATATGAATATATCATGTAAGTAATACGGAGTGTATATTATATGATTCAAATTAGTAATTTCACCGAGCTTTTATAAAGAAATGCAATACAACCGAATAATGAAGAGAAAATAATTTAATTTTAACGCTACACCATGTAAAGACTTTTGTTTTTCTATTTCATAATTAATAACTACGAAATCGCATGCCAAGGTTATCAAGAACTTTTCTTTCATAAATGAAGATCCAGAGACGTATTCTAAGATAAGAGTACTTGCTATCGCATACTCTTCATATCCACATGCCACCCAAAGCTGAGTTCTTGCGTACATGTTTTCAGCAAGTCAGCTTGACTTAGCAAAAGTTTAGAATAAGGAAAGCTTATGAAGTAAGACTGGAGTTCTCACATCAGATAGTGGAATGCGAGTGCAATTAAGGTAATGAATTACATAACATTCCCCAGGCGAGAAGTGGATACTATGATCTTATTTTTATGAAATTTTAACTATTAGAGAGCTCCGGTAATGATTAATACAGCCTTTTATTGCGGGCTCCAATCGGTGTAGAAGTTGAGCTAATTAAAGAATCGAATAAAAGGTGGAGCAGAGATAACTATATCCAAGTCAGCGATTAGGTGATCTTTGATAGCCAAGAATTGAATGAATTATAGATCCAAGTTTTGCACAACTATACCTTCAGCTAGATCGCAGAGATCCCGCTCAAAAAGATGCGTGTAATATATTGCAACCAAACTCGTTCTAAGTTAGAAATTACTCTGTCAAGGCTAGAGATCGAGATGACCAATACTAAATAAGACTTACAGAAAGTTAACCAAATTCAAACGCCAAGCGCTAAGCCAATCAAAACCTCACCGCGACATACCAGCATAACTACAGAAATGTACATAAGCATAGTGAAACGCCCAACCATATACGAAGGTTTTCATATAACTATGTATATATATGCTACAACAATTCTTCCCAAAATACAAGTTATATATAAAAAAATGCTGACTCAACCAGAGTGCGATGTCCAAACAAACACGCATAGGTGTTTCTTCTCTATGGTGATGATATTCATGTTCAGGCAGAAAGCTTGCATAAGTAAGAAAAACGCCCTCAGAAAGGATAAGACGAGAATGAGATAACTCTCTGCGCAGGCAGAGTATTGCTTATCAAAAGTAAACAAAACAAATTTGCCCCAATCGTAAGCAACATACAAAAAGATCCATTTCTGATCTACGACCAAACAGTAAAGCATTCAAACTGGAACCGTATTTCATTTATACAGAGATCCATCTCTGATATCATTAACTAATTCAACGACTTATGTAAAAGAATAGATCATTGATCCACACAGGCTCATTAACCTGCACCCTACTCATGCAGAGATCTAAGGTTATAAATCCCAATCCCACACCCAAAGCGGACCATCTCTTTCAGGAAGGCCGCTCTCGTATAGAGGAAAAGTGAGACCTTGGAATAAATGTCTCAGCAAAATGATGTCGGGGATTGATCCTCACGGGGGAGGAATCGCCCAGATCTATGCATACTACATAGCAAGATACATATAATTTCTCAACTAAAAGAAAATATCGGGGTCGATCCTCACTGAGAGTGATCGCCCAGATCTATGCAGCCACCTAACCAAATATATATATAATTACACAAACAACTACGGAGAACACAAGTCAGAATACCTGGTTATGCCTTTGATCACCAAGGAGAAGTGATGCAGAGCACGGAGATCGGATACTTGGGTTGAAGTTACAAATATCCGACTTAATCGGTATGGGAAATATCCTAACCTGCACAGGTCCCAGGATCGAAACCTGGCTCTGATACCATATGTAGGGACCCCCCCCTTTTTTGGACTTACTTACTTAAAAATTATTAGAAACTTAAAACACAATATATCCATTATGATGCATAATTATTAATAAAACTTATCAAATTCAAGAACTAACAAAAACACAATACCTGAATCTGTTGTTGGAGGAGTAGTCGTCGTCGTCAGTCCGATCCCGCTTTCCCTTGAAATCCGCTTCGCTCGTTGTGCCCCTCCAGCAGAAGCTTGTTTAACCATTGGCGAAGCAACCGTTAGCTTCGCCACCCAACCATAGGCTCATGCTTTCAGTCGCATGGCCTCCCCCGAGCTTCGGGTCGTAGAGTTCACACATATATTTCAGAAATTCAGCTTGGGCTTCCCTTCCCACCAGGGTTTCTCAGCCAACCCTTAGATAGCAGCAAGTCTTTGAGGCATTCGAAAATTATGACAATCGTCCAAATTATGGGCCCTTTTCCCCTTCCCAATGTCTTCCTTATAAAGGAAAACCTCCTGCGACACATGTCGCTTCATGCACAATTATATAATTATTTTTAAATTTTAAAAGAAAACATTCACCCATCCAAGTGTCAGCTTTTCTAGGAGATGCACCTAAATCCCTAGGTTTCCTCAAGTCTGTCCCCCAGATACTTTAGTTAACTCCTAGCTTTTAG
The DNA here is from genome assembly GCA_027924585.1 of Larix kaempferi. Taxonomy (NCBI): domain Eukaryota; kingdom Viridiplantae; phylum Streptophyta; class Pinopsida; order Pinales; family Pinaceae; genus Larix; species Larix kaempferi. The sequence continues at coordinate 14,610,120 of BSBM01000085.1, forward strand.
TTGACTAGGTGTCTAATCTTAGGATTCTATTTTGCTCCTAAATAATGATTTCTATTATTTTAAATGCTCAACAAAAATAACTATTCATGTGAAAATGCCTAAAATATTTTTATGCATTTGCTAAGTAATAATCTAGAGTTAATCTTATAAGTTTTTATGCACTTAAATTTAACAATCAAACTCACTAGGATCACGGTGCCGCGTCGTTGGGCTCCTGGTTACTTAATTTTAATTCCCTGACATGGCACCACTCCGTCGGGTCCAGTCATCCATGGTTTCCATTCCTTGGCATGGTACCACATCGTTGGGTCCTTGCGTCCATTCTTTCCGTTCTCGACAGGGTACCGCATCGTCGGGCCCTTCTGCCACCATCTTTCCGTTTTGACTTGCGGGAACTCTTGTAGGGATTTTAGGAATCGTTACCATCCATCCTCCGTCTACATGCTATCTAGGGACTAATGGCGCTGAGGAGTGAGTCCGTTCTCACTGCGCGCCCCTCAACTCGTACGTGACCAACTCCGTCGTGGCCTACCTCGTACGCCCTCACGCATTCCTCTTGAGCAAGCGGATCAGTGCTTATCTGCTCATGCGTGGTATTCTTGTCGGAAGTCGACATCGTCGTCACTCCCCCTGTGTGTGATTTACCCGTACTCTACGACCCTTCATATTCCTTTGTGTGTCCTTCGGTGAACCGTTTCACCTGTCGCTACACACATTTCTCACAAACATATATCATTATTTTATTGAGTTACAATCAATCGTAATCATAAATATACTCAAAATAAAATCAAAGGATTATTTTATTAATGTTTCAAACAGTCGGGTCCTAAGCAAGTGCCCTCAATGTCTACAGTAGTCTAGGGGCACTACAATTGACAAGTGTCGCAAGTGTGTGTACTTGCCGATGGGTTATTAGACCACCATGTGTGGGGTCGGCCCTGAAATATATATTATAATGTGGATGTACCTAGCTAGACAAGTCAACCCCATTAGGTCACTGGGAAAACAGGTTAGTATAAATAGAGACCAAGTGATCTCTATTTACATCATTCGGAAAAGTACATATCTCTCACTCAGAAAGTGGCACACTAGTGAGGAGGAGGATCATCTGCTACTAGGAGACTATCTCAGTGTATTTTGGTTGTACTTTGGTTGAGCCATTGCTCTCTCTATCTCTGAGGAAGTTGTGGGGTTTTTCACCTTAGGGTTTTCCCCACGAAAACTCTGTGTCTCTTGTCTCTTATGCTTTTGATTCTTGTGATGCTTGTCATACTTATTGTGATTGTCATGCATTGATATACTGTATATGTTATTCTATCAGTAAAGATCCTAGAGTATTGTGAATTAATGCTCAAAATTTAACATGGTATTAGAGCTAACCTGAGAAGAAGACATTTTGCAGTGATGGAAACTTGCGTTTCTTGTTTATTGGGTTTCTCTCCACATATTTTGGAAAAGCAGTATAGTAGCTTGACTCTACTCATCAAGGTGAATCTATCTGTCCAATCAGAATTGAATTTCGAGCATTTTCAGATTTGGCCCTAAAAATTAGGGTTTCCACAAAATTAGGAATTTCTGAAATCTGAAGACATAGCTAGAAGATCCTTACAAAAATCGAAGTTTAGAGCTTTGGATCGATATTTTTGGCTGGGTAGATCTCCAAGAAACTCAAATCCTAATTCAGGGCTCTCCCTAGTGAATCTGGGAGGACAAAAGGACAAATTTGAAGGGTAAAGCTTTGCTGATCTCAAATTATGAATGAACGAGGATGATCAGCTCATCAAGGCGCATCTTTCTATTCTTTCAGAAATTTGAAATTCACATTTTGAATTTTTAGGGTTTTTTCGACAAACCCTAATCCAGGACCAGATCCAGTTGTCAGCACTTCGAGTGGTAAGACCTAAATCTTTTCTATTTCCATTTGAAGTGCTCTTTAAGATGTCTCACCACACCAAGCTTGAGGATAATCTTGAAGGGGCTGATAACTTCCGAGCTTGGAAGTATAGGATTGGGTTAATCCTGGAAGAGAATGAGTTGGACTCATATATAAAAGAAGACATCCCTATCCCAGAGGATGAAGAGGCTAAAGTATTGCATAAGAAGAACTTGGTCAAGGAAAAGAGAATCATTGCTGATTCTATCAAAGACCATCTCATACCCCATGTGTCTTCTCTAAAGACACCCAAAGAGATGTTTGACTCTTTGACCAATCTATTTGAAGGGAAGAACATAAATCGGAAGATGACCCTGCGGCCAATTGAAAGGGGTAAAGTTTCAGAATGGATAAACCATTCAATCTTATTTTTCAAGAGTCTCCCAGATCAAGGAACAACTAGAAGCAGTGTATGAAATGGTAGAATGGTGAAGTTGTCATGACCACTCTAAATGGCTTACCTAGGTCATGGGACTCCTTCATTCAAGGAATCTGTGCAAGAAAGAAGTTGATTTCCTTCAGTACACTACAGGAAGAATGCTCACAAGAAGAAGCAAGGCTTGTGGCATGAGAAGAAAATATGGGGAATGAAGATCAAGCTCTCATAGCTCACACCAAGAAAGGGAAGTCCAAGAGAGATCCATCTCAGTCCAGGAAATCTTCACATCACTTCAAAGAAAGAAGAATATGCTTCACCTGTAATGACAAAGGACATATTGCCATAAATTGTCCCAAAAACAAGAAGGACAACAACAACTCCACCAAGAAGAAGAAGGGCAGCAAAAGAAGGTTTCATGCTCATGCTGTCGAGGATGATGAACCACCCAAGAAGAAGGCTAGGGAAGAAAGTGATGACAACTCATCAAGTGAAGAAGAGTATGTTTTGATCTCTGTTCTCATAGGTACCATCTCCCATGGTTGTAATGATTGGTTGATTGATAGTGGGGCTTCCAAACACATGACTGGGTTTAAGGAATCTTTTGTGAATCTATATGAACATGAATCACCCCATAAGGTGAAACTTGGGGATGATTATCAATACCCAATCAAAGGAAGTGGTGAAGCCTCCTACAACCTAGATTCTGTAAAATCTTTGAAGATGAAAGAAATTCTTCATGTACCTAGGCTCAAGAAGAACTTACTCTCCATCTCTGCATTGGATGCAAAACGCATGAGGGTTTCATTTGTGGATGGCCAAGTCCTAATGTGGCCAAAGGGAAAGAACATAGATGATGTAGTAGTGATTAGAGAGCAAGAGGGAGGTTTGTATAAATTGAAGGGACAACCTGAACATGCCATGGTACATGAATCCATGGAGCCAAGTGAACTTTGGCATAGAAGACTTGCTCATATGCACTATAGAGCACTTCCAATTGCAAGAAAGGTTGTAGAGGGTCTTCCTAAAATCAAGAACAAACATGAAGGTGTTTGCAAAGGATGTGCAAAAGGTAAGAACATTAAGAAGGCTTTCCCAAGCAGTGAAAGCAAGGAAAAAGACATCCTAGAAATCATCCACTCAGATGTATGTGGTCCTATGTCATCCAGTTCTCTAAGTGGGTATGTTTACTATGTCTCATTTATTGATGACTTCTCCAGGAAGACTTGGGTATACTTCTTGAAGAACAAAAATGAGCTGTTTGATAAGTTTAAGGAATTCAAAACCTTGATGGAAAATCAAACTGACAAGAAGATCAAAACATTCAGATCCGACAATGGTGGAGAATTCACTTGAGGAGACTTCAAGAAGCTTTGTAGTGATTCAGGGATTAAGAGGGAGTTGACTGCTCCTTATAATCCTCAACAAAATGGAGTTACAGAAAGGAAGAACAAAACTATCATGGAAGCAGCAAGAGCAATGCTCAATGACCAGGATCTACCTGTGCATCTATGGGCAGAAGCAGCTAGAACAACTGTATATGTGTAGAATAGAACACCCCACAAGATATTGGACAACAAGACACCAGAAGAGGTCTTTTCTGGTAAGAAACCTGAAGTCAGCCATCTCGGAATATTTGGTTGTCCAGTATTCACTCATGTCCCAAAGGAAAAGAGGACCAAACTAGATCCTTCAGGAAAGAAGGGTATCTTTGTGGGTTACAGTGAAAGCTCGAAGGCTTACAGAATATACTTTCTAGGGTTCAATAAGATTGATGTTAGCAGGGATGTGACATTTGATGAGAACTCAACATTCATCAAATCAAGGAAGGCACCGATCGAAGTTTATGAAGAACCTAATGAAACTAGATTTCAAGACACTACCATGACTGAAGCAGTTCCAGAAGTTGTTCGTGAGTTTGAAGATCCGCAAGAACCTGTAGATTTACCCCATGAGGATAACTCTCACAAGAGGAAACCTGCATGGGCTAGAGAGCTCATTCAAGATGCAGAAAGATTTGGCATTCCAAAAGAGGAACACAAAGCAAAGAAGAGAACCAGATCACATACCAGCTATGTTGCTTTACTCTGTGACATTATGAACAAAGATCCTTCCAGTTATGAAGAAGCAGTAGAAAAGAAAGAATGGAAGGATGCCATGGTTGAGGAATATCAATCAATAATGAAGAATGATGTTTGGGATGTTGTCCCAAGACCTAAAAAGAAGTCTGTTGTGACTTCCAAATGGATTTACAAAATCAAGCATGCTGCAGATGGCAGTGTAGAGAAATACAAGGCAAGATTCATAGCTTGTGGCTTCTCTCAGAAAGAGGGAATAAATTATGAAGAAACGTTTGCACCTGTAGCCAGGTATACTTCCATCAGAACAGTATTTTCCCTGGCTGCAGTAATGAAATGGAAAATACACCAGATGGATGTCAATACTGCTTTCTTGAATGGTTTAGTTGAAGAGGAAGTATATGTGGAGCAGCCACTCGGTTTTGAAATACATGATAGGGAGTCATATGTGTGCAGATTGAAGAAATCCTTGTATGGCTTGAAGCAAGCTTCCAGAACTTGGTATGGTAGGATGGACAGTTTCCTATCTAGTTTGGGCTTTACTAAGAGTAAAGCAGATTCCAACCTTTACTACAAGGTTGAGGAAGGGAATCTTGTGATTCTACTCCTGTATGTGGATGACTTATTTGTAACAGGAGATGACAGACTGATTTCATATACTAAGAAGAAGCTTGTTGTTGAGTTCGATATGAAAGATTTGGGAATGATGCATTATTTTCTAGGTATGGAGGTGTGGCAGAGTGTAGGTGGGATGTTCCTTGGTCAAGGGAAGTACACAGTAGATATCCTGAAGAGATTCGGGATGATGGATTGCAAGGCCATGGCCACACCTATGGCATCGAATATGAGGCTTCTATGCGATGCTTCATCTGAGCCAGTTGATATCTCTATGTATCGTCAGATGATTGGGTCCTTGATGCACCTGACGAACACGAGACCAGATATTTGCTTTGTTGTGAACACATTGATCCAGTTCCTGACGGATCCGAGGAGTGTTCACCTGGTTTCTGTAAAGCATGTTCTGAGGTACCTAAAGGGTACAGTGGATTATGGGCTCAAGTATGAAGCGAATCAAAAGTTTAACCTGCAGGGTTATGTTGATTCAGATTGGCCTGGCAGTGATGCAGATAGGAAGAGCACACCTGGGTGCTGCTTCAGTATGGGATCAAGTGTGATCTCTTGACTTAGCAGGAAGCAGTCCTACATAGCACTAAGTACAGCTGAGGCAGAGTATGTTGCATCCTGTTCAGCTAGTTGTGAGGAAGTATGGCTACAGAAGCTACTGTCTAAGTTATTTGATCTCCCATTGGATGCTACTAGTATCTTCTGTGATAACCAGAGTTGTGTGAAGCTGTCTGATAATCAAGTGTTTCATGACAGGTTGAAACACATAGAGATCAAATATCATTATATCAGGGATATGGTGCAGAGAGGAGCTATGAAGCTCCTGTATGTTGCGATGGACGAGCAGATTGCAGATGTGCAGACGAAGCCACTAGCCAAGGTGAAGTTCGAGTACTTCAGGGAGAGGCTTGGTTTTCTTCAAATCGAGGACACTTCGAGGAAGAAGTGATGGACACATTTGCTGAAGCCATTCCAAGCATGTTGGAAGGAGGATCCTTCACATGGCTGTGGATGTAAGCGCTGGATGATGAGCATCAAGATGATGTTCTAGTTTTTGCTTTGTATGATCAGTTGGATCATTTATATGTATATGTATGTACGCATCATGTTGGATGCTGGATATGATTAGTTGGATCATTTATATGTATGTACGCATCATGTTGGATGCTGAATATGATCGGTTGGATCATGTGTATGTATTTTGTATATGCATCATGTTGGATGCTTGAACCATGTATCTGTATATGTATCAGGTGGATACATTGTATGATCAGGTAGATCATGTATGTTGATGGATACATTGTGTGGATCATGTATCTATGTATCATATGGATACACTATGTATGATGATATGTATTAGGTAGGTACTTGGTGTGCATCAGATGGATGTATTACATGATTAGGGTGATCGTGGATGACGAGCTTCTCCAGATGACATGCAGCAGGATGTTGCAGTGATGATGATCAAGATGATCATGTGTACACCAGGATGATGTATGATGAGTATCAGATGATACTTTGTGGCCGTGGATTAGGTTGTGCAGATGAGCATCTCTGGGAGATCCTATAGGTCGGAGTTGCGTACCCATAACAACCTGGGATGCTCTTTCGAGACATTGCTCTGGGAGATCTTCAGGTCGGAGTTGTGTACCCGTAACATCCTGAGATGCTCTTGCGAGGTTTTTGTACTATGGCATGTAATTTGCTCCTAGGAGATCTGGACAGGATGAAAAAGGCCTTAGATGCTTCAGCCAAGTTTTGCCATGACCACATGTAATTTTCTCTTGGGAGATCTGGACAGGATGAAAAAGGCCTCAGATGCTATAGCCAGGTTTTGTGGTGGACCACATGTAATGTTCTCCTAGGAGATTCAACAGGTAGAGCTGTGTGCTCGTAACAGCCTAGGATGCTTTAGCCAGGTTTTGTGGTGAGATCACATGTAATGTGCTCCTGGGAGATCCGATAGGTAGAGTCATGTGTTCGTAACAGCCTGGGATGCTTCAGCCAGGTTTTGTGATGGGTCACATGTAATGTGCTCCTAGGAGATCCTACAGGTAGAGCTGTGTGCTCGTAATACCCTGGGATGCTGCAGCCAGGTTTTGTGACGCACGTAATAAGTCCTGAGAATTCCACAGTATGGCTAGTGATGATGAAGACCTGTAGGTGGTGGGCCTACATCCAGTATGAAAAAGGACTGGCTCTGTAGAACTTCCTATGACGAGTAGATTCAGAGATTGGTTGAGATAGCAGCAACAATGACAATGATGATGACAATGCATCGATGACGATGATCCCGAGAAGAAGACTTGTCTAGCATATCTGTGTTGAGAAATACCTTCCTAGTTAAGAGGGAGTGTTGATGTATATGTAACTTTGGAATGTATTTCATCTGTGTATTTTATATATATTTATTGTACCCTTATAAGAGATGTCTCATTCCTCTATAAGGAAGTGTTGTCATGTGGATTGACAAGTGTCGCAAGTGTGTGTACTTGCCGATGGGTTATTAGACCACCATGTGTGGGGTCGGCCCTGAAATATATAATATAATGTGGATGTACATAGATAGAAAAGTCGGCCCCATAAGGTCACTGGGAAAACATGTTAGTATAAATAGAGATCAGGTGATCTCTATTTAGATCATTCGGAAAAGTGCATCTCTCTCACTCAGAAAGTGGCGCACTAATGAGGAGGAGGATCATCTGCTACTAGGAGACTATCTCAATGTATTTTGGTTGTACTTTGGTTGAGCCATTGCTCTCTCTATCTCTGAGGAAGTTGTGGGGTTTTTCACCTTAGGGTTTTCCCCACAGAAACTCTATGTCTATTGTCTCTTATGTTTTTGATTCTTGTGATGCTTGTCATACTTATTGTGATTGTCATGCATTGATATACTGTATATGTTATTCTCTCAGTAAAGATCCTAGAGTATTATGAATTAATGCTCAAAATTTAACATAATGCCTTCGTCCACTTCCATGTTTGCACAGGCACTTCATTACATGCCCTAGACACTTCAAAATTCATCTAATGATGATAAAGATGCCCTAGGCACTTCAATACTTTCCCTAGGAAAGGGAGAAAAACACCCGAGAATGATATAATCACCTAGGCAATCACAACAATGCCCCAGTACACACAAATTTTCCTCAACATGTGATAAATTTGGCCATCACTATTTTAAAATGTCCCAACACCATAAAATCATCCTTACATTGATAAACAACAACCCCATGCACTTCTAAATTCACCCCGTGATGAGAAAATGCCCCATGCATTTCAAAATTCACCCATTGACAAGAAAAACACCCCATGCACTTCAAAATTCACCCATTAACAAGAAAAACACCCCAGGCACTTCAATACTTTCCCGGTGCACTTCAAAATTATTCGAAAGATGATAGAAATTCCCTAAGCACTTCAATATTTTCCCCAAGCACTTCAAAATTCCCCCCAGGCACTTCAATACTTGCCCCATGCACTTCTAAATTGACCCAATGATGATAAAAACATCCCATGCACTTCAATACTTTCGTTGACCACTTAAAAATTCTCCAAACGATGATAAAAACACCCATACACTTCAATATTTCCCCAGGGACATAAAAATTCTCGCAACGAAGATAATAATGTCTTCGTCCACTTCCATGTTTGCCCAAGCACTTCATTGCATGCCCTAGACACTTCAAAATTTGTCTAATGATGATAAAGATGCCCTAGGCACATAGAGGGACAATGCTTGATAGAACAGTGACCATCACTTTGGCTTAAATTGTTGGGCGTTTAGCTCTCTAAGTGCCTACAATATGTTGGAAAAAAAAGGTAATCCATGTGACCATTGTGGAGGAATGATAGAGCATCTAATATCTGAAGGTAACCACCTCCATGATGAAAAGATTGAAACATTTCTAATCGGTGCATCTAAAGAAGAAAAAAAAAAGTGAAACCCCAACCCTAGGGAAGGATGGAAGATTACCTTGCTTGCATTATTCCGACAAACACCTCTAGCTCCAGTACTAACTGGATTTCCAGAAGATGCATTGTCCATATTCAATTTCCACTACCACGACGTGAGGCATTTCCAAAATACCACCCTATTAACCTTTAGTCAGCCAAAATATTTCTCTTCCGAGTATCTATGAACTCACAGGTAACTTTGCTTTGCTTGTGGAAATTGAGGTTGAAGATTTATTCTCAACATTATCTCTATGAGATTATTTGAATATAATATCAAGCAGTGATCTAGTGCAAAATACTTATTATTTTTCCATATCTTCTATTTACTTATTTGAAATATTATGAGGGTGGTATTCTTCTTTTGTACTTCGTAAGTGGGTACACTATATATTATTGCATTGCTTAGTATAAAGTGGAAATGGGTACAGTATATATTACTGCTTGTTTTGAGCTAACCACCCTGAGAGGAAGACCAACATCATAAGGCAAAGGAATAAACAAACTAGGATGGATTCAGGCTAGATGCCCAGCTAGATGTGGATGAAACACTTCACGAAGTATTTCAATATAATCATATTTTGATTGGTCTCTGCACTCACTTGTAGGTCATATGGTCAAACCATAAACAAGTATCTTCAAGCACATAAAGCAAAGTAACAAAATAAGAAAGAGAAACAGGTACTAACCAAACAAATCTAAGACAATGTTAATAGAGGCGTATTTTTAAATGGTACTACTTGAGAACAAAATCTTTACAAAAATAGCGGCCTAGATATCCATATCAGGATCACTAGAGGTGATAAGGTCAAGGACAACTTGAATTCCACCAGCTTGTATAACCACCCTCTTATTTGAGCATCTATACATCACTATGTTTTGCAAAGCACAAATGGAAACCACCTTCAAATCTTCTGTTGGTTGGTCCTCAAGATGATTCACAAGTGCGTAGTAGATAGAGATTGCATCTGTCTCCATTGCTAGGGTCTCATTTTGAAACAAATCCCCTAGTGCAAGAGACGCTAGCAGTCTTTCTTGTTGACTTTGAGTCAGAGGGTCAAGCAAATACTGAGATAATGGAGAAATTCCCAACTTTGCAACTTTCACATCTCTTATCTTGACATTATTCAGTAAGGCTTCCAATAGCCTTCCTGCAACCTCCTTACACTGATGACACCTAATAAGTTCCAAGAGTGCCTCAATGGCACTACTATCTACGATGGCTTTAGCACTAGATGCATCATCAGTCTCCAGAACAAGAACGGCATTTAATGCACCTACAATGGTTGTGTCTGAACTAGGGAAAAGCATTTTTACTGGGACTGCAACAAGTACCTCCAAATAATACTGGAAACCAAATTGTAAAATACTTGATAATACAAAAGACGTGGATTCCCAAAGGACATAAGAAGTGGAGGATCATCTTGGAGAATCACCTTTGATAGCTCAACAACTCCTCCCACATCTGCAATTTCATTTGACCAGCATAATGAAACACTTACAAGAGATTTGATTTCCTTTTGTTGCAAACTAGGGATACCAGATCCAAGAACCTGAACCAGAAAAGGAATTTCCTGTTGAGTGATCATGTGCCTCTACAAGCATTCCTCCATAAGTAAATGAGAAAGTAGTTTTGCTGCAAGTTGTTGCACTGCCTGGGACAGTCAATCCAATAGATGGATTGGTGGCTCCACTACTTGAGAAGGTGTTAGCTTGTAGGTAGCATGCTACTAAGGATTCTCTAACATATTTACTAACACCTGCATTGCAATATGCTACCTTGCAGCACTAAAGTCATGTCATCTTAACACTGGAAATTGACACAGTGACACAACTCTGAAATCCTAAAGCTAGGAATTGATTTGAGAGTTTATAACACTGTGGAATTGACTACTTTTGCAATGTTGTTATTATATGTCAGTATTCTAAGTAATTATGTCATCAAAGCGCACACAGATTCTGGTGCTTTTGGTATGTATTCAACCACCCCAGTTTTAATCATATCAAGCTTGCAAAGTGGTCTATCTTTTCCTAAATTTGCCAAAGCATTTATACAACATCATGAAGATGATAATTCCCACCAAACAGAAGTCCAACAAGTGGAACAACAACACCATGTGTAGCAATAAACTCTGCAAATTGTTCATCATCTAAAAGGTTATCAAAAGAACAGACTACAGCGTGGTGGGATGGACTAAACTCTGTAACAAGAAGAGAAACTAGAGGTTCAACGCATCTTGTTGTAGGTAGTGTAGATCTAATTCTTGTATTTCCAAAAATAACACAACAAAACTCTGCATCATCCTCTTTCATCCCCATAAAGAAATTCAACAAGAGAATTCAACATAACACATCCATTGCATTTGTTTCAACATCAAAATATGAAGTAGCATATTACAAATATAAAGTTGCTGCAGATATCTGTCGGTTTTCTCAAATTCATCTTCCATTGACATTTCTTATTTCTAATGAAATTAACTTGAGGCTTGGAACAGAGATAAATACTAAACAAATTTTCTTGTCTTACAGAGGGCTTTCTACCATTAAGACCAGAGCATGTTTAAATATGCTCTAGAGTCTGAATACTACCTATAGATTTGAGCATAATCAAGCAACAAATTGAAAAAATGAAGCACTCCATGTTGGATTCCAGAATACTCTTATCCATTTGCACAGTTCATAATTGTTGAGAATAGAACCGTCAATTTCAATCCTGATAGAATACACTGGGTTAAAATACAACTATAGAAGTTAAATCACTTTATGTAATGCATGTGCACTGAATCCTAGTCCTTGCTAACCTTGTGTGGGAATCCCTTTTCAATTTGGAAACAAAATACGAATAAGGGAGGCCAAAATTTTCTCTCAAACTATGACACATACTTGCTAGTATATAAATATCAGACCTGAAATCTGTCTGAAATAATTCTGGACATCAACCTATGATGTATATTTACACTTAACAATCTAATGCTACCTTTTGAACCATGAAAATCTACTGCTAAACGATCTCAAATATAGCCTTTAAACTGCAAATCTGCATACAAAAATATAAAAAACACCAAGCTCTAAATCTAAATTAGCAACCATGACTTCACTACCGTCACATACATGGGTGATGGAGTATAAAACCAACTAGTTGCGAGCAATGCTTGAGGCTAATTGGGATATAAAATTTAAAGAAATCAAGCAAACACACCCAACAATTGAGATATATTTTGTATCTTTTTTTCATTGTTGCAAGCCCTACAAAGTTTAAAGATATTGTCTTTAACTTTGAGCCACTCTAGGCAATGCAATATTGCTTTCAGAGTCCAAAGTATGTTCTCTCAACAAGTCCAGGAATAAATCCATTTGAACATGATGAATGTGACCTCTAACACTCAATGAACAACATGCTCTCAGACTCTTATTCAAACTGAATAATAGGATAAGAAGATGAGTGAGCTCAAGCAGCAGAAGGGCAATCCCTTGGAAAACCCATGAAGACCCTCCACATGCAAAGCATTTGCAAAAACTACAAATCCTTTATGGAGTCTTCCACATTATATATCCCGATCCACTGAAGACAACCCAAGCTTTATGCTAGAGGTACCTAGTCTCCTCTATGAAGCTTTTTAGTAACCATCTTTGGCCATTGACAAGCATCTCTTGCCACATTGGTGAGACCCTAATATGACTAGAGTTGGTCTTTATGTTTACATGGATTGGTTTAAAGGACTTGTTCAACAAGTTAATATGGATGAACAACCATGCTTTCTAGTCCAAAAATTTTAGATACTTTGCTTTCACTTTCTCTTTAACCATAGTGTCGAGCACCTAGTTAACATTTTATATATAGGAAGTTCACCCACAATCATACCTACAATGCCTTCAATTTTGAACTCTTATACATAGTAATGCAAATAGGCATACCGATAAGTATATTTCCAACAATCCTACTTACATACTTGTCTTTCCTCCTTTACTTATGTGTGAGTTATTTTCTATCGCTAGTAGTATTCATACCACCACACTATTTCAGAAGTTTGCAAGTGAAATAAGGCAGTTTGTAAACACTTAATTGGTTCATTTGTTATTACACCATATAATAGCTTAATTCTAAGAACTTTGTTACCGAAAGCTCACTTCCCAAGTCACATGATTGGGAATTCACTAATTTTACTTGCAACATTGCAGTGCATTTCTATCAGAAATCAGATTAAATGTAAGTTTTGTCACATGTAAATGATTTTTACAAAAAATACACCTCCATGTTAAGAGCATGCCCAATAAAATATTCACCAAAGAATTGCAAGATAAATCATTAACTTCCTTGGTATATCTTTTGAATCAAGTCAAAAATATTGGCAGGATTTCATGACAGAATGCAAAGAAGATGCACATATAACTGATTCATCTTCCCTAAGTCATTACCCATAGTGAACCAACCCTAAGAATGCAATGTCCTGGAGTGAACGGGTTTGATCCAGTTTATCTAGTCTTTTAGTGTTGACACTTAACAAGTGAAAACTAAAAAAGGGTAAAAAAATTCTATGAAGCTAAGGCAGGTTGAAGTAGCAAATACCAAGGCAAATGATTTTATTTTCAGTACATCCAACAAACCTTAGCCCAAGTTAGCCCTTCATTTTCCTCTCATATCTCCACTCACATCACCGGTAATTAGTATTTGACCTTCTCTACTCTCAAACCCTACCTTGTAACCCTACCCACAAGAGGTTTTCCCTGGCTGGAAGCTGAAGTGTTCCAGCACTCATGGTAATAGCTTGATTCTCAGTTTAGCTCATCAGTTGAATCCCTCGTGCAAAGGATTGCAAGAGCGAGGTCTGACAATGTAATAGGGTAGCGCCAGATTAAAATGAGAATGGAATAATAGCCTCTAACTGCCTCACAGTTCTAGGTATGGCAGGAGAATCTCCAGTTTCATTGGCTTGTTGGCGCATTTGCTAAAAATTCCAAACATAACACCCATGTCATTGCATAAATTAGAAACCGATAGAAACATAATTATACCTTGACCTAGAAGTGATAATGCACAGTGATTGTAATGGCTCTTGTTATCACTCAGAATGGTCCCTTTGGAAATCAGTCCCAAGAAGATGCCCCATTCACCAGCACAATCCCTCTCTTGCTTCAAACTACTGAAGAATCTTGTAAACCATATAAAATTTCTTCCAATAATCAAAGATGTCAAAGTACATAGTTTTGATACAAATTTGGATCAAGCATGTTTGAAGGAACCGGAGGGCACTTAACAAGTGTCACTACTCAAGACCTTGATGACTTATGAAAAAAGCTAAATAGAAGCCCTATAGACTCAAAATTTAGAGTAGAAGAAGAGAAAGATTGAAGAAGCTATAGGATAGTGTTGATAGCTTGAACAAATTCCTTGTTGTCCTTTTTATCCTTGTATATCTGCTCCAAGTTTATCTTTCATTAGCTTTGCTTCAAAATTGATATGCTTTTATAAAACCGGATGGCTTGCTCTTCCTAAACCATCAACACTTTGCTTTTCTAAAATTATCAATCTGTATCCAATAATAGCGAGAGTGTACTTTTTTGAAAAAAGGCATAATGTTTTTCTAAACATAAGAAGTTTTCTCTTCTAAAATAGAAAAGCACCCTCTCCTAAATTCCTTGAAGATAGCACCCCACTGGCTCAAAATAGCACAAGATTACCACTCAAAGATTTTGTGCACCCTCCTACTGAAAAGAACTCAAAGACAAATTCTAAAAATAACCCCAAGGTTGCATGCCCTAGTGTTGGTTGCATGCTGACTTAGCATGGGAAACTGTGCATGCATGAATCAAAGAAAGAAATCCCAAAACCGTGTGTCTATTATGCATGTTGAATCCTCCTCAAAGGTGGGCATAACAGTAGTGCTTCAATTCTCATGACAAATACTCAAAGCTTGATGAATATGTGTTAAAATCAGACCCATCACAACACCCTCACTTAATCTTTGGCAGCTTCCAACAAAGGGGCACCAAATTTGGAAAAGGCACTACCTCATGCAGAAGATAAACTATTGAAATCAACGCCTTGACTGTAGATCCTCATGCAATTCAACCCAAGAAAAGTGCCCTGCATCTGCTGGTACGATTATCTTTCATCAAATTTCAATTAGATGCTAAAAATAAGTCATGGGAGAGTTGACTTGTGACCAAGCCACCAACAGTATTCAAATTATATTTCACTGATCTTGAAGTGTAAGAAAACTCTACTGATAAGTTCTCCAGCATTCAAATGAATCTAGGACATATGTTAAGGAATATGCTACCTTGCCACATACAATTTCCAGCAATGGTATGTCTTAGAAAACGTAATAGGTCTCAAGAGTCAAACACAGCAATGGAAACAATCTGAATATATGAAAGGATGCAAACATCAGGTAGTGATCATCCTTAGGACGTGTCCAATGATGCCAGCATTACAAGCACCCTTGTCCAAGATGATATGGACTTCTAAAAGGTTGGAAACTGCTGGATAAAGGATACCACTTGCTGCTGATATGAGGTGCAGGTACAAGTGCTGATAGTGGCTCCTACTCAAGGATGGTATTCTCTTGGGGGATTCTAAGAATCCCAAAACTCCACATGTTGCAATAAAAAAACAACTTGCAAAAATTGAAGCTGAACTTGACTCTGACCTTTTGAATCTTTTTCAATTCATAATAGTAGAAATTAGAGGCATCTTTAAGACACAAATACCCTAGATAACCGTACAAGATCAACAGATTATGCCTCTTCAATTCTTGAAGACCACTGCACGACACAATTTTTTACCTTACAAATAACTTTAAGCAAAAATTCAGACTCTAATTTATGTTTACATCATGAAAATATCATTATCTAATTCTTTTTGAACTTGACTTAAATGCTCTGTGAGCCAAACAAAAAGTTCGCTCACACACAAATTACCAAAATATTTGGAATATCGAATAAGCCATGAGTAAAATATTTGAATAAGAGATAAGAACCTAAGTGTCAACGGATTTTCTAACTCTTCTTGTTCATATATATTTAGGTAGTTGTCACATGTAACATATATGAATAGAACCTAAGTGTTTGTGAAAATGAGTGTGATAAAATGCTTCTTCACAGTATTAGCATGCATTCTTTGAAACCTGGAGGTCATTATTCTAACATTTCTGGCGTGCATCTTTTGAGCTATATCCTCACCCTTCTTCCTGCTCTGTCACCTCATCTTAGTTGCCATCAATGAAAAACTATTTGACTTATATATTGACATCAATGCCAACCTAAACATCTACCATATTGCCAACAACAAAAACTTAAGTTGTGTGTTAGATAAGATGGAAACAAGACCAATTCAACCATGATAGCACATGCAAGTTTTATTGGCATGATGAAATTTAAATGAGACCCAAGAATCAGATAATAGATTATACTTACTTCTTGGATATTGTTGTCCAAGAACCTAAACATCTCATCTGCTTCACTGTGGTTGTGAGCCACATCAGTCCGCATTTCTTCCACTAACCAGACTTGAATCTTCTGCAATCAAATTTGTTAGTGCTCAAACCCTTACCCGAGGAACTTTGTAGATTCTAATAGGCTGCAAAATAGAGTTAGCTACAAAACTAGCTCTCATACCATGTTGACTTTTATAAAGTTAGGGTTTGATAAAATAAAGAACAACTTTTAAACAATGATGCAGTAGATTAGAAATGTAAATCAATCATACAATACAACTGTAAGAATTTAAAAACATAATTTGCATTTCTTTCAACTAGGGCACTACCAATAGGTCACCGTGCCAATAAATTTAAAAAATAATTTTCATTTATTTCAACTAGGACACTACCAATAGGTCACTGTGCCAATAATCCACAATAAAATGAAAGTAAGAATGCTAGTAAATGACACGGTTATAAGTACTTACCTGGGGATGAGCCCTTCTCTAATGTACTCAGATCTACTTTTAGTTTTGCCAATAAGGCATAATAGATATAGAAACATAAATAGCCCTAGAAGGGAAACATCATACCTATGTGTGAGAGAGAGAGACCAAGGAAGAGTGTCAACAATAGGTACAGTTGTGTTAGGACAAACTTTAAGCACCAACAGACCTTCTAACGTAGTTAGGAGACAAGCAATGTCAACCACCAGTCAAGCTGCAATAACCAATACCGGCCCTGACAGGGCTCATAATACAACATGAGACCTCAACAGACTCTAATAATATTGGATAATAGTAGCCAGAAATCCATAGGTTAATAGTAGCCTCAATAGGCCCTAACCAAAAAGTTCAACGACAACCTGAATAGACCCAACACCAAAGTGGCAGCAGCTAACAGGAGAAGCAAAAAGAATGGAGAACGACAGCCCTAGAAGGGCTAAACAAATAATCAAATAGCAGTAGAATTAGGAGGACCTCTCAGAGGAGAAAGATGCATCCCTAGATGACTTATAACGACAGCAAAAAAAAAACCCTAAAGGGATCAAACCTTGACATCAAAAACAGAAAAATGTTTCATCAACCAGCTGCCAAACGATGCCCTAGAAGGATGCCAGAAAAACAGAACCCAAACTAATTCGCCCCCCGATTTCATGACCATTTAGAAGGTCAATCATGAGACCAAAACAACAAACGTGACTTGACAAATAACCAACCCGATAAGGTCAAGTACCATAAGTAGGATAACCACAAGAACAAACAAGATAGGGTGACAACGTCTCTCTCTCTCAGTATGTTTCCTCACATGTTCCATACATCTACTGAAAGTTTTGTCATCACAGTACTGAAGGGATCATCCTGATGATGTGATCCTTCGGTCCTTAACTTCTTCCCGAGGTCAGGTACCTCATCAAAGGGTGGCCAATCCTTTGATGAGACGAACTAGGAGAGAAGGACATCACACATCATTACCATTAACAAATCTATAACATATTCCTCGATGGTAAGCACAAAACTTGTAGAAACAATAGCCACAACAATATATACTTCAACAACAAGCTCTAAAAGTGCTACTACAAAAACTAGAATAGCATCTAGTGCATCATGTTTAGAATGTGCAGCAGCAATAACATTATAACCATATAATCATTGTTTCCCATATATTCTCTTTGTTACAGGAGAAAGTGAAGAAAATCCCACCCTTTTCATTCAATATTTTCTTTCTACATTATGCGTTTTCATTTAATATATTATTTTTACAATATGCCATACTGCATTGTACCATAAAGGATGCAATGGTCTAGCGTCATGTGTAGGGAATAAACAAAGAAACACCTTTCAAGATTAGTTGAGGGTATTTCCTAGGAAATTGTTGGTACAATTCATGGTATAGTCTATCATTATATCTACTACTGAAATATAGATGTAGAGCTACAAATATGATCTTTCCTATGCAAAGTTGCAAATACTGGAAGAAAAATAGAGAATACATGCTCAAACTACTGAAATGTGAAATAGGGAGATGTCTACTAAAACATTTGCTGAAAAATCTTCTAATTTACTGCCAAACCACTGTATTTGCCATGAATCTGCCAAATTTATGCAAAGACTGATATTTATGGAAAAGACATCAGAAAAAATACAAATCTATGCCTGATCTATCAAATTGTTGCTTAATTGGACAAATATCACTTCTATACAACCAATATCTGCAGGAAATTGACTAATTTCAATTGTTGGGCATCTATTTTCATCTACTAGCTTTCAAAATTTACTGTCGCTGCTGAGATTCAAGTGAATACTGTATTGATAGTATGTGGACATATGAAAATTATGCCAATTACATTAGAGAAATGTCGGTATCGTTCCAATAGGTCTCCTATGATGGATACATAGGAACCTAGTAAGCCAATGCATAGACCATTTTTCTCTTCGCTTAGCAACTCAGATATCATAGTCAAGTATCAAGGGAATAAAAAAATATAAGCAAAATAAATGCAAACTTCCAAACTTGAAAAAATGCTCCAAATGTAAGAAAAAAACAAATAATTTATGAAATGAATCAAACTAGTACAAAGGGCTCAAACTGCAATCAATTATCAAGGGAATAAAAATATATTTAACCAAAATAAATGCAAACTTCCAAACTTGAAAAAATGCTCCAAATGTAAGAAACAAGCAAACCATTCATATTTGCCAAGATATCAAAGCTAGAAATACAAGCAATTCCATGTACTTGAGTTTTAACTTTTGAAGGAGCCCATTCTTGCTAAGCGGAAGTATTTTTAAATTAATTACTTAACCTTTAATACTAGGACATTATCTATGGATAGATAGGTCCCAACTTGATTTCCTGTCGCAAATAAGAAAAAAAAACAATGCATTAGTTAACTATCAAAACATCAAACTTAAAATAGCTTGTATCAAGGAAATGTAGCTCTAATATTACTATATTTAATACAAAGTAAAGACTATAGAACCTATTTTTACCTGAAATGCAACTTCAAATTTATGTATGGTAATCTTTCTCCCATCAAGAATTTTCCTTTTCCAACCTACTCCAAGAATAGAGGAACATCAAAGTCAAACTAAAAAAAATCACATGATCTATTAAATTTCATTCATTATTTATACATTGCCAATGTATATTGGTTTAGATTATATCTTCTGGCATATCAAATTCTCAATTCTCATGTCGCTCTTCATTTTCTACATTTTGAACATGAACTTCTGTAGATGAAATATCATTATGAGCCTCCAAAACATTATGTTCCATATCAAGTTCATTGGAGACATTTGTTATATTGTATTCTCCTCTTCTCTCACAATCTGATCGCCAGAGTGCCAATGCTCTATTGAATGGGAAATTGGTAATGTCATACTTTGTTACATATAATCTTAAACAAGTATCCATATTCTTATCAAGCTTGTTCCTCAACTTTCACTTCAATAATGACAGTGCACTAAACATTCTTTCATCCTCTACTGATCCCAAAATCATGGTTTGACATAAATCGACTAATTTGAAATACTCTGACATGTTTTCTTGTAGGTATTGACTTTCACCTAAAATAGTCCATAATTTGATTACTGCACCATATTCTATAGGTTTTGGAAAATCATGATATTGACCTGACATTGTTTGAGCAAATCAAGTGGCTTGTTGATGTAATTTTGATGAATCTAATATACCTCCAATCTCTTCTCCTTATACCTTAACGTTCCTGCCAAAGTGGTGCACTAAAGTATTCAATTTTGCTAGAAATTCAACTTTTAAAGGATCTATATCTTTTTTAGAGTTCCAATAATGAGGGTATACCATAGACATAGCTTCCAATAATTCATCTTGAGGAAATCGTTCTCTTATCTCTAATGATAGTGATTGTGCAATTTGTATCAAGTTGCGTCTCACTGAAGTCACAATATCATTGAATTGGTCTCTTGATACATGGCACTCTTTGGTGGTTTGTCCCATCTTAGTAACATAATAAAAGGGAACCATATACTCACGCACTTGCATACATAGTCTCCCTTTTTCATCAAACATCAGATAATTTTCACTCTTTTCTATATCAATGATAGTAGTCCAACCGTTAAATGTTTGACCCGTAAAAGAATCTGGCATTGTATACAAATTATCCAATGCAAGGCATGGTAATTTTCTTGCATTTGTGTACTTTTCAATATACATTGTGCGACTCTGAGCCATTTTCACAAGGAAATTCATTTCATGAAGCAAAGGAAGAATTCCAACCAATGTTAATAATG
The DNA here is from genome assembly GCA_027924585.1 of Larix kaempferi. NCBI lineage: Eukaryota > Viridiplantae > Streptophyta > Pinopsida > Pinales > Pinaceae > Larix > Larix kaempferi. The sequence continues at coordinate 14,630,774 of BSBM01000085.1, forward strand.
TCTCTATATTAGTTAGTTGAAAGAGAAGCTCTTGAGCTTTGTCTACACTAAAGCGATGTTCATACATCACCCCTACCAATGATCAGTATTCACTAAATAGCCTTTGGGCTGGTCCATTCAATGATATTCATCTTGTATCGACATCTTTTAATATCTTTTTTCCATCTGTAACACCATCAACAAATTGTTGAAACTCTGTAAATTGCTTGGGACTACGACAAAAGTATGCATGAGTCTCACGTACAAGTTCTTCAACTTTTGAAACCAATGGAAACTTACTATTTTAAATGCAAGATTCATCCTATGAGCCATACAATGAATACTAATCATAAATGGTGAAGCTGATAGTTGTAGTTTGACACAAAGACCATTCCTTTGTCCTTGCATGATTGATGCTCCATCAGCTCCGACACATACCAACCTTTTTGCAATCATTAAATCATCCATACCACCAATTTCCTTCAAAGTCTTAATAACAAGTTCATAAATATTTCCAGCTGTAGAACTCTTCTTCATTTTATGAATCCCAAGTAAATATGAATTCCTAATATGATCATTAACCATATAAATACTCATGCATATCCATGAAGTATTATCAATAGCTGTAACTTCATCCAAATATAGTGAAAAAAACCTAGCATTTGCAATCTTCTCCTTCAAATCATCTTTTTCTACTTGAGCTAGATGTTTTGCCCATTCCCAACCACTCGTTATAGACCAATGAGAATATGGAAAATTCGATACTTCAAGAAAAGATACATAGTTCTTGTAATCTAGATAATCTGTCATAGGACGACCTCTAGATAAGATGTGAAATACAGTGCTTAATTGTGTCGTCTTGGATAACAAACTTCTCTCCATTGTCTTTCCAAATAGAGATGTGATGGTCCCTCCACTTGCCTCGAGTTTACTCTTGCTTATTAAGTATTTATTATACTCTTCTTGATATTTGACATGTTAACATTCCTCGGAAGATTTCCATTTGGTAATAGACTTCTCCTCGCCATTTTCAATTTTCTTAACATACAACTTTCCTGCATGTGTCGTCTTGGATAACAAATTTCTCTCGATTGTCTTTCCAAATAGAGATGTGATGGTCCCTCCACTTGCCTCGAGTTTACTCTTGCTTATTAAGTATTTGTTATATTCTTCTTGATATTTGACATGTCGACATTCCTCAGAAGATTTCCATTTGGTAATAGACTTCTCCTCGCCATTTTCAATTTTCTTAACATACAACTTTCTTGCATGCTTCTCTATTGTATCTATCTTCATTTGAATTTTTAGTACCTTTCCAAGTTTCCAACTACATACAATGCATTTAACTTCTAGTGAAGCCTCTTTCTCATTTATTGGAGGTATTGGTTCAATAAATGGAAATTTTGAGGCCCATTCTGATTGGAATTTTCTCCCTATGTCCCATCGACCTTTTTTCCTTTTTCGTGATAATGAATCATTTTTGTTGCCTTCCAAGGTAAAACCTTCAACATTGTCATTGCCAATTTCTGCTTGAATTGCATTTATCCCAATTTGTGCACTAGAGGAACCTTCAACATTTTCATTGCCAATTTCTGGTTGAATTGCATTTATCCCAATTTGTTCACTAGAGGAACCCATCCTATCATATGTTATATGGCTATTAGATAGATTCTTAGAAGAGTTGACATTTGTCTCGCTGATGGGTTGCTCAAAAGAGTTTGAATCATGAAGATAATCTAGATTCTTGGATTGAGGCTTCTGAAAGTATGATAACACATCCCTTTGTTTTGATGCTTTCTTTCCACAATCGTTGTTTGACATTTCGTTGAATATTCCACAATTATTAAGATATCAAATCAATTTAGAAACCCAAAGTGAAACCTGTATGAGAAAAATGATATAAAATTAGTACAATTTGTAAGTTATCCATGATGACATGAATTCTAGAGGCTAGAAAATTTGAACCTAGTAACCTAAACCCATCCAAGCTTAACTTCAAAATTAGACATAAATCCATCATGGTCTTATGTTGAGAGAAATTGAAAAATGTGATCAACATAACCATTGCTAAACATTCTCATTCAAGGGTAAAAATATCACAAAAAAGAATAAGAACATCTAAATAATCAAATTCAAGCATGAAAACAAACTTGCAAGCCAATATAACAGCAACGAATTAATGCATAAAACCAGTCCTAAATAAACCAACTTCAGATTTGTTTGGGTTCATTAAAAATATGTATACATGCATGGAAATTACTCTGGACAGATCTAGAATATGGTGTTGGTTTGACAACATTATATGGCATTGTTACCATCTCACTATTTGGCATCATAAAACATGCTGAAAAACTCGGTGGATTGCACAATGGAATTCTGTTGTTACTGTTGGATCATGGTGGTAGTAAACTCCGTGAAGGGGTGGGTTAAGGGTATATATGCACAACCTCATAGAGAAGAGGCAACTCCTATCTCTTTTCATAAACAAAATTTTGGCATTTCATGAAAATTATGAAACAGTAGCAGCATCCTTTTAGTTAGAGAAAGGGAATGATAACAAGAATGCATTTTGTGAAGATAACTATGTATGTCATGAAACATATTGATGCTATTTTTATTTGTTGTATATGATGCTAGCATTGGTTTTCTTATTTGTTTAATGTTTCAACATCTTATATTAGTTGTAGGAAAACATCTAATGTTAGATGTCTGATTAGCATTAAATGTTAGTCAATATAAAACATAAAATGTTTTTCTTACTAGTATTAGATCTCTCCATTTGTAACTGATCTACCATTACAACATAAGAGGCTAACCCTTAAAAACAACCTCACATTTGTTAGAGAATTCAATAAAAGACCAACCCTAATGAATCTTGTGTACCTAGGGTGAACATGCTCTATAGAAATCTGGTCTCAACTCTTTACTTCTCACCTTGCTCTCATCATATCTAGTAAGTTTTAAGTATATGCATCACGTTGATTCATTTAAATTCCCTTTATGAAGTTGTGTTGAGCATGTGGATTGTCCATTCTGACATTTTGGGAATTCATGCCTTATAATGATGATTTTTTTCTCGCAGGTCTATCTGGATGATTTGAGTGCTCCAGTATCTTGGACTTGTTCCAGGTGCAATGGTTTTACAGAGGCATGTCCCGTAGAACATTAGCTTCTTTTTCATTTATTTCATTTTGTTGTTAATATGTACAATCATGACTTTTTAATTATACAATATCTGAGAATTATTATTTTTGAATGATATGCTTAACAGTTTAAGCTAAAACAATAACTTTGATAGATCATAACACTAACATTAGTCCCAAATATACAACAGGGTTTTCAAGTGGTAGAGCTTATAGTTGATGTGCAGCATTGCCTTCAGGCTATTTTCCATTTTTTATATGAACAGTTTTGGTCTTGCAAAGTTCCATTTTTATTTGCATGTAAACATAGAAGAATTTAATAGAATGGTTCTCATTATCAATGTGGATTGTCACAAAGTTTTCTTAGCTTGATTTGGATAACAAACATCACTAATATCTATTGTTATGGTCATTATTTTTATGATTGATATGACATAGATAAAGAAATACACATGGGAGTTTTAGACATGAAAAGGGTGATAAAAGATGGAAGCGGCTTAGCATCTATTTTCAGCTGCTGGAACTTGATTTTTCTTTAGTTTCTTCTGTTTTTCCCACCATTATAGAGTCTTGAAATTAGAAACTCTTAATATCTTTTTATATATTTAGTATTTTAGTCTTGGGCCTTTGTTTTAATGTGTAGTGTTTTTCTCTGTGAAACTGAAACTCAAGTTTCGGTATTCAAATATTATAAGATAATTTTATTAATGTCCACAAATGATGGAGGAATAGATCAATGGCACTAGAGAGTACAATAAAATCAGTGGCCATGAAACTGTGGGAGTGTCCAGAACAATCCTAGATGCTAAAATGCTATCCCAGTAAGAAAGATACACAAGACACCAACAAAAGGAAAAGAGCATGAGTTAAAACCCTAAGAAAATTGATGCCCAAACTCAACATTGACATCATAACTGGACATAAAAGTAGTGGTGGAGGAAGGAAAGTAGACATCTATCTCCATCGGTCATTGTGAAGGAACTGATGGAAAGCTTGATGATGTCCTTTGGAGAGTGCCCAAGGTTGAGGTGGCCTGGCTGTACAATCCTAGTAGGATCAATGGAGTGAGATAACCTCTCTCTTAAAATCTGAGGCCAAGGGGAAAAATCTAATGACGGAGGTTTGGCTGCTTGACCCAACTTGGGGGGCTGTACACAATAGTGGACGAGTCGGGCTGTGAGGTTGTGTAGGGGTGATGTCCTTTCCAACCATGTGGGAAGAAATTTTCTCTCATAGATCTACTACAACCTATTTCCAAGGCGGGATAGTTTGCAGGTGCTTCCAACCTCTGAGATAGGCTGGTAGAAAGATGTATTGAATCTAATGGTAGCAGGCCTAGAGAGACCACACAAAGTATTTTGTCTTTGGATTGCTGCCTCACAAACATATAAGGCTAGGCATCTTTGATCAGAATAACAAAAGAAAGCTACAAGGGAACCTCCTGAGTCTCAAAACACCTAGTATGGATCTGGTGCTGCAAATATAATTTATATTTTTTAAACAACTTGATAATGGCAATCATTATAATATTGTCAGGATTGCAGATTGAAATGGTATGTTCATTTTGTTCTACAATATATCATAAGGAATGTGGGGTATGTGTAGATAAAAATTTTGACTTGCAGATGATGTGTTCATTTTGTATGCATGAATAGGGTAATAAATGACACAAAATTACATGAGCTGGGATGTTGTGGTGAATTTTTTCTAAAATTGGAGGCTTCTATTCATTCATTCATTTGTTTTTCAATATCCAATGCACATTAGCTAACTGTAACTTGTAAGGAATATTTTTTGTGTCCTCTGTTTTGCAAATAGGAACTAATCCTAACATGTCAAATATAGAGTGATACATGGTAGTGAAAAAGTCCTTTTACTCACCTTTTCTAGTTATAAATGCTAGATTTATATTCTAGTCCATTTGACCTAGTTTGGTTTGTTGTGGGCATTAATGATAGTATATGTTTATTTTTATAAATAAGAAGTGTTTATATTAATGTACAGTCTAATGGTCATTATTTAATTGTCAGGATTATTTTCTGTGTTCTGTGTTTTGCAAATAGGAACTAAGCCTAACATGTCATGTAAGGGACATATTTTCTCTTTAATCCACTTTGCTTGTAGTTGTGGCTTAGTCACCAATGCTAGTAGACGCCAACTATGGATTCCAATTCATGTGATTTGAGAAATTCTTGTTTATTGTCTTGTAGATAGATGCCTAGATAGCCTAGGATGATACCAACATAGACTCACTAAGTAGGGAGAACTATAATAATTATAATTATTTAAAGTGGGAAAGCACTGTTACATTGGGCGACTATTCTTCAAGGAATTTTGGAAAGAGAAAAAACAAGAACAAGGCTTTGAAATGAACAACAACTAGGGTGAAGGATTCACCTAAATAATTGTCAATGAGTATGTTTGATATCTACTATGGTACGACATAAAACCACGGGATTCTAATGAATTCTATGAAGCCATTCTAGAGGTGAAACACAACAACAGTAAAAAAAAGCCTTGAAACATCATCATCTTGAGTCTTAAGCAGACCTGTAGTAGCCTGTGGTTAAGGAGTGGAAGTATAAAGTCTTCAATGGAAAAAAGTCTCCAAGATGGGGTTCTCTGGGTGTTGCCCCTTAATCACTGGGTTGAGCCAATTTCATCTTTCTTGGTTCCAAGAATGCAGACTTGGATTATGACACTCATGGTTGATGTTCAGCCAAATTTTCGTTGATGGCTTGGGGTTTGGTTTGTGCCCTGGCTTATCAAAAGATGTACAGAGTAACAAACATGAATGGCACAAACTACACTGTGCTTTCAGACAAATTGTAAGCAGTGGCAGGAAATTTAGTGTGCATATACTTGCCTGTAAACAAATTGTTTTGCTGTGAATAATATCCAAAATGCCCCTTGATGGGCATTTTTCCTCTTGTAATACAGGACTGGGCCTTAATTGTGCAACATTTGTGTGTGAGGAAGCTTTCCTAAGCGATCTACAAATATTATTATCTCTGGTGACGAGCCTGCTCTCAGACATTCCTTTTTAAAAATATGCTTCTTATATTATATTAATAAAATAATATGTACAATGAGAGCATAATACAAAAATGGGTTACAGAAAAGGCCATGACTATAGGGTTAAAAAATGCAATTGGAATCTCACTACCAGAAATCAAAATGGGGCATTAACTATAGGAAACCCAATAGAAACTGAATACAACTACCTGACTACAAATTATTGTCCTTTGGCCCTCAAAAGATATGCAGATGACAAAATTCAATATCTGACTACATCATTCTTTTGTTTTAAAAATATCAATTTCATTGTTTTTGAAATGTGGTCAGGGATCAGATCTTAAAAGCAATCCATTATTCGGTAAGAGAGAACTATGTAATAAATGAATCGTAATAATGATAGGTTGACATGCCATTCAATCTTTGAAGTGCTGAATTCTGATCTCTGTTTATGTGATTGACATGACACTGTTGTCTATTTTTCACATAAAATATTTGCTGAATAATTGAATCATAATAGTGACAGGTTGACATGCCATCCTGTCATTGGAGTGCTACATTTTTATCTCTGTTTAATTATTATCCAGATCATGTTGATAATGAAAGAAAGATAACATTAACACAGAAAGTAACACAAAGATGCAGTAAACCAAATTCTATTACTGAAAGAATGGTGGAGAGCATAGTACCAATACAATGGATAAAATGGTGGTAGCTATCTCTAAAAAGAGATGTGCTTGCTATGCTCATTTGCAAAAAGTCCATGGACCATAACAAGAGGTTGAAAGTTCGAAACTACATTTTATAATTTTGCCAATTCTCCTAAGAGGAAAAACCCCTAAGATGTAAGAACCCTAAATTGAACATGGAGTTAGTGTTGAGTGTGCACGATACATTGGACGAAGATGAGCTTTCTTGAAAAAAAGCGGAGCCTTGCCAAGACCATAACTTTTTGTTCATTCCTTTGTTTTAGGTCTTTTTTAACTTGTTGGAAAGAGAATTTGCAAATTGAGTCGGATGCTCTAGCATTGGGTGTTAGAACCTTGAAAAATGCATGGGAAGGCCAATATCGGACCATTTTGAGATGGATCTTGCTGGGCACCTAGATTAGTCCTCCACCCTTTAGGAGCAATGTTTTCTGTTGCATCATGTTCTGTATTAATTTGGGGAACTTTGGTTGGATTTGGTTCCTAATTAACCACTTATTTTGGTGAAGAGGTTCTTCTACTTTGATATCTTGGAAAAATTGTATATTCTATTGGCAAGTGATCTTTAACTTGTTGTCGATGATTTGTTCCATTGTAGCTTGCTAAATGTAGTTATGGTTGAGCTTTGTAGTGGCCAAATTCTCTGCCACTTTTGAGGTGTGCAACAAAGGCATAAGCAGATAAGTAGATAAGCAGCTTATCCCGGGAAATGGAGTCCAAAACAATTCTATGCATTGGAAAATTTAGTATGAAGCAGCATATTAAACTAGAAAACATGCCATAAACAACAGTATTTCTATCCATAATGAGTCTGCAATTTACACTTACAACCAATGTACAAATCTCAAAAAGATACTATAGTAGTTCCATTATGTATGTGCTTCAAATTATTACATCAAAGTTGAATACATCTAGTAAAGAGACAATCTTTCATTGAATAATCAGTCCATACATTGCGCAATTCAGACCTGATATTATCAAGTCTTAAGAGGAAAAATAGATCACTCTTCACAACCCTCCTATGATGGCTAATAAACACTATAATAAATGTAACATCCCTATTATCTAGACATCTAGTTCTATGAAATCGAAAACAAAACTAACCTCTTAGCCTCAGTGAAGACTGTAAACCCCAAGAAACTTTGAACAACTTTAGAAGCCACTGTCAAAAACTCCAACTTTGCCGAATGCAGAGATCTAATGATTTTTCATGTGGTTTTTACTGGCTCTTGCCCCCCTTATATAGGGACTTAGACATTCTAGAACCTTCATCTCATTTATGGAGTATGGACCAATTCAAGGTTAAAATAATCTTTACCCAACAAAATTTGATGGTTGAAATCTCAATTCAAACCCCCATTAACTAAAATCAACGGGAGTTGGGGCGATTTGAAAATTTGAAATGAGATTTTCATAAAAACCTCAACGCCGGGCTGCCATTGCCGAAAACGTGGGGCGAGCCAGCTACTCATGGGAATCATCATGGGCGAAGTTCAAACCATTCAACCAAGTTACCATTACCAATCGCGGCCTCAGCCCTCCATTAGACCATTACCCAAATAATAAATTGTTGGGCCGATGGATGGGAAAACCAACTGTTCGCGGCCTCCATTACTAGAAAATGGTGGGTGAACCAACTGTATACTGCCTCCATTACCCTAAATGGTGGGCGAACCAACTCTTCCAAGCCTCCATTACTCGAAATTCTGGGCAAATTCACCATTTCGGGATTCTTTTACTTGGCTATATTAATTTTTCCAATTTCGCGACCTTGGCTATTCGATTTCCTTTGACTATGGGTTAAATAAATATGGGGCTAATATGTTAAATCTAAAAAAACTCATTTTATATTAAAAATTCGCCCAAGGTTTCTTGGTAACCCCTATAATTTCTCCCATGGGCTATAATTCGCCCCTAAAATTTCCCCTGCCATGCTACCACCCTAGGGATCCCTGCCTGCCTGTGATACCCAAAGTTCTGATCATCCCTGGTCAAGGTCCTCCTTTCTTCCTCTTCATTTATCTGTTCCTTGATAACTGGGGAAAGAAAGAATGGGGGATTTAGTATCATCCCGATCCATCTGAGTTGGTTCCTTGCCAGGGATTCTTTGTAGAGTGTGGCTTTGATAAGGGCATCATCAATCCTGAGGGGAGATTGGAGTTCTCTCCTCTTCAAATCATTTGCCACTCTGCTCCATCTTTCCTTAATGGACTCATTAACTTCTTTCTGTGTGCTGCAGAGTGTAATGTCAAAATGAGTCACGGCCTCCTGTTGTTTTGCGAGGAGAATGGGTATCAGTTCCTCGTCTTGAGTGAGGATCCAGTGGTTATAGATTATTCCATCGGGGTGAGTTGGCTCAGGTCTGATCATCAATGGGGTTTTCCATTTGGATGCAACATAAAGATGGTAGTCTAGTGCTCACTCAATTTCATGGTTCATCCACGAACATAATGCCCTCAATTGGAAATCGCCCACATATGGGTTTGGCGACCAGTTGGGCGAGCCAGAAACCACAAAGTTATGCAAAAAGAACTCACTTAATTTGTCTTTCTCCAGCTCCGTGGAGTTCAAACATGCATCCATAAACTCCTTGGGGGTGCTTATCTCTATAGGGAGTCCTTGCTTCAACCTCTCAAGCTAGATTTTGCTCCATTTTTCCTACATATAGACTGCATAGATTGTCAACGGGGGTGTGAGGTCTCTCAGGTTTTCATATATGCTGGCAGTAGTGGCCAAAACGTCTTTTAATTTGGTGACCTCCTGGTCCTTTTTGGCCAATTCAACTTGTGCGTCCGCCAACTTTTCTTGAAGCACTAAATGCTTCTGCTCGGCCAGTCGTAGCTCCTTTGCATGGTGCATCTTCAGTATTTGAGTTTTCTCGGCTGAGAACGGGGGAGGTGTGGGCTGGCTTCCTGGCCCAATCCTTAATGCTTCCAGCTCATTTCTGAGCTTCTCCAATTCTGCTCGTGCCTCAGCGAGTTGGGTGATGACCTCGAGGTTATCTTGTGCTAAAGGATTTCCCTGGAAGTTGCCTTGCTCTCCTAAGTTCTGCTCTTCTCCCTTATCCATTTCTTTTGCTTCTTTATTCATTTCTTCCCCTCCGTCCTGCATTTCTTCATCCTGTTCCTCTTCTATAGTGGGGTCTTCCTGATCTACCCACTGATCATCATCCCCATCTGACACATCTTGAACAATGGGACTAGGTTCTCTTCTCTTTTCCTTGTCTGTTCGGATTCGGGCTGTTTGGTTGAATCTCGTACTCCTCCTCTTGGGTTCTTGACTTTTGGAAGGAATTTCTGATTTTTCCCTGGGGGAGTGCTCTTTTGAATTTTTTATTTCTACCAGGGTCTTTGCTACATGGTCCAGGTCAATCTTCCTTTTCGCCCCTGATACAGAGGCAGCTCCATTCCTTCCTCCAGGTGGTATGCTAGCTGTGGGTGTACTTCTCATCCTTTGAACATCTTCTGCGGATACTAGCACGAATTCCTCCCACGAACGTTCTGGTATATGCGCCTTCAATTCCTCGCAAAAAATTATCTTGATTAGCCCATGATGGGCCAAGGCATCATCTTTACCCTTTGCCACCTTCTTGCTCATTTTCGATAGGGATTGGAGCAAGTAGAATGGGATACTAATGTTGTTATTTGAGGGATGCTGGGTCCTGTGTCTTATCAGTTCTAGGATCCGAAAATTAAAGATGGGAACATAGCTTAACCTACTATAGCATGTGATGTACCTTAGAACAATTTTAGCTACGTCCTCCTATGGCGCTAGCATGGACAGTCTTTTGAATCCATTTTTGTCCTCTTCATAGACCTCTCCTCATTCAAAGAATGTTAGTTTTGCTTCTTGGTTTTCCTCCCTGTCATCTCTGCTCCAATACAAACCCCTCTGTAGGCCAGTGAATTTGGCAATTGTCTCCTCATCCAACTTGATACGTAACCCCTTCACTCGGGTGACGTACTGTTCATCTTTAATATGCTTGAAATTTCTTGCGAATTCCCGAGCTATCCCTGCATCATGTCCTTTCAAACCTAGGATGAAGGGCATCCAGCCTGCATTGCGAACGATCTGCAGGACTCTCATGTTCTGGTATATGATGTTGTGATCCTCTGGTTCACTCCTTTTAAAACCCTTTGTCATTTTGAGAACCTCTCTTATAATCAACAAAGCCAGGGCTTTTGGAATGCAGTTTTATACCTTCAACTTGGTCGAGCTCTGCCTACGGGTTCGAGGAATACAAATGGTGGCTGCTTCTCGTGAAGTCCGGGTGGTTACTTATATGCGCAGTCGTGGAATATTATGCCCCTTAATTTGTTGTCTTTCTGCACTTGTTCTTTCCATTATTCCTGTACCTACCCCTTTTAATCCCCTATTTTCCATGATTGATCTCTGTCTTCTCATGATTGACCTCTGTATTGAAGGTTGCAATCATGATTTGATGAGGTGATTGAATTTTAAGTAGCGATCATGACTTTTTAGGGTCATTCCACCACCATGCCTCCAATTTAGAGTAGAAGCTGTCCTCAGCTGATGAAAATCTCATGTAGCGTGGGATAATGTTTTACTTTAATCATAAAATAAAATCGTGTTAGAGATTAACTTGGTATTTATGCATACCTGCTTTGATGCTCTGGTGCGATTTTTATGGATGGTGGATTCTGTAGTAGATTTGTGCATGTCCGTAGTCGCTCGTGTGAGCTGATTTTTTCGTTTCTTGTCATTTTGAATTTGCTGCATTACCTTCTTTTGAAAGTTGTGCCTGTTGAGGATACGAGTCATGCAATGTTTTTTCTTATTGGATGGTTCAATGGCTGTATGTGACTGGCTGTCTTGAATACATGGCAGCATCGCTCGAATCATTTTGCAGGCTCACTTGAATAGTTGGCACACTCGCTTGAATTATTTTGCAGGCTCGCTTGAATAGTTGGCACCCTCACTTGAATTATTTCACTGGCTCGCTTGAATAGATAGAAGCCTCGCTTGAATTGTGGTCGATGCATTGTAAATTTTCTGTTACCTTTTGTGTGTTGGTTTTTTTTTTTTGCTTTTTTCTATTTTCTCTTTTTTTTTTTCCTTTTTTTAAAAAATTTTTCTCTGTGTTTTTTCTTCTTTTTTCATGATATGCGTTGAACTTCATTAATTTGTAGCATGCTCTATCAGCATGAATTGTTGCTGGTAGAGTACTTGTGTAAATTCTTCTTTGGACTGTGGTTTTTTCTATATTTTTAGGCGATTCCCATTCACTATCATGGGGAACTCATCATCATCAATTGTAATAATTCTCACAGCGCCATTGTCATAAATTTTCTGTATAATGTAAGGTCCAAGCCATCTAGTGGTTAGCTTTCCTTTGAATGTGTGAAATCTGGAGTCGTAGAGTAGTGCCCAATCACCCTCTTTGAATTTCTTATCCTTCAAATGTTGGTCATGCCATTTCTTTCTTTGCTGTTGGATGATTTCAGTATGTGTAAGTGCTTGTTGGAAGTGTTCATCCAATTGATTTAGCTGTAGCATGAGTTCTTTTTGAATGTCTGATAGGTTCATATTTAGATTGGCTGCAATTCTTAATGTTCTTAATTCAAATTCGATTGGTAGCATGACCTTTTTCCCATAGACCAGTTCATAAGGTGTGAATCCTGTTGTTGTTTTCCATGTAGTATTGTAAGACCAGACTACTTCACTAAGTCTGTCAGCCCAATCCCTTTTGTGAAGTTGGACAGTTTTTGTCAAGATTCTCTCTAATTCCATGTTGGTTACCTCAGCTTGACCATTTCCTTGAGGGTGGTAGGAGGATGATTGTCTATGCTTTACATTGTTTGTTTTCATCAAGTCTTTAATTAAATTTGATGTGAATTGTGGTCCTTGATCAGAAACTACTTCTCTTGGCACCCCAAATATGTGAAATATCTGCTAAGTAAAGAATTTGGCCACACCGGTTTCATTTGCAGTAGCCAATGCTGCTACCTCTGTCCATTTTGTAAGGTAATCAATGCATACAAGAATGTAGCTCTTCTGATTGGACTGTGGGTTGATTGGGCCAAGAAAATTGAATCACCACTTATCGAATGCCTCTAAAGAGATTTGTGGATGTAGTGGCATTTCTTGTTTGTGCGTCGGTTTTCCCATTCTCTGGCAATCGTCACAATGGGACACATACTCATAAGCATCTCTGTGGAGTGTTGGCCAATAATAACCTATTTGCAAGATCTTGTAGGTTGTCCTTTTTGTAGCGTAGTGTCCTCCACAAGGTTCATTATGGGTGGCATGCATTATGTCATGTACCTCATCTTCCCCAATGCACCTTCTAAGTACTTGATCTGGTTCCTGGTTAAAAAGCATGCCCTCTATCCATGTATATGTGGCACTTTGTCTTATTAATTTTCTCCTTTCTTTATAATTGTAATGTTTTGGAAACTTCCCGGATACCAAATAGTTTGCTATGTCAGCAAACCATGGGCTTTTTATTGATATGGAAAAAAGGTGATCATTGGAAGTTATCTTCGACCAATTCATTATCTTTCCCATGTGTTACTCTTAACAAAAGTCTGTGATGACATTATGCTTTCCTGGTTTATCTATTATAGTTATGTCGAATTCTTGTAGAAGTAGCATCCATCGAATAATTCTTGCACTGGTATTAGGTTTGTTCATAAGATATCTGATCGATGAGTAGTTAGTATGGATAAAACTTTGGTATCTTGTAATGTAATGCCTGAATTTGTTGATTGCATGTATGACTACCAGAAATTCCTTCTCTGTGACTGTGTAGTTGAGTTCTACCCCAGGCAAATTTTTGCTTATATAGTATATGGAATAGGGTTTCTTATCTTGTTCTTGCCTAAGCACATATCCGATTGCTTTATCTAATGCATCGGTGTGAATGTGAAATGGAATTTCCCAGTTTGGTCCTTTAAGTATTGGTGCTGTGATGGTTTTCTGTTTAATACTTTCAAAGGATGACATGCAGTTGCTTGTCCATATGAACTCATTGTATTTTGTGAGAAGTGCAAACATGGGGGCAACAATTCTGCTATAATTATCAATAAACCTTCTGTAGTACCTTGTCTGTCCAAGGAAGCTTCTCACATCTCTTTGTTTGACAGGTGGGGGCAGTGTCTTGATTACTGATTCTTTGGCTTGATCCACCTCTATACCTCTCTGTGATATATGATGTCCTATAACAATTCCTTCTTCCATTAACATCCTGCATTTGTCATTGCTTAGGCACAAGCTCATTTCAATACATTTGTTAATATTAATTCAAGATTTTTCAATGCTTGCTCAAAGCTCTGTCCATAAGGTGTGAAATCATCCTTGAATACTTCCATTTTGTTATTTAGAAAATCAGAGAAAATACTCAGTATGGCTCTTTGAAATGTTGCTGGGATGTTACATAGACCAAAGGGTAGGACCCTATAGGCGTAAGTTCCCCATGGGCATGTGAAGGTCGTCTTATCTTGATCAGCTGGGTGTATTAAAATTTGGTTGTAACCATTGAAACCGTCTAGGAATGAAAAGTACTTGTTTCCAGATAATGTATCTAGTACTTGGTCTATAAATGGAAGAGGAAAATGATCTTTCTTTGTTGCTTTATTCAGCACCCTGTAGTCTACACAAATTTTCCATTTGCCTCCTTTTTTGGGCACTATGACTAGTGGTGAGACCCACTCACTATCAGATATTGGATAGATGAGCCCTGCATCTAATAACTTTTGTAATTCCACTTTGACTATGTCTTTTAGTGCAGGGTTCAGCCTTCTTTGTGGTTGCCTGATGGGAGTAGAACCTTCTTTGATGTAAATGTAGTGTTTGCAGATATCAGGATGTATTCCTTTCATATCTACATATGTTCATGCAAATGCTTTACTTTGTTGTGTTAGTATCTTCATCAATTTCTCTTCTTGCTCTGGTTCTAAATTGGAATTTATGTTGACTGTTTTTCCAGGGTTGATTTCCACGACTTTTACCTTCTCAATCTGTTCTAGTAGCACTTCTGTCCATAATTCATCCATGTTCTGTTTTGAACTTTCACCTGTTTCTATAGAAAAAAATTCTCGAATAACATGATTGTTATGAGATATATTTTGTATAAATCTATCTATATTGCCATCTTCATCTACTACCTTTAAATATATTGCAGCATCAATTGTTAGGATAGGTCGGAGGTTGTGATTTGGTGTGTTCTGGTAATCATCAGTCCAATTTTGATATTCTAACTATGAGGATTTCATTGCTGGTGGGTAGATTGTGATTTTCTTCCTGGTATGTCCACTGGTGATTGTCATATTTCCTGATCGGCAACCTATGTAAGCATCCGCAGTCGCTAACCAAGGTCTACCTAGGATAATTGGATAGCCACTAAGTTTTCTTTTGATTTCGATTATTATAAAATCAGCTGGGTATTTCCAGGACTCGATATTGATCATAATGTATTCTAGCATTCCTTCGGGCTTCACAGTGGATGTGTCTGCTAGTTGGAGTACTATTGTGGTTGGTCTTACCATTGATTGGAGTGTTCGGATATCCACATCATCTTTTTAAGGATCTTGCATGCAATTAGGGTTTGCATGCAAATTCTAGGGTTTGCATGCACTTGCATGCACTTTGCATGCATCCCAGTCACCAGGTTGATGCCTCAGCACCTTAGCCACCTTATTCTAGCACCCGGGAGCCACATACTTCAGAGTTTTAGCCCTCCTAGGCTGAAAGGCGCCCACTTCTCACCTACTGCTAGAGAAGGGCACACTTGTTCACCTACCACTGTAGTTCCACTTCAGTTACACTCAGTTAGCTCTGATTCTCCCTGATTTGAGGCTAGTTTCACTCCCGACTGACTATTTCACTTCCGTTGGACCTCCAGATTGACTAGATGACTTGTTCTGACTTCAGTTAGCCTCCCATGCACCCCCCACTGAGCCTCCTTCCCTTAATCAGTGCTACACACTTCAGTTACACTTGTTACACTCAGTTAGACTCAGATTGACACCTGGATGACTGGTTCTTGTGCATTGATGACCACTACTGATTGATGATGAGGACTCCTAGTTGGAGTCAAGCTACTCCATTCAGTGATTCGAATGACCTACTTAGGAAATTCGAATTGCTTTGTCATTGTATTCTATTGTAATTCATTCACCCTTTCTGGGATATTGAGCACTGTTGCATGTTTTGCACAGTTCTACACCATATTTTCTATGTTCATCTGTTGTGATTGATTTACTTGTTCATTAGATCTGCTGTGACTAATTTTACATGGTATCAGAGCCATGGCAGGGACAAGATTTCTTTTCTACAGGTGTTCTACATGAAGAGAGAGCAATCTTTTCTCACCAATATATTTCAGTAGCGGCATGCAAAATCTCATGTGCATTCGCTCATGTGCATGCAAGGTTGAAAACATAGTGTTTGTTTGTGTGTGATTTGCAGGTTTGTTACTTCCTCCATGTGCATTTGCTAATGCAAAGATGGAGACTTCTTCTTCACAAAATATTCTTACTCCATTCAACTATGATGAATGGAAACCAAAGATGATTGCATTCTTGAAGAGACAATGTCTTTTTGATATGTGCATTGGTAATACAAGAGATTTTGATTCCGATGAAGAGGAGAATGATTGGCTCAATGATTGTGACAGAGCTTTTGGAGCAATGTGTCTTGATATGTCTCCTTGTATGCGCTACCTCAGTAATACTGCTGAAAATCCAAGTGATCTATGGGTCCAACTTGACAGAGAATTTGGAAAGAAGGAAGAAGAGGATCATGCTAGCCTTTTGGAGAACAAGCCCAGTGAGATCTCCTTATGTGTTCTTTCTAATCATGTGTTGGCCTCAACAATTGTTCAAGATGAAGAAGAAACTGTAGATTCAAAACTCACTCTCTCAAAGTCTTCTATTTTGAATTCTGAGCAAGATAAACCAGCTCATACTCTAGATTCTGAAGAGGTTCTTGAATCCTCTCTTTCACATGAGTTTTCCGGCTTGCAGAATAATGATCTACTTGAAGTTTTGGAGGTAAAATATGATTTTGGAGGCAAAGAATTCATCCTCCTTGATTGCATGCCTCCTATAGACTTATGTTCTATCATTTGCAAAGTTTCTCAGATTTTTAATGAAGATGAAGAGCACTACCATTCGCTTGAGTTCAATTATCATGCACCTTTTGCTGATTTTGGTTTTGATCTCACCCTTGTTGGTTCAAAGGAGATCTCAAGAAACCATTCATCTATTTCTGGAGCTGATTTAACTTCTATTGATAAGAAGTTTAAGTTTCATGATCTATTTGATCCGATTGGAGCTATTCCTACCTCACTTGGTTAGAATCACAGGCTCCAGGATCATCCTCATATTTTCAGATTTGTTCTCACCTTTTTCGATATGAAGAGCAAGTTCATAAAGTCTCCACATTCGCTTGCATCCACTGATGGAGAATTCAAGAACATGTTTTTGGAGCATAATCCATTTAATCCCAAGAGTAAGATACCTCCAGACATATCTATTTGAGTTTGGAGCAGTTAAATCTTTTGGTGTGTTACAGTTCATTTTGAGGGGGGGTATTTTTCCCATGAGGTTTTCCCCATTTCCTCGGTTTATTTACTGTTATTAGTTTGGATTATTATTGTATTGGGGTGACCTTTGGTCTTAGTTACCAGGGCTCCACATTATTGTTTTGCACATCATAGTCTAGCTTGAGGGGGGGTGTTCGGATATCCACATCATCTTTTTCAGGATCTTGCATGCAATTAGGGTTTGCATGCAAATTCTAGGGTTTGCATGCACTTGCATGCACTTTGCATGCATCCCAGTCACCAGGTTGATGCCTCCAGCACCTTAGCCACCTTATTCTAGCACCCGGGAGCCACTTACTTCAGATTTTTAGCCCTCCTAGGCTGAAAGGCACCCACTTCTCACCTACTGCTAGAGAAGGGCGCACTTGTTCACCTACCACTGCAATTCCACTTCAGTTACACTCAGTTAGCTCCGACTCTCCCTGATTTGAGGCTAGTTTCACTCCTGACTGACTATTTCACTTCCGTTGGACCTCCAGATTGACTAGATGACTTGTTCTGACTTCAGTTAGCCTCCTATGCGCCCCCCACTGAGCCTCCTTCCCTTAATCAGTGCTACACACTTCAGTTACACTTGTTACACTCAGTTAGACTCAGATTGACACCTGGATGACTGGTTCTTGTGCATTGATGACCACTACTGATTGATGATGAGGACTCCTAGTTGGAGTCAAGCTACTCCATTCAGTGATTCGAATGACCTACTTAGGAAATTCGAATTGCTTAGTCATTGTATTCTATTGTAATTCATTCACCCTTTCTGGGATATTGAGCACTGTTGCATGTTTTGCACAGTTTTACACCATATTTTCTATGTTCATCTGTTGTGATTGATTTACTTGTTCATTAGATCTGCTGTGACTAATTTTACATGGAGTCCTAGGTATAACATGGTTTCTTTATTCATGACATTGATCGTAGCTCCAAAATCGATTAAGCTTTTATTTATTTGCTTGTTATTTATGGTGACGCTTACTACTGGACTACCGGGATCAAGATATTTAGGATTTATTATGACACCTAGCATCAAATTTGCCAATTGTCCCACTACATTAATAGTTGGTGGGTCACGCTTCCTTCTTCCTGGCTTCCTTAGGAAATTTTCTCTAATGAATTTGTTATAGATGGGCACATCCCTTATGGCTTGTAAAATCAGGATTTGGATGTTTAGGTGTTTGAATTCGTTTAAGATTGTATTCTCTTCCTCTTATTTTGTATTCTAGACAAGTTTTTCTGGAAATGGGGGATTTTGTTGCGTGGAAGTGGTTGGGTTTCGTCGTCGGGAGGTTCTAGTTCATCAGGATGCTGAACATAGGGTTCTGATGTGTGGTCTTGAGCTTCAGGTACAGTTTGTTGGATTTTGTGTGGGGATGTATTCTGCAACGTTTTTCCAGATCGTAGGCTTATTTCATTTATTTCTATGGTGTCTACAACATAAGTTTGGAATTGTGCAATATCAGTGTTATAAGCCTATTGCTATTGTGGGGGTTTGTTATTATTGGGATTTGGAAATGGTTGGGCTAGAATAGGTGGAGGTCTGGGGGGTGGTTGAGGTTGTGGGGGTGGCATAATGAGTGGTTGTTGTAATGGCGCCCTCCAATTTGATGGATGGGGGTACTGGTTTGCATAATTTGTGGTGGATGGAAACGGTGGGGGGTATTGAGGATAAGACGATGGATAATATGGCTATTGACAGGATGGTTGATATGCTTGTTGGTTTTGTTTCCATTGGTTTTGATTTGGCTGTGCTTGCCATGGAGTTGGTGCATAGATCCAATTTGGTTGTCCTTGATTATAGTAAGTTTGATTGCTCTGCTGATATGGCCTAACAAAATTATTCCTCCTCTGATTTATAGAACATAGCTGTTCTACAGTTCCTTCATCTACTGGGTCTTGAATAGCTACCTTACATGAGGGTAAGAGGGGAAATTTATCAGTGGAATGGTTATTCATGCAGAGACCACATACTTCTATTGTGTTCAAGGTGCACTGCCCCTTCTCATGCTTCTTTCTACAACGAGGACAAAATACTTCCAAGACTTGGTTAATTTCATCCTATTTCTTTTTTATTTGAAGAGCATCAAGTTGCATGGCTAGGGATTGCAGTATGTCAGTTTTCATGTCATCCAACAGGTTTCCTAAATCAAATTTTTTAAGTGTTGGTGTTGAGGATGATGATCCACTAGTGGTTGTATGTGTATCCCTCGTCCCATTCTTAGTTTTCCTAGATCTTGAGTAGTTTTTGAAGATTTGCAGGATCTGGTCAAAAGATTTTTGGAATATATCTCCATCTCCAAGAAGATTTAAGACTTCAAAATTCTCCTCTTTTACACCTCTGAGAAAGACAAGATTTAGTGATTCAGGATCCAATGTGCAATGGCTGGCTCGTTTGTAGCTGAGTTGAAATATTTGGGCATAATCTTCTAATGACTCTCTATCTCCTTGTTGCATCCTAAAGATTTCATCCCTGGTATCTTTGGCCTTGCAATAGTCCCTATATTTTTCTAAGAATGACTGTTTCATTTGATCCCAACTAAAGATACTATTTCCTTCAAGGCTCATGAACCATCGAAGTGATAGGTATTTCAGTGTGGAAGGAAAAAGCCTAAGCTTTTGTGCATCAGTAGTGTAATCAAATGATCTGCAAACTACCTCAAATTCAAACAAGAATGTGTCAAGATCTTCTGAAGTCAACCCATGAAAGTTTGGCAGATTATTAGGATTGATGTTCTTCATTCTGGCATCTCTGAGAGGTACACTAATGGGAAAAGTGAAAAGCTCCCTAGGTTCTTCCTCTTCATTTTCCATTGAGGTGTTTGAGCTGGAACTGGTAGTGAAGTTGCTTCTATTTGGATCGTATGTGGAGTCAGTTTCGTTTTCAGATTGTAGAAATTCAAACTGAGAATGGTTAGAACTGTTATTACCGTTGTTGCTCATGGAATGCTTGGGAAGAAAGAGGCCAAACCTATCCCTTTGCCGACGAGGCATTAATTGGTAGAAGATATTTATGTTTTTGTTTTATGTAATTTTTGTTTTCTTTTTGTGGTTTTTAGGTGATGTCTCCTAAAAGATTTAGCACCTCCCCGGCAACAGTGCCAAAATGTGGTGAGCTCCTAATGTGGATGCCTAATGAGGGAAGCTATACCAAGAGCCTACTTTAAATGTCAACCCGAGGAACGTACAAACTTTAGAGATGCATGCACTATCTGTGCTCTTATAGGATAAACTCTTGTCACAGTTGGATGTCGGTATCAATGTTATAAAGATTGTCTACTAAATATGAAAACTAATTATGCTATGGAATTAAATACTGGAAAGCAATAAATCTAATTAGAATAATTAAAGTGTTGAAAGCAGTAAATTTGTTCTAAGAAATAAAGGTACTAAAAGCAGTAAATCTGTTCTAAGAAATAAAGCAATAAATCTATCTTAAATAATCAAAATGCTGAGAGTAAAGGGAATGATCTTATAAAATTACATAATGCAAAATAATAATTCTAAAAATGAACATGCCATAACAGATCTATTATAAGATTGGGGAAAACAAGGTCTGTAGTTATTTTATGCCTAAAACCAGAATTCTTGTCAAAACCCAAAAATTTTGAAAAATTTAAAATTTTTAAAATAGCAAATAATGTTATTAAATGTAGTCATTTAACTGTTTCTTTAGCTTACATGATCGTAAATGTATCTGAATGATCTTTTGTTATACTTAAATCTTACTTTCCGTTACTGATTGTTTTATTGTTTTGCAACCACAAGGGGAGGTTGTCATAGCAGACTAGGCTTACTTAGCTTCCGAGCTAATGCATAAAATTGTCTTTCTCTTACAGGTATACAGGTAATGTGCGAGTCACTACATTTAAATATTTAAAGTATTAAAATTCAGTTAGCTGTACCAATCGTTCAGTAAAGTATCTAAGCATGCTAGCCAGGTTATCAAGTGTTTAAAGGTAGAACCCTTCCTGTGATCTTTTATAATCTTGCTGATAGAGAGTTAGAAATGACTAAATGATATGACAACTATGTTTCCAGAGAGTCAATGAATTAAACAAGTCTGTGAAATATTTGTTCTTTGATGATATTATTGTATTGCAATTATGCTTCATAATTAGCACTATGGAATACAACTGGGTGGTCATGCTCAGATCAAATTTTTACTTGCTCATTGTTATTACATCATATCGAGTGTTTAAGTTTAAACATATTTTGATTTGCAACTGCAATTGTACAGGATCAGGAGTGGTCAATATATAATTTGCTTGTTTCTAGCATTTGCATGATACTCTGTCAGTTACATGTCTCCTCTTAACATCTCAGGGTTTGTATGGATTGATAAATTATTCTTATGTTATGTTTGATAATGGTTTAGGAATTAGAAGCTACCCTGAGTAAACTCACCTACTTGCCATAAGGAATATGAAATAATTAAGTGAGTGTTTTGTATCATATCAATAAGTGAAAAGGTTTAAAGTAACCCTGATCCAGAATTAAGAACTATGTAACTGAAATCCTAAAAATCGAAGTCACCTAAAGAAGAACTGGCAAGTCCTATACCATCTGTGTACAGCTATCGCATTTAGCATTATGATAGTATAATAGTAACAGCTAAATCCAATATCATTTCATTATCTCATAGACTTAAGAAAAAGATCTATGTCATATCACATGAGATTAGGGTGATTGGCAATGTCGTGATAGGTTTCTATAAACCACCTATAGCTTACATTACACCCTTATCCTTATAACTTTTATAATGCAAAACACTTCCTCCATGTCTAGAATACTTCAAGACTGAGTTTTGACTGATGTTTATATTGCATGAATTAAATGAATACAAGGCAACGTTTTCATTATATAGTATGCCAGGTTCAAGGTGTTATTCTAAGGTTTGATTGTTTAAAAGGGATGACATAAGAACTATGGTATTGCTACCATTATGGATAACCATACAATAATTCTTTTACCCGTACTATAATTTTTAAATGGAAAACTCATCGAAATCTTGGACACTATTGACAATTATATGGTTCTATTGTTTGTTGGGCAAGTGTTATTGTTCACTATGCAAAGTTCGGAGGCACCGTTTGTTTAAACATGAAATATCTGGCAGTTTTAAACTATAGTGTTATGACCACCATGGAATATCCATTTGATGATTATCCTATGATCTTGGTGTACCCACGCTATGATTTTTAATTGAAAAGCAACAATTGAAAATACATCGAAGAACTTTGGACGTAGACCCACTGCATGAGAAATATTTAAAATGATACGTTGTGCTTTCATAACCAAGTGTTTATGATATTAATCCGTTGACCAAACCCTACTTGTCATTTTTCCCTTGTCTTCGGGCTCGGTCGCTCTGTGGAACCTCCTGGTCTGAGTTTTGTTGTTACAGGGTGCTAGCAGCTTCCATGCTTCCTCAAACCTTCGTATTTGTCCACTGTATCATTTGGAACTTGTTGTATCTTTGCTGTCGACAGATATAATTTCATTAAACTCCTAAGGTTTACCTGTGTTGTTGTTAATGTGTGCTAGCAGCTTCTATGCTGCTCCCAGCCTTCGTACTTGTCTATCCTATCGTTTGGAAGTCATTTATTTTTACTGTTGGCAGTTGTGAGTTCATTATGACCTAGGGTTTATCCCTTTTGTTACCAGTTTTAACCCTGTCTCGGCGTGGCCATGATTCTCGGCTTGGTTCCGTTTGAAGCTTCCATTGTGGCAAAATACCCTTGCTCCTGCCAGCTCGAGGTGTTCGGTGACAAGGGTGGGGTTTACATTCACTTAGCTCGTGGTTATCGAGCTAAATACAAGTAGAACTTCCTTCCAAACGCGAGTAAGCTGCTGAACTACTCCGTCATTTTTTTTTTGTTAAAAGTTATGGTTTTTATATAAATATGTTTGTAACTGGTACAAACTTGTCGTTGCAGGACCTGGCTGCTCTCGAAGGTGTGCAGGACATAATCCTCGGCGGTTGGCTTAATCTGGTAAGCCTGGTCGTTTGCCATGGATTTTCCTCCTTTGTGGTTGTCTGTATGGTTAGGGTTTTGGTTTGACTGAAAAGCCACAGTGATTATGACAGCCTTGCTAAATCTTTTAACTATATATTTTAATGAAATATTATGGGTTTAACCCTGTGTTGTATTTGGATGTTACGGCTTCGGTTCATTTTGTAATTACTAGATCTACTTTTGTGTTGACAGACTTCTGTGGATGAAACACGGTGTAAAAAAATATAAATAGATGATAGAAATCGTGGGCCTACCTGTAGATGAGGTTACGGCCTGAGTAAATTGATTTTGTTACTGCACTTCTTAAATTGTACAGGGTTTCACCCAGGTTTTGGTAATATAACTTATGATAGGTTCTCCTGTGTGTTTGAGCTTGTTCAAGGCATGTATTTTAAATTCTAGGTGTTTATAATTGCTTATAAAGTGAACTCAAGCTGCGGCCATAGGAGCAAATCAATGTTTTACTTCGTAGTATTGATTTTGTTTGTAAAATTTGGAATGATAGGGTTCAATCTGAATTTTACAGTTGAAATTTGGGTTTAAATGCTTATTCTATTATTATGATGTTAACTCTCTGTTGGTAAATTGAGGGTAAAGAGGAAAAATGATATTACTATGTTGTTTTAAGCTCGATAAATGAGCTAAATTACTGTTCTGCTATTTCCTTTGGTTTTAAAATAATAACTAGGTTTTACGGTTATGACTTTGTCAATACTTGAGAGTCTTGTGAAAGATATTACGATGATGTTTAAGCTTGACAACAGGATTCTGTTATTTCTTTTGTTTTTAAAATATTAACTAGATTATTTAACAATGATAGATTCTTTGTGCTAACTTCCTGCTAGGGTTTTGCTCAATAGTTTAATTGTTATGTAAAGACTTGTTCAATCTTAATTAGGGTTTGTTTATTAATTTAATCAATAGACTACGGATGGATAATTTTTGTCTAGGGTTTATACTAAAAAAAATTAGATGTTTGAACTACGGCTACGATTCTTCTGCAAATTATCGATAATGATAATAACACTGTAATTTAACTGTTTATATTTTATTTCTGTTCCTATGATTGTTTAAACGAGTTTATGTTTCCAAAGAATAGTTACTGTATGCTTAAACCCTACTTATCTATTTAGCTATTATAATTAAACTAGGTTTTAAAAAAAATACAATAATAAACTATTGCTTACAATATTACTATTGTATAGCATGCATTAAAAATACCTTATCCGTAAGATAATAATGATATTAAGGAATGTTGAAACACAATAACTCTAACAAATCTATCTACTGCTACTCTGATATACTATTATACTAACTCATTATTCTTCAGACATATAGAAATAAACTCATCATACATTTATTCAGACTTGACAAACATAAGGAAATAAATGGCAGAACCTGTTTCTGTGGACAACAACAACAATGGGAGGCTGTTCCTCCCTACCAACTCCTAGAGAGTGCCCAGACAACGCTTCTCAGGACTCCCGAGCTTGCTCTGGTCTCCCTGGCTAGAACTAGGTGCAGCAAAGTAATTCGCTCAGCCCAAACAACTATACTGGAACCAAGTTACTGCAACAGTCCTCTCAAATAACTTCCTTACTGTAATTCGCTCTTCCTCAATGGGACTCCTGAATAAAATTCACCTGAATGCATTCTCCCTTTAGAACAAATTCGAACCCCCAGCTCAGTTCATTGAGTACTATTTAAAAGATTGCCTAGGTCTTTGTTGGGTTAACTGTCATTAATGAGCCACGTGCTCTGATTCCACTTCCTTGGGGAATCATGACCCCAAATATAGGGAAGTTTCCACCTGCAACTTAGGAAGTGTTTGAGGATGCTTCCACTTGTCATTTTCCTTTCCACCTAGTTCCATCCACCAGTTTGACCAGTAACCTCTTTTTAACAGCTCTCCCATGCTGTTGTTTTCATAATTTATTTATTAATAATAAAATATACTGAATTACATTCCATTTCTAGTGACTCTGCTGAGTCATCATTTCCTACTAAGCATTAAATTTAACATAATGTCTCAGGAATATAATAAAACAATTACATAATTTTTACAAAATTGGGGTATGTGACATACACACCCCCTTAAAATGTAACATCGTCCTTGATGTTACTTATTCCTCATCCTCAGCCACCTTCTGGAATAGATTTGGGTATGCTTCCCACATCTTACTTTCCAGTTCCCAGGTAGCTTCTTCAGGATTAAGGTGCTTCCATTGCACCTTCAGTTGTCCAATTGTGTAGTTCCGCAGAGTAATTTCCCTCCTCCCGAGGATACAATCCGGTTCCACCAGAACTTCCCCTTCTGGTTTTACCTGTACAATGTTCCAATCAATAACATGAGTAGCGTCATGAACGTAGTTTTTCAGAACAGAAATATGAAAAACATTGTGCACTTTTAAATTAGGTGGTAATGCTAGCTGATAAGCAACTTGACCAATTCTAGATAAAATTTCAAACGAACCACAGTAACGTGGTGTTAATTTTGCACAACTCCCTAATCTTAGTGAGCTCTTCTTTGGTCTTACCTTTATGAACACATGTTCACCCACCTGGAACTCTTTAGGAGTTCTTTTAAAATTTGCTTGGCTCTTTTGCCAATCCTGGGCAATCTTCAAATTTTCCTGCACTCGTTTCACAATCTGTTCCATTTCTTTTAATAATTCCGGACCTAACACTAATCTATCTACTGGATTATTCCAAGAGATAGGAGTGTTACATTTACACCCATACAGAATTTCAAAAGGACTGAACTTAGCTGACGATTGATAGATGTTATTGTATGCAAATTTTTCTAAATATAAGTAATCCTCCCACTTACCTAGCTGATCCTTAACATACATTCTTAGCAAATCTTCCAATACCTGATTAACTCTTTCAGTTTGTCCGTCCGTCTGAGGATGGAAAGAAGTGCTGAAATTCAGTGTTGTGCTTAATCCTTTAAACAAAGATTTCCAGAAATTTCCTGTGAATTTAGGATCCCTGTCTGAAATAATAACCTTTGGGACACCATGTAACCTAAAAATCTGCTTCAGAAATATATCAGCTATGTTTGCAGCCATGTAAGTGGTTTTAACATGAAGAAAATGTGTTGATTTACTCAATTTATCTACTACCACCATAATTGAATGATTCTGATTTTGATTTATGGGTAATCCAGAAATGAAATCTAAGCTGATTATTTCCCACTTCCAACTAGGAATAGGAAAAGGTTGCAATAACCCAGCTGGATACCGATGTTCTGTTTTTACTTGTTGACAGTCCAAACATCTAGCTATATACTCAACTGCTTCAGATTTCATATTAGGCCAAAAATAGTCTTTTCTCAACATGGTGACAGTCTTCTGGTATCCTGGATTCCCTGAGTAAGGGGTTTTATGAACATCATCTAGAATTAACAATTTAACTTTAGATACATTAGGCACAAACAGTCTGTCCTTAAACAATAAAAATCCATCTTTGTTTAGGCTATAACCCTTTATTAAACTTTCAGTAGGTTCTTCTTTAGCTGTAGCTTGTAACTTTTGATAAATTTCATCTGATTTTATCCCTTCAGACAACTGTTCATTTAAATCAGAGGTATAAGTGCTGCTAGCTGATATAAAATTCAGCCTTGCATTTCTGCTCAAAGCATCAGCTACCTTATTTTCCTTTCCTTTTATGTGCTGAATTTCGAAATCATATTCACTTAAGAAGGCCAACCATCTTGCTTGTCTTGCATTTAAGTTAGGTTGATCTAAAAGGTATTTTAGACCCTTATTATCAGTCATTAAGGTAAACTTTCTGCCTATTAAGTGGTGTCGCCACATCTTTAAGGCATGAATAACAGCAGCTAGTTCTAAGTCATAAGTGGCATAATTCTTTTCATGAATCTTCAGCTTCCTGGACTCATAGGCAATGACATGCCCATCCTGAGTCAACACTCCGCCTAGACCGTCATTACAAGCATCGGTGCAAACCACGAAACCCTTATTAGGATCTGTTATTCTTAGAATAGGCGTAGTTGTTAGTAAAGTCTTTAATTTCTTAAAGATTTCTTCACACTTCAAGTTCCAATCAAACTTCTTGCCTTTCTTTCGCAAGGAAGTGATTGGGTTGGCTATTTTTGAAAATCCTTCAATGAATCTCCGGTAATAACTGGTAATTCCCATGAAGGACCTAACATCTGTTACGTCTTTTGGTACTAGCCATTCTTCAATTGCCCGGATCTTTTCAGGATCAACTGAAATCCCTTCCTTAGTCACTACGTGACCTAAGTAATGGATTTCATCCTTGAAGAAATCACACTTACTGAACTTCTCAAAGAGCTGTTGTTCTCGCAGTTCTTGTAAGACTATCCGTAAATGTTCTTTGTGTTCCTCTTCATTTTTAGAATAAATTAAAATGTCATCAATGAATACGACGACAAATTTATCTATGCATTTATGCATTATGTTATTCATTAGGCACATAAAGACGGCTGGGGCATTAGTAAGCCCAAATGGCATTACGACAAATTCGTAATGTCCATACCTCGTTCTGAAAGCTGTCTTGAATATGTCCTCTTCTTTAATTCTCACCTGATGATAGCCTGATCTCAAGTCTATCTTAGAGAACACCGTAGCTCCACGTAGCTGATCAAACAAATCATCTATGCGAGGCAACGGATATCTGTTTTTAATTGTCATCTTGTTTAGTCAATGGTAATCTATGCAAAGTGGCATAGATCCGTCCTTTTTTTTAACGAAGATTACTGGTGCTCCCCAAGGGGACACACTGGGTCGAATGTAGTTCTTATCTATTAATTCCTTTAACTGTGTTTTTAATTCGTTAAGCTCCAGAATGTTCATACGATATGGAGCCTTTGAACTGGGTACAACACCTGGTACTAGCTCAATTGTGAAATCCAGTTCCCTCTTGGGAGGTAATCCTGGAATTTCCTCAGGAAAAACATCAGTAAATTCGTTTACTACAGGGATATCCTCTACTTTTATCTTAATTATTTCAGACTTAACTGACTCATCTGTAATAGTTACAGCATAGGCTTTGCACCCTTTTCTGACTGCCCTTTTAAGTTTTAAAGCAGAAATCTGTCTGATTACTGTTTTCCTAGGAATACCCCTAACAGTTACAGGCTGTTCATTATTATTTACACACGTAAAAGTTTTATCAAAACAGTTTAAAACTACCTTATGTTGTTCTAACTAGTCCATACCAATAAGTATGTCATATGAGCCAAGTGGCAGAACATTTAATTTAATAGTATTTTTAAAATCATTCATATCTAGAGCACATTCCTTAACATAACAGTTCACTTTCCTTTTTGCCCCAGTGGCTAGTTGTACTGACCAAGAGTTATCAAACCTTTCAACAGTCAAATTACACTTTTCTACTATCTGTGGTGAAATATAACTAAGGCTAGCACCTGGATCTATTAAAATAGTTATAGGGGTTTTGTTAACCATACCTCCTACTTCCACCATGGAAGTTTGATAGTCAGCTTGGCGGTTCTCCAACGTTGCATTGATTCGGGGCATAGTCCCTGCAAAGTCTCCAACAGTCATTTCATCTTGTATAGTATGAATATTGCTGTTTGGTTTCTTCCGATTTGGGAAAACTGAAGCATAGTGTGGGCCATTGCACTCTCAGCACTTAACAGGCTCCTTTTGTTCAAAATTCTTTGTGTAATTTCCATGATTGTTAGAAGCCTCCTTGTTGCCCTTAAAGTTGTTGGAATGATTAGCAGCTCCATTTTTGTTTCCTTGGAAGCTCTTACCATTAAAATGGTTTCCGTTCTTATTATTCTTGAAATTTTTCTGGGGTACAAACTCTTTTTTCCTGTACTCAAGCTTATTACTGTTCTTTTTAGCCTTCCAGTTGGCTATCCCTTCTTTCTTTTTATTCTGTTCAAAACAGAAATTTGCTTTTCGCATAGCTTCTTCCAGAGTTTTGGGGTTATCATATTCGATTCTGTCCTTTATATGATATGGCAGGAAGCTAAGAAACAGTTGTACTTTAGGTTTCTCTTCAACAAAATACAACACATATCTTAACATACTTAAGAACTTACTGTTTAAGTCCTTCATCGTCATAGATCCTAGCTTTAACTCATAAAATTCCTTGGCCCTTTCTTCATAGTATTGTTCGGACAGGAATTTCTTTTTGAAGTACCTTTTAAAGGTACTCCAATTGACCTCTTTTTCTTTGATCCCCTTGACCCTTTTCAAGTCTTGCCACCATATGTCCGCCTTTCCCGAAAGGTTATAGATGGTCATTCTTGCCTTCAGCTGATTTGAATAGTTGTATATCTGGAAATATTTCCTCATCCCGGATAACCAGGATTCTGCCTCTTCTCCTGTTTCAGATTCTCCATTGAAAGTTGGGGGTTTTATTTTCTTGAACTCTCCAGAAATCTCTTCATAACCTGAACTTCTTCTTTATGTTATGCAACTCAGACTCACTACTGTCACTAGTAGTGTGATAGCTTGGTTGTCCCCTTCTTCCTTCAGAGGATGAACTGCTGTCTGATTTAACTAGTTTCACCCTTTTAGACCCTTTTTGATGACTAGCTTCCTCATATTCAGCCCTTTTGCTTCTTCCTTCAGTCTGAAATTTTTCTATCAAAATTTGATTTAACTGCTCTTGAGTTTTCAGAATCCTTTCATTATCCTTCTTGACTGTTTCTATCTCAGTATTTAAACCCTTTATGGTCTGCATCAGCTCCGAGGAGTGAGCAATTACCTCCTCTATCACAGGTTCTCTAGACATCTGTCTTGTCTCAGTGTTTGGAGATTCCTCCTCAGCATATTCTCCCAGCTTCTCC
The DNA here is from genome assembly GCA_027924585.1 of Larix kaempferi. Lineage (NCBI taxonomy): Eukaryota > Viridiplantae > Streptophyta > Pinopsida > Pinales > Pinaceae > Larix > Larix kaempferi. The sequence goes on from BSBM01000085.1 coordinate 14,661,010, forward strand.
ATACATGTCTGTTAGATTCAGAAAAGGAAATTTTTCTGCTCTTTTACATGAAACAAAAATACAAAGTTAGTACATAAATTTTCTTTTCTTTTATGGTTCTGCGGAAACTAGTTGGGCCACATCAAGACCTAGTATTTGAACCATGCTCTAATACCACATGTCAAAACCCAAAAATTCTGAAAATTTTAAAATTTTTAAAATAGCAAATAATGTTATTAAATGCAGTCATTTAACTGTTTGTTTAGCTTACATGATCGTAAATGTATTTGAATGATCTTTTGTTATACTTAAATCTTACTTTCCATTACTGATTGTTTTATTGTTTTGCAACCACAAGCGGGAGTTGTCATAGCAGACTGGGCTTACTTCGCTTCCGATCTAATGCATCAAATTGTCTTTCTCTTATAGGTATACATGTAATGTGCAAGTCACTACATTTAAATCTTTAAAGTATTAAAATTCAGTTAGCTGTACCAATCGTTCAGTAAAGTATCTAAGCATGCTAGCCAGGTTATCAAGTGTTTAAAGGTAGAACCCTTCCTGTGATCTTTTATAATCTTGCTGATAGAGAGTTAGAAATGACTAAATGATATGACAACTACATTTCTGGAGAGTCAATGAATTAAACAACTCTGTGAAATATTTGTTCTTTGATGATATTACTGTATTGCAATTATGCTTCATAATTAGCACTATGGAATACAACTGGGTGATCATGCTCAGATCAAATTTTTACTCGCTCATTGTTATTACATCATATCGAGTGTTTAAGTTTAAACATATTTTGATTTGCAACTGCAATTGTACAGGATCAGGAGTGGTCAATATATAATTTGCTTGTTTCTAGCATTTGCATGATACTCTATCAGTTACATGTCTCCTCTTAACATCTCAGGGTTTGTATGGATTGATAAATTATTCTTATGTTATGTTTGATAATGGTTTAGGAATTAGAAGCTACCCTGAGTAAACTCACCTACTTGCCATAAGGAATCTGAAATAATTAAGTGAGTGTTGTTGTATCGTATCAATAAGTGAAAAGGTTTAAAGTAACCCTGATCCAGAATTAAGAACTATGTAACTGAAATCCTAAAAATGGAAGTCACCTAAAGAAGGACTGGAAAGCCCTATACCATCTCTGTACAGCTATCGCATTTAGCATTATGATAGTATAATAGTAACAGCTAAATCCAATATCATTTCATTATCTCATAGACTTAAGAAAAAGATCTATGTCATATCACATGAGATTAGGGTGATTGGCAATGTTGTGATAGGTTGCTATAAACCACCTATATCTTACATTACACCCTTATCCTTATAACTTTTATAATGCAAAACACTTCCTCCATGTCTAGAATACATCAAGATTGAGGTTTGAATGATGTTTATATTGCATGAATTAAATGAATACAAGGCAACATTTTCATTATATAGTATGCCAGGTTCAAGGTATTATTCTAAGGTTTGATTGTTTAAAAGGGATGACATAAGAACTATGGTATTGCTACCATTATGGATAAGCATACAATAATTCTTTTACCCATACTATAATTTTTAAATGGAAAACTCATCGAAATCTTGGACACTATTGACAATTGTATGGTTCTATTGTTTGTAGGGCAAGTGTTATTGTTCACTATGCAAAGTTCGGAGGCACCGTTTGTTTAAACATGAAATATCTGGCAGTTTTAAACTATAGTGTTACGACCACCATGGAATATCCATTCGATGATTATCCTATGATCTTGTTGTACCCACGCTATGATTTTTAATTGAAAAGAAACAATTGAAAATACATCGAAGAACTTTGGACGTAGACCCACTGCATGAGAAATATTTAAAATGATACGTGGTGCTTTCAGAACCAAGTGTTTATGATATTAATTCGTTGACCAAACCCTACTTGTCATTTTTCCCTTGTCTTCAGGCTCGGTCGCTCTGTGGAACCTCCTGGTCTGAGTTTTGTTGTTACAGGGTGCTATCAGCTTCCATGCTTCCTCAAACCTTCGTATTTGTCCACTGTATCATTTGGAACTCGTTGTATCTTTGCTGTCGACAGATATAATTTCATTAAACTCCTAGGGTTTACCTGTGCTACTGTTACTGTGTGCTAGCAACTTCTATGCTGCTCCCAACCTTCGTACTTGCCTATCGTATCATTTGGGAGTAATTTATTTTTATTGTTGGCAGTTGTGAGTTCATTATGACCTAGGGTTTATCCCTTTTGTTACCAGTTTTAACCCTGTCTCGGCGTGGACATGACTCTCGGCTTGGTTCTATTTGAAGCTTCCATTGTGGAAAAATACCCTTGCTCTTTCCAGCTCGAGGTGTTCGGTGATAAGGGTGGGGTTTGCATTCACTTAGCTCGTGGTTATCAAGCTAAATACAATAGTAGAACTTCCTTCCAAATGCGGGTAAGCTGCTGAACTACTCCGTCATTTTTTTTTTGTTAAAAGTTATGGTTTTTATATAAATACGTTTGTAACTGGTACAAACTTGTCGTTGCAGGACCTGGCTACTCTCGAAGGTGTACATGACATAATCCTCGGCAGTTGGCTTAATCTGGTAAGCCTGGTCGTTTGCCATGGCTTTTCCTCCTTGGTGGTTGTCTGTATGGTTAGGGTTTTGGTTTGACTGAAAAGCCACAGTGATTACGGCAGCCTTGCTAAATCTTTTAACTATATATTTTAATGAAATATTATGGGTTTAACCCTGTGTTGTATTTGGATGTTACGGCTTCGGTTCATTTTGTAATTACTAGATATACTTCCGTGTTGACAGACTTCTTTAGATGATACACGGTGTAAAAAAATATAAATAGATGATAGAAATCGTGGGCCTGCCTGTAGATGAGGTTACGGCCTCAGTAAATTGATTTTGTTACTGCACTTCTTAAATTGTACAGGGTTTCACCCAGGTTTTGGTAATATAACTTATTATAGGTTCTCCTGTGTGTTTGAGCTTGTTCAATGTGTGTATTTTAAATTCTAGGTTTTTATAATCGCTTATAAAGTGAACTCAAGCTGCGGCCATAGGAGCAAATCAATGTTTTACTTCGTAGTATTGATTTTGTTTGTAAAATTTGGAATGATAGGGTTTAGTCTGAATCTTACAGTTGAGATTTGGGTTTAAATGCTTATTCTATTATTATGATTTTAACTCTATGTTGGTAAATTGAGGGTAAAGAGGAAAAATGATATTACTATGCTATTTTAAGCTCGATAAATGAGCTAAATTAGTGTTCTGCTATTTCCTTTGGTTTTAAAATAATAACTAGGTTTTACGGTTATGACTCTATCGATACTTGAGAGTCTTGTGAAAGATATTACGATGATGTTTAAGCTTGTCAACAAGGTTCTATTATTTCTTTTGTTTTTAAAATATTAACTAGATTATTTAACAATGATAGATTCTTTTTGATAACTTCCTGCTAGGGTTTTGCTCAATAGTTTAATTGTTATGTAAAGACTTGTTCAATCTTAATTAGGGTTTGTTTATTAATTTAATCAATAGACTACGGATGGATAATTTTTTTCTAGGGTTTATACTAAAAAAAATTAGATGTTTGAACTACGGCTACGATTCTTCTGCAAATTATCGATAATGATAATAACACTGTAATTTAACTGTTTATATTTTATTTTGTGTTCCTATGATTGTTTAAACGAGTTTATGTTTCCAGAGAATAATCATTGTACGCTTAAACCCTACTTATCTATTTAGCTATTATAATTAAACTAGGTTTAAAAAAAAAATACAATAATAAACTATTGCTTACAATATTACTATTGTATAGCATGCATTAAAAATACCTTATCCGTAAGATAATAATGATATTAAGGAATGCTGAAACACAATAACTCTACCAAATCTATCTACTGCTAGTCTGATATACTATTATACTAACTCATTATTCTTCAGACATATATAAATAAACTCATCATACATTTATTCAGACTTGACAAACATAAGGAAATAAATGGAAGAACCCGTTTCTGTGGACAACAACAGCAATGGGAGGTTGTTCCTCCCTACCAACTCCTGGAGAGTTCCCAGACAACACTTCTCAGGACCCCTGAGCTTGCTCTGGTCTCCCTGGCTGGAACTAGGTGCAGCAAAATAATTCACTCAGCCCAAACAGCTATACTGGAACCAAGTTACTGCAACATTCCTCTCAAACAACTTCCTTACTGTAATTCCCTCTTCCTCAATGGGACTCCTGAATAACATTCACCTGAATGCATTCTCCCTCTAGAACAAATTCGAACCCCCAGCTCAGTTCATTGAGTACTATTTAAAAGATTTCCTAGGTCTTTGTTGGGTTAACTGTCATTAATGAGCCACCTGCTCTGATTCCACTTCCTTGAGGAATCATGACCCTAAATATAGGGAAGTTGCCACCTACAACTTAGGAAGTGTTTGAGGATGCTGCCACTTGTCATTTGCCTTTCCACCTAGTTCCATCCACCAGTTTGACCAGTAACCTCTTTTTAACAGCTCTCCCATGCTGTTGTCTCCATAATTTATTTATTAATAATAAAATATACTGAATTACATTCCATTTCTAGTGACTCTGCTGAGTCATCAATTCCTACTTAGCATTAAATTTAACATAATGTATCAGGAATATAAAAAAACAATTACATAATTTTTACAAAATTGGGGTATGTGACAATTCTGATCTAAACCATTTTAAATCCCAAGACTAAAATTGAAGTGCAATCGTTTCAAGATATCCATCTACTACTAAAGAAATATATCATGATGAGAAACAGTCAAAGACCTCAGATATAAACCATGGTATTGAAAGCAAAGCTGATACACATTCAATCGTTGATTCAAATATGCGTTGAAAGAAAGAACCTATAGGACTGCTGAAACTGTTCTGATGTACTACAGAATGTATTATAAACTACTACAGAAGTAATGAATCATTCAAATGCTCCCATATGTCATAGAACTGTTCATCAATGTAAAATGCATACTTGGAAAAATACCTACGAATAGGAATTTCCTGACCTACGTGTTGGAGGGGCCCTCCCCAACCCGTACTCAGGAGAGAATAAAAACTTAGAAACGGTGGCTGGAATTAATCATCAATCTCTTAATTAAAATATAGAATCCATGTCAAAATAAAGGTTCGTACTTCGCAGTATCGATAGGGCAGAAAACGTTAAAACAATGTTTTTCTCAAAATAATAGCCGGAAGCCTCTCGCTACCCGAGAGGTCCATATTTATATGATTTAATGCTGATCCTAACTGATTGTCAAAATGCCGATTCTTCTTGAAAGTGGGAGTGCATCCTCTATAAATCAGGAAACAGGGCACCGAGCTTGGTGATCCTTTAGTATTCTACATGTCCATCCTTGAATGACCCTGAACCTGCTCAATCACACTTGGTTTCCATATAATTAGTTTATTTGATACGCATTCTAACATCCAAGAGTAATCATAAAACAATTCCATTAAATAATTAAAGTAAAACATTTTCCCCCACAAATGAGTATGTTTCATCACCATTGCTTGAGTTTGGCTGCTGAAAAAAAGGTTATCAAATACCTGAAAACTTGACTCATCAATGACCATGTGGATAAGGTATATTCCCACCTCCTGCATTAGCATTACTAGTAGCGGCAGCGGATGTAAAATTATGCGGTATATGTCCACAACCGTGGTTGAGAGGAGCGCTAACATTTGCGAAAGTGGTCGTCATTTGACGAGTAGCGATATGTGTATTAGGTGGTAGATGGCGAGTCGGGTTGCAAACAAAGTTCCTATTAGGTTGGGTAGTCCTAGGAGGCGGTCGTCTTCCAACATTAGCATTGTTAAGAGGAACGTGACCAGTCCCCATACTATGTGTGTGAGTGGAAAACGTGGTGCCCCCGGTGAAGGTATTACCCCCAATGGGTGCAGTGTGGCTAACACTATGACTTGTTCCAACATGACTACCGAAAGCAGCAGAAGGATAAACTATGTTGTAATTAGGCATACCAAAAGAGAATGTAGTAGGGTTGATCGTAGGACCAATGTCATCATGTAACTATGGCATCCCATATATATAATTATGCAGAAACGAAGGATTGAACAGGTTGTCCTTGGGAGGATTTGGACCAAACAAACTAGGTTGAGTCTCGGGTGGATCCGGACCAAACAAACTAGGATGGGTCTCAGGTGGATCACCCCCCCATGCCTCACGAGGAGTAGGGGTGTATGAAGTGTGCTCGACTCTACCCGATGGATTCGTAGGGATTTCTTTAGTATCAGAGTGTGTAGCAGTTATGACGTCTAAGACGTATGTCTCATAAGAATACGAAGACTTTGAGGGAGCCCGCTGGTGTCCCCTAGCAATACCGTGTGAAAGCTCGAACGATTTTAAACCAGCCAACCGACAGGATCAGCAAAGGGTAGGACTCCGCACCATGATATCTCTGGAGATAATATAAAATCATAGCGTCCCCTAATGGCCAAACTATCGATCAAAAATAGTAAATCAAAAGCACACACCTAGAGAAACTACAGCCAAGAGCAAATAAACAGAGTGGCTAAATGAGCTTCCAACACTAGAGCCAGTATGTCTCACCTAGGAGAGGCTTGAGACTCCCAAAATGTAGTCGGAGCTAACATAATCAGTTATAGAGGCACCTAGGCTTCACTGCATGCAAAGGGACGTAACCCTCGGCAATAAACAACTGTGATGTCCAACCTCTATCTGACTCAGAACACAAACAATATAACCACTACAAGTACCCTATGCGATACCTAGGTAAGGAAACTATGGTTACCACAGTATAACCAATGCTCAGGGGGACAGTCGTAGGTGGGATCCATCGTATGGGAAGGGTAGCTAAGCCCTAAACTCAAGAGGGTCAAATACCCCAAGAGTCCCCAGATATGAACAAACCCTGGAAATATCTCTCACGTTCAACCGGTATTGGAGGGATACCTCTGCAACCAACCTCCCGTGACCTCGTGCTTAACTCTGGTCTGAGTAGAGCTTCCTGAGAACACCAATGTATACCATGGATTTCACCACTCCTTGGTCAAACACATAATGTTTCGTCTAGTAGTCTTGGATTGTTTACTCACAATAATCTATTCCAAGACTCTAAACCTATGCTAGTTGGTGTACCCTATAAATAAAATCATTCTAATCAATTTTAGATTAAGTGTTAATTTTAATGGCTATGGTTACTCAAAGGATATGGTCGTGAAACTAGTGATGTATATGACTCAATAGTATGCAAAATCGTCAAACTCTAGACTCATCTATCCAATAAAAACAAAGCCACTAACATGCAAAATCAATCCAACAGTTTCAAAATAAAAAATGAAACTCTTTTATATTTTCAATGTACAAGCAGAACCTAAATGAAAGCAACAAGCACTCAATGCAAAATGCAGTACATGAAAGTAAAAAAAACTTGTATTTTCACTTATAAACCGAAAGGAAAATGCAAAACTATGTTTTTTGTATTTCTCAATATAATGAAATGAAAAATGCAAGCAAATTCCTACTATTCAGCTACATAAATGCAAGGGAGATCACTCAGAGAACCTAGCAGATCCTAAACAGCAAGACTCAGCCAATGGAATGAGATTACAAATTAAAAATGGGTAAAAACCAATGAGGCTCAAAACCAAGAGAAAAGAGGAGTTCTGGTCACAAACAAGGCTTGGAATAGTCAGTAACAAGGCTAAAGAAACTCAACAACACTCAGAATCAACCAAGCAACAAGCAAAGGTCACGAAACAACCAAATCCGGATTTGTACGCTACTGTCGAAGGAAAACCTGTGGGTACCCGCAGGCTATAGTATTGATAGAGGCAGGTAGACGCGGGCAGAGCTAAGCTCACTCGCGGGTAGGGAAAAAAAAATGAGCTACCAAAGAGTCCAATGGATCAGAAAAAGGGTGTTTTCTATAGAGTATACTAATGGCCAATTAATGACACAGAGCTTCGAGAAACAACATCTCTAAATAAGGACTAATGCTAAAAAATCCCCAAAAATGGATGTTCTCCCCAACAGAGTCACCATTTCTATGTTGGAGAAAACTTCCTATGTCTTGGGGTGGACCACAAAAGACAGCTGACTACCAGAAATTAACTCAATTCTCAAAGCTATGCTATATAAATGAAAATTCTAAGAAAATGAAGGTGGTAACCAACCTTGATCCAAACATTTGATGTAGAGCCCCATTGGAGCTTTCAATCCGTGCACTTGAACATGCAAATTAGTCTTGACAGCCAATATACAACAAGCGCATATAATATATAAACGACATTAACATCATCAATAGCAATGGTCCATAATATTATAAGTAAATGAAACCCAACGTAATATAAACAACATTCACAACATTAATGGACGAGAATATGAGTATTTCTATTAATAAATAACAAGAAGTACAATGTGATACGACCTCTGTTAGGACTCAGAAATGTCGTATTTTCATCCACCTTTCCCTTCACTATTCCTTACATTTCATCGCCCTATTAAAACTTCATCATATCATCTGCATAAATACATTTGGGTTTCACATTATTATTTTCCACTTTATTCATTTTAGTATTAAGAGTGAATTTATGATTAAATATTAGAAAATATACATGTTTTCATATATATATCTCAATTATGTGTGAGCTTTGTAATGTGTAGGAATCTGTGAATGATTAAATCAAAGAGACTTCTCAAATATCTCTTACACCATTCCAAAGGAGATAATTATTCAAGCCTATTCTTAAGGAGAAGATCATGGAAGATTTGGTTGGCATATCTTATCTAGGATTCATGAGAGATATGTGGAGGATTTGAAGGCACCATATCTTGTAATAATAGGAAAGTGGTTGAGAGTAGTTGAGAGAATAATGGATCTGTAATTAATGCATTCTTATCTTTTTCTTAAGGACTCTCATGTATAAAGGAGAGTGCTCCTTCTCCATTCCATTAGGTTGGAATTACGTTAGATTAAGCTTGTAAGAAGGGATGTAATGAAGTTGGATTGGATTGGATTTTGTACTTGTTAAATTAGTCTTTGATTTGAGATTCTTAATGTGATTTAAGCTTCCATTGTTATGCTTTCATGCTTGTCATTTCATTATTGATTTGTGGATGTGAGCTCACTTATGTCGTTGTTGTTAACTCTTCACATGTTGTATTTCTCTTACGCAATTTCAATGCTTTCTTAGTTAGTGTTTCCATGCTTTCCTAGATTAATTTGATTCCAGGAAATTATATTAAATTAGATTAGATCTACTTCAGTCCTGCACAAACAGTGCACGTGCTTCGTCAGTTTACGTACCCCGGATTGACAAGTAAATAGTTGGGCAATTTACTGCAACATAATTATTACGACATATAACTCAGCTAACATTTTGGCGTCGTTGCCGGGGAAGCACAAGGGATTGAGGTATTAATTTTTTTCATGCAAGTATGATTATTCATGCTCCTAACTCTGAGGTGACATATGGGTAAGGGCATGAAGGGTGTGTTTCAATTTCTGCAATTTAGAGTAAATTTCAATTTCTGCAATTTAGAGTAAATTTCAATTTCTGCAAGTGTGTTTCAATTTCTGCAATTTAGTGTAAATTTCAATTTCTGCAATTTAGCGTAAATTTCAATTTCTGCAAGCATGTTTTTGCAATTTCAATTTCTGCAACTGTGAAGAGGTTTTCATGTGTTTCAGCAAGAGTGATTTTCAGATTTTGATTTGGGTGCTGTAACAATCCCTTTTACAATATGGTTTAACCATGAGTATCAGTTTGGAACAACTCACTCAGATCCTTGCAAAAGTTGGGATCTCCTGCTCTCACGAGGAAGAGATCTTGACAGCGGCCGAGAGCTTAATCACTCCTCCACCAACGAATGATAATTCTTATGCATCAGAACAGGAAATTGAGGAAGATAATGAGGAGCTGCAACATGATCTGAGCGAGGCGAATTGCGCTTATGAAAGTCTTATCGAACAAAGGTTTCAAGCACGCACCAGGTTAGACGCATTTAGTCTTTATTTTGTTAATTTAGTGTTTCAGCAAATTTCCCATGTTTATACATATTTCCGATTAATATTATTAACAAACTTGAAAGGGAACATATTGTTGTTACTGTTACGTTCGTGGTTACATTGGATAGTTGACTACACTTAACATAATTCTAAATTTTAATTAGCATAGAATAGGTAGATTTTCAGTTTTTTTAAGTTTTCAATAAGTATGCTCTCCTCTGCATTTCGTGCGATCTGAGGATCAGAAAGTAGGATGTTTTCAGAAAAAAAAAATTTATGTCTGCAAATATGCCTAATCGATTTATCCTTAATTTGCAATTCATTTATCTCCATTTGCTTAAAAAAAGAAAAAAAGAAAAAAAGAAAAATTGTGCGTCCATCCTAGACCTGCAATAAAAAATATTAGATGAATAAAACAAAATTTCTTTGCTGAAACTGTCACATTTGAGCAGAAACAGGAACATGTGTCACATTTTAATTGCGTCTTCTCAGTCTGGTTTATTTATCTTTCACCTTCATCCTGCGTCCTGGAACCTAAACCTGCAACATACATAAAGCATCATCCTTGGATTAGTTTCAAAACTCCTTAGGCCAGACCTCTGCAATTTTTTTTTTGCATGGATTTAATAAGCAACATATCTTTTGGTGAGTGATGGTTACAACATAACGATATCTACATGGGGGCCAAATATGCTTGATAAGAATATCACTGTGCTCAATTGAGGATTCTAGTCCATACAGATCCCTGAATTTCAATGCCATTGCTAATCTACTAACAAGCCCAAGATTTTAAGTCAACCTGGTCTCGGCACAGATCTTCCAAACACATTGCAGTAATTAGTCGAGTCCTTACATATGTAAATTCTTGATTGTATAGAAGATTCCACATTCTACGCGTTATGCATGGCCATACCTAACTTTAACTAAGCAGAAGATCGCCGAGATCTTCCTGAGGACAATACTGAAAATTTGGGAAACAAAGCTGAAGAAAACTTGGGAGTAGGAGTTATAGAAAAGCATGAATCTACATAAAATAGTCTTGACCACCAAACTGTAAATGTAGATGAAACGGAAACCTTCCATGTCACCGCTGCTCCTCAACTATCGCAGGCACATATTAATGTTTTAACAAATAATCCACGAGAAATGGAGGTGGTTACTTATTTTTATCATGAGCTGTTGTAGGTCATCTAAATGGTAAAATGAGAGACGAGGTAGGAAGATCCGTTTAATGCAATCAATATGTATCTCCTCAATCCACTAGCACGTTCATTGAACAAGGAGATTTTTCTGTCGGTGGTTACGAAACCAACATCCGATCTATCCTGTGATTGGGTACCAATCCTACAAAAACGCAACTCCATAGTTCCCCCTCAAATGTTGTTATATGGGATTTACTTGCCAGAATAGAGGATGTTGCGGGCATATCACGAGCCGAACTTATCTCCTTGGGGAAATCGGTATTTCCAGGCTTAGCTCACATGAAAACTTCTTTTTCTTTTTTTTCATCTGCGACAAACCAACTTAGGGACTAATTCCTCACTTACAAACAATGAAGCAAAGCTTATCCATATCCATAATTGATCATCCATCCCTTACGCTTTAGCTCTGTGAGCTATTTCATGAAAATCAATTGCACAAATAACTCGTCGATCTCCATAACGTATGCAAGAGGAAGAAACGAGTCTCACGGTATCATGTTTACACACTGTTGATGATTATGTTCACAGGAGCAGGTTATCGGTGCGCCTCAAGCGATTCTATTTAATAGCAATTCATGGAAACATATCTTGAGTTCAGAAATTACAATGATTACCATACCAAAATTCGAGTCTATCATAAGGAATGGTATCACTTGAAGGAGGAAAGGGATCTGAATACTCAACAACCGAAGCAACGCAACATTGAAGACGAGGAGGAGTTACGCTTCTGGATTTTATGCTTGAGTTCCTACAGCTGCAACACATCACTATCATTAGCATTATTTTAATACATTTTCGGGCAATAATGAAGGCATCCAAGCTTAAGTCTGTGCGTTGGTAGCAGGGAAGATCGCGAGGACAACACAAAATCTCTCGCCTTTTCCTAAAAAATCATAATGGAACCTTGAAAATAAGGAAAAAGTCAAGGTTCTGTTCTCCACCGCGCACCTACCCAATGGTTTTGCGCCTGTAAATGATGTTGATAATGCAAATCCCAACGATATTGCATATGTATTCTCTGAATATGCTCCTTTGAGTATTCGACTTGTTCAACATGCTCTCAAGCATGGCTCTGTGGAAATCAAACATTTGACAGCCAAGCAGAAGCCGCTCATGTTTTTTATATGGACCATTGGTCGCTAGACAAGAGAGTCACATGGACTATTGCACCGAGCTATGAACTGAGGACCATGAGGGAAGAGCTGCGACGAGAGGAATTGAGTCAGGAGGAGTTGCAGTACCGAGAGGAGTTGCATCGAGGGGAAATTAGGAGAGGTGATATATTTACGTGCTGATTACATTCCTCAGGCTCCATTAGCTGGACATGGCACTGATTCTGCAATAACTTAGAGGGAGAAAGTGGTGGTAATATGTTTATCATTGCGGATACATAATCTAATGTTACCATGTAGGAGAAAATCCTGTCGATTACAACTTGACAGAGAGTAAACGGTGTCTTCCAGATGGCTGCTATGTGGTGATGATGGAGCCAGCAGTGATGAGAACCACGAATGTTCTGGTGGTAGGAACATAAATATTTCAAAGGTTAATAGCACGCCTGATCGATAATCTTGTCCACTCGCTTGATGAGATTTCAATGGCTTCCACCTGTGCCAAATATTTTATGGTTGATATTAGCGGCCAGCAATCAAATTCTGGCAAAGTTTTGCGTAAGTCACTCACTCTGCTTGAGTTTATAATGATCTTATTAGAAGAGAAAACCAGGCAACTATATATATTTGGCATGCATTTATTTTGATTACATGCTTCTACTTTGGGATGCTTAATAAACATGGAGAATCTGAACGCAGTGCTCTCTGTTTGCAAAGAGCACCCAACGGAGACAAAGCAAGGATATCTAAATTTTACAAAAGGGAAAATTAACCAAAGATCTCTGTGATATTTTTCCACTTATATCCTAGTCTGCAACATTTCCAAAGTTAGCACTTAAAATGAAATATGCTTGGATCTGCTCAATTTCAACCTCCGCGTGATCTATACTTATCTTCACAGAACTTTAGGAAGCTAGGGTCTGCTCTAAGATATTGCATTCACCAAATATTACCTACGCAACTATTCTTTACCATCTTTACCTAAGCGATTGTTGTGAGAGATCAAAATTCTAATCAATTTGAGAGTGAAATTGACAAGCCATTCTATCACCAGATCTAAATTTTAATTCAGTTGATATCTTATGCCATCATGAATAAAAACAACACAAACTAATTTTTAGTATTACAAATTTGGTTGTTGCTAATCCCTTTTGGCCGTCAACTACCTGCAATTCTTTCGGCCTGATGAAGATTTCAATAAATAAAAAAATACAAATAAATAAAATAAATAAATAAATAAAATAAAAATGCAAAAAACCGTGCTTTAGATCATGGGAACTCTAATTCACCATTTACTCAAGTGCATACACATCAAAAGAGCCGATCTTGTTATGATTGATTTTGTCATGACAGCAGGTTTCATAGGCCACATCATAAGAGCAAGGTGCAGAACCAAGTTGTATGATCAAACAAGAAAAGGGAAATTAAAATGCGATGTTGGTCCATCCAACAATTTAATAAACAATGATTCCATTATTCATGGACATAAGCCTTGATTGATAGTTTGATGTGTTTTTAATTTCAGGTCATGAAGACAGGTGTCAACTTTTTGCTAGCAGAATGGAACAATTTGAAGGGCCGAGGACATAAAATTTTCATAACATATATATGCTCTCGGCAATTATGATCGATGTGTTTTTGCAGGCCGCGTGTTTCTCTATTCAGGATCGACGTTGGTGTTTATTTCCAACAAATTAATGAAGATCATACTCTTGCACGCATCAATTCAAACAAGAATTGACAAAGAAACTAGATTCGCCAGGACCGCCAGATAAAAATGCATTTCATTTTATTTTGAATTTGACTTCCTAAAACACATATTTTTCCTGCATTTTATATTTTTCGATGCTCTCACAGAAAATTTGCAGCAGGATTAGTACTCACATTTTTCAGGTTTTGGAGACAATCACATTTCATGCCAAAATGATTTTCGAGAATCACAAAAATTTTCAAAGACACATGCTTTGATTGAACAGCTGCGCGTTGAACAGCTGCACGTTAAACAGCTGCGTATTGAACAACTGCGTATTGAATAGCTGCGTATTGAGCAGCTGCGCGTCGAACAGCTGCACGTTAAACAGCTGCGTATTGAACAACTGCGTATTGAACAGCTGCGCGTTGAACAACTGCGTATTGAACAGCTGCGTATTGAACAGTTGCGCGTTGAACAGTTGCACATTAAACAGCTGCGCATTGTATAGCTGCGCATTGAACAGCTGTGCATTGAACAGCTGTGCATTGAACAACCATTTAAGTATAGCTGCGCGTTGAACAACTGTGCGTAGTGTAGCTGCGCATTGAACAGCTGCGTATTGAACAGTTGCGCGTTGAACAGCTGCGCGTTAAACAGCTGCGCATTGAACAGCCATTTGAGTATAGCTGCGGATTGAACAGCTGCGTATTGAACAGCTGCGCATTGAACAGCTGCGCAAGCGCAACGGCAACAGGTAACAATGTCTTTTATTTTTAATTTTCCACATTAATACTTATTTCAGAATGTTATATTTTCGAAACTCTGACAGTTTTCATGCAGAATTGGTACTAAGTTTCTTTTCAGATTCACAGACGATCATTTTTAATGCTACAGTGATTCTTAAAAAAAATCAGATAAAACATGATTTATTGATAGCTTGAAAGAGCTGCTTCTCATCGTACATTTCATGACATTTGCAGTTACACAGAAACCAATTGCGTCATGATTTGTTTACCCACATCCATGTTGGAGTCCAATATTCCATTTCCCTATCTGTCATGACTTCACACATGCCTATTTTTCTGAATTGCATACAGTTTACCCCATTTTTCAGTTCATCTTTCTCCTCGCAAATAAAACCATTCCGCTCCCTCTCCATAATTACATTCCCTTTCCATAAGCACTGTCGCTACTGAGATCTTTCCTATAGTCCTACCAATATTTTTGTAAAAACTCGCGTTGACTGATGTAGGATTCCTTAAGGCCTACCTTTCAACAAGTCTTGCCCCATCGACCTCAACACCTTATCTGGGATATAGACTAGAGTCCATTTTGAGTACCTAGAGGCTTGGATGCCTTAATGGCAAGTTCTCTCGTTGACGATCATGGGAATACATCAATGTCCCTTGATCATCAGATCTTGCAAGTGGCTCAACCTCAGCACATCCATTCGCACTTTGCAAGATGTACTAGGGTACCTTGGCACTCATTGACATCAATGGTGAGTTGCCTCGCACTGGTTAACGACATTCATCAATGGTCGGTAATCCAGTGATTTCTCTTCATGCTCGACATCGACACATCCATTCGCATGATTAGAATTGTACCATCCGGTTTGTAGCGGATGAAGACTATACACTTTTTCCTGATTCCCTCAATAGTTACAACAGCTTGAATTTGTCTATGAGAGTCTGACAGTTCCACAACACCACTTTAGATGCCTCCACCTCCCATTCTCTGATTCAGCAGTGGTAGTTCTTGCAGTTAGCGCAGTTGCTGTTACAACCATCATTATTATAGCAGTTGTTGTTACGGCAGTTACATCAGTTCCGGCGGTTGTTGTTTTAGCAGGTCCAGCACTTGTTGTTACAGTAGTGCTGCTACAGTAGAAGTCACCTTTCACATGTTCCTACAACAGTGTCGTCTTTCACGTTACAGCAACGACGCCATTCACAACTACATTTTTATGATCCTACAGCAGTGACACCTTCCATCTTCCAGCCGTCGCAGTTCCATATTCTTTCTGCCAGCCGTTACAGTAGTTGCAGCTACAGTACTAGTCACGATTTTCTACTCCAGCAGTTGCCACAACTACATTCCTATTGGATAGTTCATCTACATTTTGGGTAAGTGGAGGTATGTTGTTTTCTAAGCTTTGATCATGAAATTCCTTCTATGCTGACTTGAATATTTTGGAAAATTCCCTCACCACACTTCATTTCGTTTTCCCTTCCATGACCTACACTATGTTGCATGAGGGCATGCAACCGATTCAGTTGGGGAGGGGGAACTATTGTCATAATCACCACATTTTTCCTTTATCATCATTCCATTTTCATCCCATTTACCATTCCCAAAAATTTCTTTTCCAACAATCCCCTGATGCACTTTACTTCATGCATTGATATACATTGGCATGATTCATACCAAATTGAGAAATGGCTTTCTTATACTAAGTGATGCTCTCTTATGCACATTGATAGCTTATGATTTCCAGTGAAGTGTGTGGTTACAATTATTATCATAACAGCAAGCGAAAAAAATAAATAAATATATATATATATATATATATATATATATATATATATATATATAAATGAATGTTGTTAACACAAGAACATCCATTCTTATATTCATGGTTGTTACACAAGAACCAACCATAGGAAAATGCCAGCTGTTACTCATGTCTCCCACATATCTTGGAAACATTCATCATTAAAAAGACATCATCAATCAAAGCCAAAGTTTAAATGCCAAAGGTTCTTCAGAAGATCCATGCATGGTTGCATGAGGACATGCAACACCTTTAGTTGGGGAGGATGTTAGGACTCAGAAATGTCGTATTTTCATCCACCTTTCCCTTCACTATTCCTTACATTTCATCGCCCTATTAAACCTTCATCATATCATTTGCATAAATACATTTGGGTTTCACATTATTATTTTCCACTTTCTTCATTTTAGTATTAAGAGTGAATTTATGATTAAATATTAGAAAATATACATGTTTTCATATATATATCTCAATTATGTGTGAGCTTTGTAATGTGTAGGAATCTGTGAATGATTAAATCAAAGAGACTTCTCAAATATCTCTTACACCATTCCAAAGGAGATAATTATTCAAGCCTATTCTTAAGGAGAAGATCATGGAAGATTTGGTTGGCATATCTTATCTAGGATTCATGAGAGATATGTGGAGGATTTGAAGGCACCATATCTTGTAATAATAGGAAAGTGGTTGAGAGTAGTTGAGAGAATAATGGATCTGTAATTAATGCATTCTTATCTTTTTCTTAAGGACTCTCATGTATAAAGGAGAGTGTTCCTTCTCCATTCCATTAGGTTGGAATTAGGTTAGATTAAGCTTGTAAGAAGGGATGTAATGAAGTTGGATTGGATTGGATTTTGTACTTGTTAGATTAGTCTTTGATTTGAGATTCTTAATGTGATTTAAGCTTCCATTGTTATGCTTTCATGCTTGTCATTTCATTATTGATTTGTGGATGTGAGATCACTTATGTCGTTGTTGTTAACTCTTCACATGTTGTATTTCTCTTACGCAATTTCAATGCTTTCTTAGTTAGTGTTTCCATGCTTTCCTAGATTAATTTGATTCCAGCAAATTAGATTAAATTAGATTAGATCTACTTCAGTCCTGCACAAACAGTGCACGTGCTTCGTCAGTTTACGTACCCCGGATTGACAAGTAAATAGTTGGGCAATTTACTGCAACGTAATTATTACGACATATAACTCAGCTAACAACCTCTTGTCACCAACCAATATGAACTAAGATCCAGGTCAATCCACTTGTGCCTCCACCACTTCAATCCTCCATGGAATGGCAAACTCAAACTATGATAGGAGTTTGGAAGGTGAACATAAAGGGTTCACAACTACAAGGATCAATGAGTGTAGACTCAAGACAGGGAAAAAATCCACTACAGTTCTCTTGCTCTCCTTTCTCTTCCCATCCATAATCCATATGTGCTCAATATATAGTCCTCTCAAAGGTAGGTGAAAGGACACATCGAGGCATTACTGGGGCAAATGGAGGGCCAAAGGTCACCCTATGATCACTTTTTGGGTGTAAAAAGTAATTAACTAGTGATTTTTACCATTTTACATGCTACCCGTGGGCTATAGTGATGCAACTCATGGGTACACCCACTGTAATGATGCAGCTAGCTTACAGGGGGGAAAATAGGGAAAATAGTGTGTCTGAAGGATATAAAGTGGATCTGAGTCACTAAAATGGATCCTCTAGGCCAAAGAGTGCTGATGCTCACATGCTGGAAAATTATGTTGTAACACAAGGCCAAGAGAATCATTGCAGATTCGATCCAAAACCATCTCATACCACATGTATCCTCTCTAAAGACACCCAAGGAGATGTTTGATTCCTTGACCAAGCTGTTTGAAGGAAAGAATATAAATCGGAAGATGACTTTTTGGAACCAATTGAAGAGTATAAAGATCTGGAATGGAGAGACCATCCAATCCTACTTCACTGGGGACTCTCAAATCAAAGAACAACTTGAAGTTGTGGGTGAAGTGGTGGAGAATGGAGAAATTGTGATGACCACTTTGAATGGCCTACCTAGGTCATGGGACTCCTTCATCCAAGGAATTTGTGCTAGAAATAAATTGATTTCTTTCAAGTAGACTATGGGAGGAATTCTCACAAGAAGAAGCTAGACTCGTAGCTTGAGAAGAAAATATGGATAATGAAGACCAAGCTCTCACAGCACACACCAGGAAGAATAACAACAAGAGGGAGCATCCTCATCACAAGAAGGGTAAACACAACCACCAGAATCAAAGGGAGAACCTTGGAGGATCCAAGAAAGATCCTTCTCACATTTGATGCTATATTTGTGAGGAGAAGGGACACTATTCCAGAGATTGTCCCAGGAACAAACGCAGCTCCCACAAGAAGAAGAACAACAAGAAAAGACATCATGCTCAAACTGCAAAGGATGATGAACCTCCAAGGAAGAGAACCAGAGAAGACAATGAAGATTCTTCAAGTGATGAAGAATACGTATATTAATGAAGAAGAATCTATTGCAGAGTTGGACTCCATAAAACAAATAATCTATGGAAGAACCTCTCATCCATTTTCAGCATTGGTTAAGGTGCACACTATGAGAGACTCCAGTAGTTCCCGTAAGGAATCAAAGATTGAGAGGGAGTCCACCCAACAACCAAACAAAGATAAGTATTTGAATTGTCATTTCTTGTATATATGATTACTTAATTGATGTTGTTTAGTCATGTACATACTTATGTTCTTAGATTTAGGATGTATATTATCCATTTTAGAAAAGTTGCATTAATGAAAAAGATACTACTAATATAGTAATGGGTAAGTGGCCTATGGTACTGTACAACACTCCACATATACTTATCTAGATCAAAACCTCTTTGCTGACATGTTGGGTGTAGTGCACACTCTTAACAATGTTCTGGTAGAGATGGAAGGCATCTAGAAAGTTATCGTATGAATACGGGATATGGATGAATGTTGTATAGAAGCATTGGCTAAGATAATTGCATGACTGTATGACATATGTCCTTATGTGTAAGATTTTGTTTTGAAAATTATGAGATTTTTCTAACCAACATAGATCCAACTTAAACTTGTTATATCTTTCAAGCACCGAGAGGGATCCAATTTCTTGAGGTGTATTTCTTTTTTTAAATTTAAACTAAAGAAATTTGATCTTTCTTGATTGATAAATCCGGGTTTAAGTTTTAAGTTTTTATTTTATAAACGAACATCTATTTTTTAATTATTTTGATAATATTTTATTTTATGAACCAACATGGATTTTTTTTTAATATTTTCCATAATTTTTTATTTTATGAGCCGACATGAATTTTTTAAATTATTTTGTTAGTAACGTTATAACATTATATCACGTTAGAGGATCTCTCCCATACTAGGTTGTAGAGCACCTCGTTTCACTCGGTGCAATCATGCAATTGAATTTGACTTGTACGAAAGATCATGTATAATCACCCACAAAAGAAGGACAATGACATTTTTTCCAGCAACGAAGTTCAAGAAAACTACCTATTGAAGATATTGAAGAATATGAAGTTCCCAGGATCTGGGGTGCAGTAATGGAAGGATGCCATGATTGAGGAGTAACAGTCAATCATGAAGAATGGTTTTTGGGATGTGCTCCCGAGACCAGTAGAGAAGTCTATTGTGACTTCCAAATGTATCTGCAAGATCAAGCATGTTGCAGATGGTAGCATAGAGAAATACAAGGCCAGGTTTGTGGCTCGTGACTTTTTCCATAAATAAGGGATAGATTATGAAGAAACTTTTTCACCTGTAGCCAAATACACTTCCATGAGAACAGTACTTGCTCGGGCTATAGTAATGAAGTGGAAGATACACTAGATGGATGTCAAGACAACTTTTTTGAATGGTGTAGTCGAAGAGGAAGTGTATGTGGAGTAGCCACTCGGATTTTGAGACACATGACAGGGATTCATATGTGTGCAAATTGAAGAAAGTCTTGTATGGTTTGAAACAAGCACCCAAGACATGGTACGATAGGATTGACAACTTCCTGACTAGTTTGGTATTTACGAAGAGTAAAGCGGATTCCAACCTTTACTACAAGGTTGAGGAAGGAAATCTAGTGATACTCCTATTATATGTAGATGACCTGTTTGTGACAGGTGAGAATGGATTGATTGCTGATATGAAGAGTAAGCTGGCTGCCAAGTTCGAGACGAAGGACATGGGTATGATGCATTACTTTCTAGGAATGGAGGTGTGGCAGAGTGCAGATGGAATCTTCCTTGGACAAGGGAAGCAGGCAGTAGAGATCCTGAAGTTGTTCAGGATGATGGATTGCAAGGCCATGGCCACACCTATGGCATCGAAACTGAAGCTATTGAGTGATGCTTCATCAGAGTTGGTTGATGCCACAATGTATTTTCAGATGATTGGGTCCTTGATGTACCTAACAAACACAAGAGCAGATATTTTCCTTGCTGTGAACACATTGAGCCTGTTTCTGACAGATCCTAGACATGTTCACTTGATTGCTACAAAGCATATTCTGAGGTACCTGAAGGGTACAGCTGATTATGGGCTCAAGTATGATATGAATCAAAAGGTTAACTTGGAGGGTTATGTTGATTCAGATTGGGAAGGCAGTGCTACAGATAGGAAGAGCACTTTGGGGTGCTGCTTCAGTATGGGATCAGGGGTGATCTCTTTGTTTAGCAAGAAGCAGTCCTACGTAGCACTGAGTACAGCCAAAGTAGAGTATGTCGCGGCTTGTTCGGCCAGTTGTGAGGCAGTATGGCCAAGGAAGCTACTGTCAGATTTATTTGATCTCCAGTTGGATGCTACTTGTATCTTCTGTGACACCCAGAGTTGTGTGAAGTTGTCCTAGAACCTGGTGTTCCATGACAATTCGAAGCATATCGAGATCCAGTATCACTATATAAAGGATATGGTGTAGAGAGGAGCAGTGAATCTCATGTATGTTGCGACGGACGAGCATATTGCAGATGTGTTGACCAAGCCACTAGCCAGGGTGAAGTCCGAGTACTTCAAAGAGAGTCTTGGTGTTCTTCAGATTGAAGATACTTCCAGGAGGAAGTAATGGGACACAGATGCAGGACCCCTTCCAAGCGTGGTGGCAAGAGGGTCCTCCCATGGTTGTGGATGTAAGTGTTGTGTGATGTGAATCCGGGTGATGAACCGTGTATGATGATGAGCATTCGAGGGATGCTCCGAGGTCGTGGCTATGGATATCTTATCAGGTTGTGTGATAGCATATAATAGCACCCTGGGAAATTTGCAGATACTCTTTCGAGGTTTTTCCTATGGCATATAATAGCTCCTTGGGAGATCTGGAAGATGCTCCTTCAATTTTTTGCTTGGAGGGACATATAATAGCTCCCTCGGAAATCTTGCAGGTTGTGCTTTGCAAGTAATAAGTCCTAGGATGCTCGTTCAAGATTTTGTCCATGGCATATAATGGGCCCTGGGAGATATTGCAGGTTGTGCTTAGCACATAATCAATCCTAGGATGCTCTTGTGAGGTTTTTCCTACTTGCATATAATAGCGCCCTTGGAGATCTTGCAGGTTGCGCGTCGCACATAATCAGTCCTGGGATGCTCTTTCGAGGTTTTGCAAGATTCACATAATCAGCCTTGATATTCCACCGGATGGCCCACTCGCAGAGATGATGAAGACCCACATGAAGGCTAGGATTACATCGAGCATGAAAAACGGCTAGCTCTATAGAACTTCCTATGACGAGAAGAATTGAGAGATAGCACCAGTGATCGAGATGACAAGTACAAAATAGTGACGATGATCCTTCATGATCTAGTGATGATGATCCAGCTCCAGTATTGAAGACTTGTGCCTATATGTATTGATGACCTCTATCAAGAGAATACCTTCCTAGATTAGAGGGAGTGTTGATGTATTTGTAACTTCGGAAGATATTCACTTGTATATTGTATGTATTCAATTTGTACTTTATTGTATCTCCAACTGAGATGTATTATTCCTCCGATTGGAAGTGTCATCATTTGTATTTGCAAGTCTCGAAGGTTACATTGTAAGTGTCATAACTTATATTTGATGGGTTATTACACCACCTTGGTGGGGTCACCCCTGTATGAGTTAAGTGGAAGGGTTATTAGAATCCCTTAGGAAGTCGTCCTAGTTAGGATAAAAGGCGGGTCAACTTAAAGTATAAATAGAGTGGTCACACCACCACTCTATTTATTCATTCACTCACTCATACAACTCACATAGTAGAGAGAGTGGAGTGCACACAAGTGGAGGAGGAGTAGCTATTGAAGACATCTATCTTTTGGGGTTTGATCTTTGTGATCCTTGTATTGGTGCTTATTCTATCTTTGAGGAAGTTGCAGGGTTTTTTGCCTCCTTGGTTTTCTTCTGTAAAATGCTTTGTGTCTCTTATCTCTTATGTTTGATATGTTGTACGTGTTGTTCTCTCAGTTAAGATCCTAGATCATATTGAATCAAATGATGAAAATATGACAATTCCAACAAATGGAATTGTCACTTGATGATAAAGTTCGGAAAGACAGGTTAGAAAAAGAAGCCCAGAAAGAAAAGGATCCATTAATGATGACCTACCATGTTGATGACAAGGGAAAGGCCATTGTTAAAGACACACCTCATCCCAGGCCTTTGAAAAATCTCAATGCTCTAAATCAATCAACTGCCGAGATGAAAAAAGAATTGGCAACACTAACTTCAGTTGTGGAAACTCAAACTATTGTTGCAACCACTCTAGCAAAGAAGCAAAAGGATGAAAATCTTGTGCCCAAGGTAACCATGCTTAACATTGAAGATAGTGATGAGGATGAGGAAACTCTCCCCTCTAAAGTTTCATGTTCTGTTTCCATTCTTGATGCTTTCCTTGAAATTATTTCTGTCACTTCAACTTCTTCTGACCCCTTGGAAGACATGAATGTTGATACCTCTATCCTTGATTTTAATTTACCATAGGTTACCATCGCCATAGCTACAAAATCTCCCATATCACTTGATATCCCAATCATTGCATCCTCTATCTCATTATCTGACATCATAATCCATATGCTTATAACGACTGAACCACTGCTAACCCCTATGGTGAATTCACAAGAGCGAGTTATGATCCCAATTTCTGACACACTTACACAGGATGTTCAAACCCAACTTCCCACCACATTGGTAGAACCACCTGTTATTCCAATCTCTGTTTCACTCCCAGAGGTCATCTCTCCACCTTCCACTTCCTCTTACTTACCATCAGTTTCTAGCATCATTTCACCCTCCATCTCCATAACCCAAATAAACATCCCAATCCCAACTTCTCTCGTTTCCCAAACTCCACCTTTAGTTTAAACTTCTGATGTATCAAAATCAACAGTGGACATAGTGGCAGACTTTGGGGAAGATGTTGTAGTTTGTTTGGGATAATACTTATACAGCAAATATAAGAAGGTTGTGGTGAAAAGAGGAGCCAAAAGACGAAGGGAAGGGACTGTCATGCAAGGCCCTGTTCCCAAATAGGTCATATGGAAGAAGACATCTACTGTTGTGCAGCAAGAGGCCCTTGAAACTACTACTACAATTGGAGCCTTTGCATGGGCTAATTATGATTATGTTACTTCCTTGAATAAAGCGATTCAATCCAAGAAGCAGCAACTACAGAATCTCAGGAAGGAGGAGTATTAATCCAAGGAAGAACATGAATCTCAACTTCAAGAGTTGAGAAATGAGCATGACAGTCAGTTACGAGAGCTGCAGGAACTGAATCAATCTCTCTAGAAGCAGCTACAACAAGCACAAGTGCTAAACACTAGCTATGCTCAGAAAATTATAGTACTGAAGCAACAACTTAAGGATTCAGAGACCAAGGTATCTGCCCCCTCCTTCTCTATATTTTCCAGGGAAGAGTTCAAGGAGTTAGCCCTTAAAATCAATGAAGATCACAATGAACTCCTGAATGATCTATTTGAATCCATGAATGACATACATGATACACACAATGTCTTTTAGCTACATTATGTTCTTATGGAACAACATAATGATAGAAGGGAAGAAACAAGCAAAGCTATAGAAGATGTGAGTGATTGGAAGAAATACATCAAGGACAAGCTTGAAGACGTCCCTGTTCTGGACAATTTCAAGTTCAGAAGAATTATAATCTCTTTAGGTGCATGGGAAAATGCTTGTCAATCAATCAAGGAAACAATCAAGAAAGAACAAGCAGTGTGTGGCAGGAGATGGTATGTTTCCAATAACATAATGATCATGCTAGATTTTCCAACCTTGGACCCCATCGAAAAGGCCTGTCCACCCAAGCTGACAATCAAGCAGGTTGATAACAGGTGTGCAAAGTCCAAGGAGAATATTTAACCACTGGAGTACATTTAGATTTCATAGGTTGAATAATTGATCAAGAAACCCATCAATCAAGGGATAAAGATCCACCTTTTCTTATGTGCATGGCATAAGATCAAGAAAAATGAGATGGAGTTTTTTACATGTAATACTGAGATGGCACTTGAATTGGCCAAATATACGGATGTGAAAGAACTATTAGATGTATGGGCCAAGTGGTGAGTTTCCCTTGGAAATTCTTAGATTAGAAATATTTTGAAAATCCCTATTTTATGGGAGATCTGTCCTTCGTAATTCAAAGTAATTATTATTTAAAGAGTAGAAATCTCATGGGATGAGGGAGAAATCACCAGAGAAGAATTGGAGATGCTCTATTTCTATTGATACATTGTAATTTTTTGCAATCTTAATGAATTATAGTTAGTTTCTCTTTGCCATCTCTTTTGTACAATTTGTCAAATTTCTTTGATAGATTCTGATTTCTGATTTCCATTATTGAATCAACTATTTTTTATTTTTCAAAATCAATGAATGCATCGATCTGTAGGTTGGATTTATCTTAACATACAATTCAGATGTTATTATGTGTTGAATGCATTTATTCTGTGATTGAAGTATTAAACTTTTGGCTTTGCAATTATTTGATGGATAATTGTTGTTATAGGACTAGGTAATCAATGAAATCCCTTTGAGGGGCATTAAAATATTCAAATTTTATGTGTTCTTTCTTTTCAAACAGTTCTCAGAATTTATGTGTTCTCTTTTCGAACATACATATTATAGAATTAAATAACAGAGAAATCACAACATTACAATTAACAGAATATAAAATAATATTGCACTACATTTAAGAAACCAGATCACAAGCTAAGTTTATACAAAATGTTTGTCCCGAATTCCATTTTCCGACAAGAAGGATCGGCCACCCCTTCATTTGGTAGATAATTGCGAACACCTATATCCAACAATTCCTTATATCTAGAATGGAGAACACAAGAAGGATCGACCAACCTTTCTTGCAGTCTAGAACTATTATGAAAGAATATTGGGCAGAAGAAGGGTTGTCCTCCCCTTCATTTATGAGGGAATTCTAAAAATATTCAGCCTACGAAGGCTAGTATGTCAATTCATGTATATCCAAAATGGTGAACACTGGAAGAATACTAAGCATAAGAAGGATCGACTGACCCTTCTTGCAGTCTAGAACTATTATGAAAATAATACTGGGCAGGATTCTTCTGGTCTTTTTCTATTGCTGCCTTCAATTCCACTTATAAAATATGAGCCCAAATGAAATATTCGCTTGCAGTAAGAACATTATGGGCCAGAGGCTCCCATTCTACTTTAAAAACTGAACAATTTGGAAACCCATACAACCTGCAAAGCATGGTTTCCAACAACGAGAAAGGTTCATGTTGAAGCCTCGGATGTGATGCTGGAATATTGACCAAGGAAATCAACAGAAGGTGCCAGCCCAGTCTGAAAGGATTCAAACCCTACGTAAGAGTGGTTCTATCACCAAATTGTTTTGTGTGACTAACTCCTACGGATATTAGGCCTCCATTGGCACTTATGTGAATTGATCCTAGTGGATCTGTCTTCCTGTGAGGGAAGATCAAAAAGGTGTTCTATGTCTAAACAGTAAGTAGGATTGATTAAGAAATATCTAATAAAGTTAGATCTAGATTAAGAAAATATGATTTGAGTTGCAAAACAATCAGATCTTGATTTTGATTAAGTATTTGACCAATTAGTAGACATATTAATTGGATATATATTAACCAGCTTTAGACAAACCAACAATAACAATTGCATAATTTTACCCAAAGAATTAAAGTATATATGAGACTTTTCTGTTATGATATGCTACCAGCGATAAATGATATATAATAACAAGAAAGTATATAGATAGGAACCCAAGATAAGCAATGGTAACAGAGTCAAGAAGTATTCTATTACTTAGGACCAAGTACATTACAATACAATGTCTCAGTGCCGCCTATATCCGGCTCTCCAACATATATATATAGTCTACAGACCGTTACATAATGACTCATAGGTTCACTAACTGACGAGACTAACTGACTCGACATGTGGTGATCGACACGATGGTTCAACATGTTCTCTGAAGTGGTCGAATAGAGGACCTAGTCGGGAAACCAACTTAAGCTCCTCCAACATCTCCCACACGAACAATACCTTTATTCATCCCGAAGAAATCAGAAAATAACTTGAGTTGGATGAATAGATGAACTTCACTGTGGTTTGTCTCGTAAGTAAGTGTAGACAGTTGATGACTATGAGCTGGTACTGGATACTCCCTTGGATGGAAATGGGTCGTCATGTCTGGAAAGGTGTCCATGCACAAAGAAGAAGCTGAAATCATGGTCTGGTACTAAAACAACATTCGATGATTGTTGCAAGCTTAACGTTGATGACTGCAGCAGCGCATGTTGTCTTAGAGAAGAAAGCTTCCAAGATAATGGATTTCATACTAATCGGTTATTGAAAGAAGAGTGACAGAAAGAAGAGTGACAAAAACGTGATTGGTGCCAAGGAACATAATGACAAATCCATGTATTGGGACTTCGGGAGTGGTTGAAATTCCCATATATCATGCTATTCTAAGGATTTTCTAGGGATCCGATGTCAAAATTCTCATATATCACGAGGAGAAATGGGGAGCGATCATAAGACTCAAGCAGTTCTCATAAAATAACAAAGGACAAAGAACTGGCACAGTAAAGAAAAATGCCATGGCTTTCTTGAAGATTTCAGTTTGTTGTGACATGGGGCATGGCTAGCCTATATATAGTGAGTGGCCTGTGAGTTGATGGATTGAATAGGATGGGATAGATGGGGAATGATAATTATCATAGTATGGCAGGATGGTGGTCATAGATATCATATGTAGCGACTACATATTTTGCTGGAGTAATCGTACATGTATCACTCCAATTGATTCCTTGAAAATAGTTTGTACATTGGCATGGTGGTGATTCTGACAGTGCTAATGGTAAATGATGGATTCTATCACTTGTGTGAAGAAAAAAATCTCATCATGCTTCAGTCGAATTTATGTCTTGTCACTAAAACTAGGATTTGTATCTAATGTGACTGAGTTGCTTCCAAGTGAAGCAAAAAACAAGTATGTGTATATGTAGGAGAAGATAGTTCAAAAAAATAGAGATTTTGTGAAGAAGCAAGAGCAAGAGAGAAAGGAGAAGAAGAAAAGGTTCACAATGTTTTTGTGAGCTCAAGTTCATAGTCGTGAAATGTATTAAGATCCAAAGATCTGCAAAAGGTGAAAGATCGAAGTAAATACCATCTCTGTGTAATGCAGTGAAGTTTCTTTGTTTTAACGCATAATAACTTCAATTGATTTTTATGTCTTAGTAAGAAATATTTTAATATAAATATTGTTTAAGAGTGGGCTTGTCGAAGTTGAATCTCGACAAAGTTAAGAGGTCCGTTAAGTAAAAATTTTCGCGTCGACAAAGTTAAGAGGTCCTCTAAGTAAATGCTTATCGAAGTGAATTTGACTTGTCAAAGTAAATGCTCGTCGAAGTGAATTTTACTCCGCGAAGTAAATGCTTGTCGAAGTGAAGTCCTTGGCGAAGTAAAAGTTCATGACAAGATATAATTTTGACTAAAGCATGATGAGATTATTTTCTTCACACATGTGATACAAGCCATCATTCACCATTAGCACCTTCAGGATAATATCCATTTCAGAATTTCATCGTATAAACCATCGCCATGGAAGCATACATTCCTTTTTCAAGGCATCAATTGGAGTGATACATGTACAATTAATCCAGCAAAATCTACAGTCGGTATAGATGACATCTATGACCACCATCCCGCCATACTGTGATATTTATCGTTCCCCATCCATAACATCAAATTCAATTCACCAATTCACTAGCCACTCACTATATAAATACTAAACAATACCCCGTATTGCAGCAAAATGAAATCTTCAGGAAGTCATGGAACTCTTCTTTACAGCCTCTGTTTTGTTTCCTTTGTTGTTTTATCAGAAATACTTGAGTCTTATTGGAGCTCCCCAGTTCTCTTCGTGATATATGAGCATTTCAACATCATTTTCCTGAGAAATCCTCACCACACCATGATATATGGGAATTTTGAGCACTGTCGAAGCCCCAAGACTAGGATTTATCTCTAATGTGACTCATAGCTTCTAGTTGAAGCAAAAATAAAGTCTAGCTTCTAGTAGAAGCAAAAATAAAGTTTGTGTATATGTAGGAGAAGATCCTGTGTATATGTAGGAAAAGAGTTTGTGTTTGTGAGATCAAGCTCGTAGTTGTGAAACATATTAAGAGCCCGAGCTCTGTAAAGGTGACAGATCGAAATAAATTCCAACTCTGTGTAATGCGGCAAAGTTGAATTGTTTTAACCCGGAATAACTTCTACTGATTTTATGTCTTAGTATGAATTTTTTTAATATAAATCCTGTAGTGGAAGAGTCTGTGTTTGTGAGATCAATATTGTAGTCATGAAATGTATTAAGATCCCAAGCTATGTAAAAGTAAAATATCGAAGTAAATTCCATCTCTGTGTAATGTGGCGAAGTTGCACTGTTTTAACCCGGAATAAGTTATACTGATTTTTATGTCTTAGTAAGATTTTTTTTAATATAAATCCTATAGTATAAGAGTCTGTGTTTGTGAGCTCAAGCTCATAGTTGTGACATTTATTAAAAACCCAAGCTCTGTAAAATTTGTAAGATCGAAGTAAATTCCATCTATGTAATGTGACGAAGTTGCCCCGTTTTAACCCGGAATAACTTCTACTGATTTTATGTCTTAATAATAAATATTTAAATATAAAGAATTTTTAATAGTAGTGGGCTTGTCGAATTTGAATCTCGATAAAGTTAAGAGGTCTGATAAAGAGAACGATAATGAGCACTATTGTTGACATCAAAACGACCAACACAATTACTACTTATTCTTCCTATTCATAATACCTACCTATTCATAATCCCTCTTAATATTCTTTTTTTTTAAATCATTTTGCTCCGTTCCTAGTCTCGAATACCATTAATCCTTTATTTATAATGCATCATTTATTTTTTCTCTGTTTTTGGCTACGTTACCACAAACGTGACAAAGGAGTTCATTTTTTTGGAAAAATGGAGTAGAAACAGGGATGGAACGAAAACGATCATTTTCTTCGCCAATTCCTGTTTCTAGAATGAAGAAACCGTTTTTATTAAGGAAATGAATTATTTTGTCAATTCGAGGTATTAATTGCTGGTGGGTAGTGATTCAATATCAAGTAAATGTAAACTTTATTCTTGAAGAAGGAGTGTTGTGTAAGGAAGTTGGCTTACTGTCATGGGCCGCCTAATGCCTGCATTGATACAGGATACCTGCCACCCACTTCCTACATTGAAACTAAAAGTGCAAACTCTCTGTGTTTTCCAGTTTGGAGCTCCGTTTTCCTTGAGGACCAAGATACTATGTGTTTTCTAGTTTGGAGCTTTGTTTTCCCTAAGGACCGGGGTTTGCTTTGGCTGAGGTGGAACCGAGAGGAGTGTTGGGAGGCTAGAGCAGTAAGATTGGTTTGAAGAATCGACTGCTATTTTTTCAATTGCCATGTATTTATATTATTCAAACCAATATCTCATAAGTTGGGCGCATGAAACCATTTGGGTTTGATGTCCGATTAGAACATGAAACATAGGAACAGACCATGAAAACACAGTGTTTTCCATCGATACCTTTGTTTTTGGTGACTTTAGGTGTTGATATTTCCAATCCATAGGTTTCAACGATTGCAAGTATCTAGATCAACGTGAATGACCAAGATAATAGGGTGTGCCGGTAGGTAGAGAGGCAATGATAGTGCAAAAGCACAAATGCTACTATAATTATTCACTTCCTCTTACAGTTCTCCCAAGCCATGCCAACACGTAGCATATTTAAAACATAGTGTTTAATAGAGAATAAATATGGACCGAGTCCAGGGATGGATTTAGTGGTGCTCAGAGGAGAAAATCTTCTATGAGTCAATATTATAATTAAACTATATTTCTAATATTCTTAAGAATTTATTTTATTATTTATTGATGAATCCGAATTGTGTAATTCTTTCGTACTTCTCTTACAATATTTCTTGAAAAGTATTAAAAAGAATTCTAAACAATCACTTATTTAAAAAAATTTATAATTTTATAAATTTCATACATATTATTTTCAATTCCATAAATATGTTTTTTAATAAGTGACAATTTTTCTATAAACCACATAGCGACATTTTCCACATAAAAATGTCTACAAATAGGGCGTGCTCTGTCACTTTCCCGATCCGCACATGTTCCTAAATTTATGGAACTCCACAAGACAAATGTCAAATATCAAATGCCAACCATCACATGACGTATTCCCCTTTTATAACCATCAGAGGTGGTTTCGCATGGCATCCAGGTGATTTTCATTACCAGTCTTTCAATTTGAGAAATTCCCATGTATCGACATGCGGATGCTGGTTTCAGATTTCGCAACCGCTTATCCTTTCAATTTACTACTCATCTCCACAACATGAAATGTCTATGAGCCGTCGATCCATCCATTCTTCTTCAATCAATGGTGATACTTTCCCACATTTTAACCTTTTTCGCTTATAATGTTGCTCACAAAATCTCGCCTATCTCCCCTAATTTTTCCCCAGCGTAAGAGTATTCCACCTGTCGATCTTCCTTGGCGCGATCTAGACCGTTGGATCATCCATCATTTTACCTTCATTTCTTGTGAATATTTTGTAAAATCATCTCCACCATCGGATTCTTTTCTGCTTTGATTATAACCATTGATTTATCATTAACTTTTGAGTTTTAATGTTACAACCCATGATAGTGGTTTCGCACAGTGCCTAGGCAGTTTACCTTACCATGTGGCACAATCTGAGCATTCCACGTGTCACCCTGGAAAGCTAGATAGCGACATTTTAAAATATAAATATTGTAGTAGAAGAGTATTTGTTTGTGAGCTCAAGCTCATAGTCATGAAATGTATTAAGAGCCCAAGCTCTGTAAAAGGTGGAAGATCGAAGTAAATTCCATCTCTTTGCAATGCGACGAAGTTGCCCTGTTTTAACCTGGAATAACTTCTACTGATTTTTATGTCTTCGTAAGAAATATTTTAATATAAAGCATGTTTAATAGTGGGCTTGTCGAATTTGAATCTCAATAAAGTTAAAGTTAAGAGGTCCGATAAAGAGATTGATGGCGAGTACTACTATTGACATCAAAACGACCAACACAATTACTACCCATTTTTAAAGAGAAGCATTTTTCTTTTTTCTTTTTTTTAAAATTGAAACATTTTACTTTTTAAAGAGAAACATTCTTTATTTTTGTTTTTTTTAAATAGAAACATTTTACTTTCTATTGCAATGGCATAGATAAAAAATGTTATAAAAAAGAATGAAATCTCATAAAAAGAATGAACAATATTATATAATATAATAAATTTCCCTTATCCTTCAAATGAAAAAATAGAAAATAACCATCCCGCCATTATGTGGTAATTACCATTCCCCATCCCTCCCATCCCAGTCAATTGACCATATCGCAGTAGAACGAAATCTTTGAGAAGTCATGGCACTCTTCTATACCGCCTCTGTTCCTATTCCTTTGTTGTTTTATCAGAAATACTTGAGACTTGTGGTCGCTCCCTAGTTCTCTTCGTGATATATGAGCATTTCAATTTTTCTTCCCTGAAAAATCCTCACCACACCATGATATATGGGCATTTCAAGCACTCTCGAAGCCCCAAGACCAGGATTTGGCATTCTTTTCCTTGCCACCAATATTGATTGGTAATTGTTTCATGGGACACTTCTCTGAAACAACATGAGAAACCACTATCGTCAATGTTAGGATTCCAGTAGTCCTCTCGGAATAGCCTAATTGACAATGAAAATACTGATGTTGACAGCAAGAAGAGCCATATTGAAAGCAAGAAGAACAACCATGTTGACAACAAGAATGGACTTGTTGACAGCAAGGATGGCCATGCTGACAGCATGAATAGCCATGTTGACAGCCAAAATACCCATGTTGACAACAAGAGTTGACATGTTGACAGCAAGGACACCCATGTTGACAGCATGAACACCCATGTTGACAGTCGCGGTGAAGTTCATCTGTTTATCTAGCTCCAGGTGGCATTGAGACATTGAATTGTATTGTACTTGGACGACATCGAGAGATTGTATTGTATTGTAATTGGTCCTGAGTAATAGAATACTTATTGACTTCTTGACTGTAATTCTATATATCATGTATCATGTATCGCTGGTATCTATATATCATTTATCGCTGGTATCTATATATCATTTATCGCTTGTTTATATATCATGTATTGCTAGTATCTATATACTTGCTTGTTTATATATCATGTATCGCCGATATCGTTGGTATCTAGAGCAGTAAGATTGGATTGAAGAATCGACTTCTAGTATTTCAATTGCCAGGTATTTATATTATTCAAACCATAAATATAAATCTATAACAAAGCATGCTTATTCATCCTCCGAGCTCAAAATCCATATCTTCCATGGTTGTCAAAAATAAATCCAATGAAAGTTTCAAGTTCACAGTAATTTAAAGTCTCTAAACTTTTAGATTCTCCTTATACTTAATCAGATCATCTCCTTTGCAAGAGTAAGAAAAGACTAAACTTTTATTGGAGCTTAGACTTGTAGACATAGAATCAGTAGACTCATTCCCTGCAACCGCAAAAACAATCAGTCATTATTCCTCAAACATGTAAGATTTGCATCGTCCTGTTCCATCATTCCATGTATAATTTCAAAAACAAGCAACACATGCATGCCTTCCGAGACACACCATAATGCTAATTAAAATTTAAGCAGGATACTATGTTGGAAAAGGAATTTAACAGTAACGACAATGCAAATAGTGATTCCATTAGTTGGAATGATTCTGACTGCAATAACTGTAAGCTAATAAAAGTAAAAGTAAAAACTATTCGTAGGATTATAGAGATGGCTTAAAATCACAAAGTGAATTATGGGGTGAACTAAGAAGGATTATCGACTGCCAAAGCTACAATGAGAATTACAATGTTACCTAAAGTGAAAAAGCTAGTTTGCCATGATTGGGTTCAAGATCACATGTTCAAAATGGCCAAAATCATTCTCTATTAATACTTTAATACTAAGGCATCTAGCTGTTAGTTTTAGTTATAAATCAGCAGTAGTTCAATGAAGTATTGAGTTGTATATTATCAATTCTAGAATAATCAAAGCCACATGGCACAATCTGAGCGTTCCACGTGTCACCCTGGAGACTAGATTTCGACATTTTAACTACAAAATTTATAGACGTTTTGCTACAAAGAGTTTGCTAGAAAGATGAAATTTTGTCAAAGAAAGAGAGGTCGCTCTTTCGTCAGGTTGTTCTATTTCAGGGTGTTGGAAGTAGATGCTGAGGAGAAAGAGCGTTTTCTCCTTCCTCCACGAATGAGTTTTTATGAGTGGCGAAAGTAGATATCAGCACTCTAAACACATATTTCATAGGAACATTTCTTCACACATTTTGCTAGAAAGTGGAAATATCCACAGAGAAATATCGACCGCTCTTTCTCCAAGTTCTATTTTTACAATTTCCTCGTAAAAGAAAGGGAGGACGATCCTTCTTCTTCCCAATATTATTTACCTTATAGTTTGAGATTGCAAGAAGGGTCGGTTGACCCTTCTTTGTGTTCTCCATTTTGGATATCATTCAATTGCTAAATTAATGTTTTCACAATTATCTACTAAATGAAGGGGCGGCCAATCCTTCTTGTCGGAAAACGAAAGTTGGGGCAACCAATTTTTATATGTTATAACTTAGTTTATGTCCACTTTTTAAACTTCTCTCGTAAACAAAGGGTCAGCCGACCCTTCTTGTGCTCAGTATACTTCTGGTGTTCACCATTTTAGATATAGATGAATTGACCTCTTAGCCTTCGTAAGTTGAATATTTTTACAATTCCCTTATAAATGAAGGGGCGACCAACCCTTCTTCTACCCAGTATTGTATTCATAATAGTTCTAGAATGTAAGAAGGGTTGCTCGATCCTTCTTTCTTTCACCATTCTGGATATAGGTGAATTGTTGGATATAGTTGTTCACAATTATCTACTAAATGAAGGGGCGACCGATCCTTCTCGTCAGAAAATGGAAGTCGTGACAAATTTTTTTATATGTTATAACTTAGATGATGTCCGGGTCCCTACTATTTACAGCGGAAGTTGGAAGTCGGGAATTGTCATCATAGCCTTCGTTGATAAATATTTTTAAATTTATATCATAAATGAAGGGTCAGCCGACCCTTGTTGTGGTTAGTATTCTTCCCGTGTTCACCATTTTGGAAATACATGAATTTACGGCCTAGCATTCGTAGGTTGAATATTTTTAAAATTCCTGTTAAGATTTAATATGCTAAGACAGAAAATAGCAGCATTACATTCCATTTCACAATAATAGCATATACAGGATCACTGAAGAAACAACAAGCATAACATAAACACAAGAGACAGACATTTATCCTGGGAAACCCTCATGGGGTAGAAAACCCAACAAAGCTTCCTCAATATAGATGACCAGCAATATACAAAGATGAAACCCTGAGACATGATCTCCTCCTCCACAATAGCAGACCTCTTCTCCACAAATGCGTTATCCTCAAGTGAGTGTGTGTGTACCAAATGAGGAACACACCTCCTCTATTTATACACTACTCTGATATATCTTTTACACAAGTACACGTAGGCTTGTATTTAACCAATGGGTTAAATACCCCACTACAACTGACTGGGCCGACCCCTCTAGGGTGGTCTAGTAACCCTTTGACCCACATAACACATACAGGGCCGACCCCCACTAGGGAATTCTAATAACCCGAGTTACCACAATCCGACGGAGGAGTAAACATCTCCGGATTCATAGTATAATTACATCGGAGGTATGGAACATCTCCGGAATAAATAATATACAAATATAATATTCTTTGAAGTTACAATATTTTAACACTCCCCCTTAACGAGAAGTTTATGATAACAGTATCTGCACGAGCAAGGAGTCATCAACATCATACATGATACATCTATAAATCATTGGAAGCTTTCTCAACATCATCAGTAACTTAAGCAGTTACTGGAACATCTTCAATACTGGAACATCAACATCTTCAGTACTGAGTCTTTATCTTGAATAGCTACAACAACATCAACATCTGGATCCTCATGATCATCAGTATCATCATCTCACGATCATCAGCATCGTCATCACACGATCGTCAGCATCGTCATCACATGATCATCAACATCGTCATCACACGATCATCAGCATCGTCATCACACGATCATCAACATCATCATCACACGATCATCAGCATCGTCATCACACGATCATCAGCATCATCAGCACACGATCATCAACATCATCATTACATGATCATCAGCATCGTTAGCATCGTCATCACACAATCATCAGCATCGTCATCACACGATCATCGTCATCACATGATCATCAACATCGTCATCACACGATCATCAGCATCATCATCACATGATCATCAACATCGTCAGCATCGTCATCACACGATCATCAGCATCATCATCACACGATCATCAGCATCGTCATCACACGATCATCAGCATCGTCATCACATGATCATCATTTTCCATGGTGATCAATCCTTCTCTCTTTAGGACATACGTCCATGGATGATGCAATCCAGTCATGTACCTTTTGAACCGAAGTCCAGGGACGATCCAGTCCTGTCATGTACCTTTTGAACCGAAGTCCAGGGATGATCCAGTTCTGTCATGTACCTTTTGAACCGAAGTCTAGGGACGATCCAGTCCTATCAATTCACAGAGACCTCATGTCTACGGCTTAGTTCACAGGACCAAAGTCCAAGGATGATCCAATCCTTACCGTACATTTAGGACCACGTCCAAGGATGACTTAATCCTCAACCATACATTTAGGACCACATCCAAGGATGACTTAATACTCCACCGTACATTTAGGACCACGTCCAAGCATGACTTAATCCTCCATCGTACATTTAGGACCACGTCCAAGGATGACTTAATCCTCCACCGTACATTTAGGACCATGTCCAAGGATGACTTAATCCTCCACCGTACATTTAGGACCACGTCCAAGGATGACTTAATCCTCAACCGTACATTTAGGACCACGTCCAAGGATGACTTAATCCTCCACCGTACATTTAGGACCACGTCCAAGGATGACTTAATCCTCCACCGTACATTTAGGACCACGTCCAAGGATGACTTAATCCTCCACCGTACATTTACGACCACGTCCAAGGATGACTTAATCCCCAACCGTACATTTAGGACTACGTCCAAGGATGACTTAATCCTCCACCGTACATTTAGGACCACGTCCAAGGATGACTTAATCCTCAACTGTCCACCTAGGACTTCATTCTCGAAGACATACGTCTACGGCTCTTCTTTCAGACTAAAGTCCAGGGATAATCCAATCCCCTCACATGTTCACCAAGAACTTCATTCTCGAAGACATACGTCTACGGCTCTTCTTTCGGACTGAAGTCCAGGGATGATCCAATCCCCTCACATGTTAACCAAGAACTTAATTCTCGAAGACATACGTCTACGGCTCTTCTTTCGAACTGAAGTCCAGGGATGATCCAATCCCCTCACATGTTCACCAAGAAATTCATTCTCGAAGACATACGTCTACGGTTCTTCTTTCGGACTGAAGTCCAGGGATGATCCAATCCCTTCACAACATGTATAACAAAACATGTATCCTCATCATCAAAACATGTATAACCACAACATGTATCATCATCATCAAGACATGTATAACCACAACATGTATCATCATCATCAAAACATGTATAACCACAACATGTATCATCATCATCAAAACATGTATAACCACAACAAGTATCATCATCATCAAAACATGTATAACCACAACATGTATCATCATCATCAAAACATGTATAACCACAACATGTATCATCATCATCAAAAACTAACATCAAAACATGTATACATCTAGCATGTATTCTCACTAATACATCTAACATCAAAACATGTATACATCACATCATCAAAAGAAAGAATATAAGAGTCCTAAATCTAAATAATTCTAAGTAACTAGGTGCAGTAAATAGGTAACCTCATCATTGATGAGACAGACTTGTTATCAGATACTATGCTACTCCCCTTTTCGAGGAGAGTTCTTTTGAACTATACCAAGCTTGTCTTGAAAGTATTCAAACTTCACTCGAGACAGAGGTTTAGTCAAGATATTAACAATCTGATCCTCAGTGCTTATATATACGAGCTTGATAGCTCCTCTTTGCACCATATCTCGTATATAGAAGTATCGGATCTCTATGTGTTTTGACTTATCGTGGAACACTGGATTTTCAGTCATCTTAATGCAACTTTGATTGTCACACATAATCACAGTGGGATCCATTTCTAAGTCAAACACTCCATATAATAGCTTCTGAAGCCACACTGCTTCACAGCTGGCAGAGCAGACAGCCATATATTCTGCTTCAGTAGTACTGAGAGCCACACTAGATTGTTTCTTGCTGAACCATGAGATCATGGCAGATTCAAGACTATAACATCCACCTGATGTACTCTTTCTATCTGAGACACTTCCTTCCCAATCAGAATCTGAGTAACCATGTAAACGGAGTTCATGACCTCCAAGATAATATAGACCAAAAATTTAATGTACCTTTTAGGTACCTCACTACATGCTTTGTAGCTATTAAGTGAACCTTTCTAGGTTCTACTAGATACTAACTTAGGGTATTTGCAGCAAAGCATATATCTGGCCTAGTATGACCCAATGATTTGTCTATATAGGGTTAGGTCCACTAAATACGATGAGTCATTAACTAACAACTTCAAGTTGGAGTCCATGGGAGTGGCCATGGCTTTTATACTCGAACATATCAAATATTTTTAGAAACTTTACAACATACTTACCTTGATTTAAAAGATTCATTTTTTGGATCTTGCCATACTTCTAGACCTAAGAAGTAGTGCATTAATCCGAGATCTTTCATTTTCATTTCTGCAGCCATTTTCATGACCTGTTTCTCATTCCTTGTCAGAAAGAGATCATCGTCATACAATAATGGTATGATAGGTTCATCATCCACAACCTTGAGGTAAAGGTTAGGAACAGCTTTACTTCTGGTAAAGCCCAAGCTTTGTCATGAAGCTATCAATTGTCCATTATTCACACTCAGCATTGAATGATCTTCTGCATATCTATCTGTGCCATCTCTCGTCAGATGGGTCTACTAATATGAGCCTCAAAATCATTCGAACTCTGTGGTGAGTTCCTTCTTGCATCCATGTCATATGTGTATAGAACCCATATTCAACCTTGTAGCAAAGGTTGAGATCCACATCACCCATGATGATCATTAAGCTCATCAATTGACTACCGATCCTGGGAACCCATACAAAACCTGATTACATTATTAAGAGAATGGTCTTATCTAGTCCCTTGGAGCAAAACATCTCATCATGATTCTCTTCCTCTTTCTAAGAGAATCTCTTAACCACAAGCTTTCTATAGTGTGTTTGATTTGTAAATCTTTTGTTGAACATCCATCGCTTGTTCAGAGTTCATCATTCATCATGATCTTTCCTACAAATCAAAATTAAGTACATGATTAGTAATACTTCATAATCATCAAATCATATTTGACATGATGACCTATTATGCATACAGATATTATTTACATAGTTATGCAACTATTTTGACCAATACTTTGGCACAACACTTTCCCATATCCTGTATGCATACAGTGGCTATCTAGATTCCTTCCATCTCTACCAGAACATACTATCGAGAGTGTGCACAACTCTCAGCATGTCAGCAAAGAGGTTTCATTCTAGAAGAGCAACAATGGAATGTTTGTCCAACTTACCAATCATATGCATATTAGTAGTATACTGTTCAATGCTTTATGAATGTTTACACTCAGCATGATATATTCTAGGAATACAAATATGCATACAAGCAATATCATTTACTATTTCTAATAACAACTCAAATACTTATCTTTTATGTTTGTGTGGTTGCCTCCCGCTTGATCTTCTGTATGTCTTCTGAACTTCTATTCATTCTGTACCACTGTGCATGCTCAAGTGTACACTAGTGTCATCCTCCTAATCTTATACACAAACATACATTAGTATATTCTCAATATTATCAAAACATTCTAATTCTAAATAATCTTGAATATGTACAGTCATGATCATTAGTATTCAGGGTTTCAAGGAAGTCTTCTTCTACTCATGCATATTCTTGTTTGATCTAGTTAGTTAAATCATCAACCAAGATAAGAGACATAATATGCATAAACCCTTGATTACTAACCAATCATACCAAGTATACTTACACAAGGTAAGATTCTAACATGACATAGGAAAACATACCTGGATTAGTATACCTGCTTAGTTATGTACAACATACCTAAACAATCTCTTCAATGATTTAGAGATCCTGAGCTAGAACCTGCATGTCTCGTAGGTTAAACATAATATAAAAAAGTCATAAATACCTCGTGAGTCTTTGTCTTCATGTTGTCATGGTCATGGAACTTGATTTGTCTTTTGTAATGTACCTGTGTCTTGTTAGCAGACAACATCAACCTCACACAACACCATAATGCATAAGTACAATCATATAGCCCTAATCAATGAATGTCTTTGATCATTCACATGCATTCATATTGTTACTAGGGTGATAAGACAATTAATAGCATTAATCAAGATTGTACTAATAAATAACATGAAGACAAACACATTATGAACTTAATCAAGAATCAGATTTCAAGGCATACCTGAACCTCCTTAAGTCATACCTGTCGAGAATTTTTGTAGTCTTCTTATGTAAGGCCTTAGCCTCAACTCCCCCTGAAACTTGATCTGGAGCTTGATTAGGGTTTGCTAGAGAAACCCTAAAAATTAAATCTTTGACTTTCACACTTCTGAATGGATGAAAGAATATGTCTTGCTGAGCTGATCAAACTGGCATACTTCAATTTTGGAATCTCCACAAATTTGACCCCTCAAAATTGCCTTTGAAACTTCTGGATCTTCTGGACAGGACCCCGAACTAGGGTTTGATGAAGCCCACCCTTATGTCCAATCAAAAGGTTCGATCCAAGGCTCTAAACTCTTATTTTTCTGAGGAGCTTCCAGCGGTGGTTACAGACTTCAAAAATTCCAACTTTTGCTGAAGCCCTAATTTTCCATTTTTCTGATCAAAATCCCGAACTAGGGTTTGATCAAGCCCGGTCTTCTACCCAACCAAAAATTTCGATCTTGGTCTCTAAATTTTGATTTTCCTGAGTAGAATTCATCCATGGACTCCGATTCCAAAAATTCTAACTCTCTCCAAAACCCTAAATTCCGGAAGCCATGAGTAAAGGTGCTCCAAAAATAATTCTGTTTTGACAGAAATATGCACCTGATTGTTTCTGCTATAACTCTGAAATTTTTGCTCCATAGGGTCTGAAACCTTTTTTATGCAGTAGCCTGACCTATCATCTTTCCATCCTGACAGGTTTGACCTCAATTGGGTTTTCTAAGAGAGAGTTATGCCAAGTGTCGCAACGTGACCTGTTTATGGGATAAAACAGGAGACCGAACTTGTACGGCATGCCACGTGTCCCTGTTTAAATTCGGCCTCTGAAAACGTTTTCTAAGATAGCTCGATCTGTTTTCTTTCCATCCTGATAGGTCTGACCTCAATTGGACTCTCTGAGAGATAGTTATGCCAAGTGTCGCAACGTGACCTGTTTATGGGATAAAACAGGAGAGCGCACTTGTACGGCGTTCTATGTGTCACTGGTTCACCTTCGGCCTCTGAAAACATTTCTTGAGATAGTAAATTTTGTGTACTACCTGTCACTTTTTACGAAATTTCATTTGGATCTTCCTAGCCCAAGTTATGACCTTTTTGCCAAGGTCACCTGATTTTGACTGAGATCTGGAAAAGGCAGAAACCCTAACTTGTACTGATCATAACTTACAAAGTACAACGATTCTGAGGATTCTCTTTGGACACAAGGTACCTGGGGATGTTATATTCGACCTGTAAAATTTTCAGACCCTTAACCTTCGCCAAAATGGAGTTATAGTGAAAAGTTCCGCGATGACTGGTTTTTTCTATGTAAAACCCTAACCTTCAAATTGTCGTAAGTAAAGCAAGTGTCGTAAGTGCCATACCTTGTCTTCCTTTAGGTTAGCTCTGATACCATGTTAAGATTTAATATGCTAAGATAGAAAATAGCAGCATTACATTCCATTTCACAATAATAGCATATACAGGATCACTGAAGAAACAACAAGCATAACATAAACACAAGAGACAGAGATTTATCCTGGGAAACCCTCATGGGGTAGAAAACCCAGCAAAGTTTCCTCAATATAGATGACCAGCAATATACAAAGATGAAACCCTGAGACATGATCTCCTCCTCCACAATAGCAGACCTCTTCTCCACAAATGCGCTATCCTCAAGTGAGTGTGTGTGTACCAAATGAGGAACACACCTCCTCTATTTATACACTACTCTGATATATCTTTTACACAAGTACACGTAGGCTCGTATTTAACCAATGGGTTAAATACCCCACTACAACTGACTGGGATGACCCCTCTAGGATGGTCTAATAACCCTTTGACCCACATAACACATACAGGGCCGACCCCCACTAGGGAAGTCTAATAACCCGAGTTACCACATTCCGACGGAGGAGTAAACATCTCCGGATTCATAGTATAATTACATCGGAGGTATGGAACATCTCCGGAATAAATAATATACAAATATAATATTCTTTGAAGTTACAATATTTTAACAATTCCGTCATAAATGAACGGGCGAGAGACGCTTCTTCTGTCTTGTATTCTGTTCATAATCTTTCTAGAATGCAAGAAGGGTCATTCGATCCTTCTTTTGTTTGCCATTCTGGATATATATAAATGTTAGATATAGGTGTTCCCAGTTATCCACTAAATGAAGGGGCGGTTGATCCTTCCATTTGGAAAATTGGAAGTCTGGACAAACATTTTTTATATATCATAACTTACGTTAAATATCTTTGTTTAAAATAAATATGATTTTTAATGTGCTCCTGTTATTTTATACTTCATAAATTGCTTCTGAACTGGATTTTGGTTCTGAACAATGTGTCCTGTTATTTTATAATTCAGATATCATTTATGAAATGGATATTTGTACTCAACAATGTTTGTACCTGCTTTTGAATGGATTGGAAGTTGCTAAAGGAATCTCTTTTCCAGAAAGAAAAATATTGCACAATATCAGCATTCATGATGGATGTATCATTGTAAATGCTACCAAGACTTTATATGCAAGTCTTC
Source organism: Larix kaempferi (assembly GCA_027924585.1). Lineage (NCBI taxonomy): Eukaryota > Viridiplantae > Streptophyta > Pinopsida > Pinales > Pinaceae > Larix > Larix kaempferi. Next base: position 14,704,421 of record BSBM01000085.1, read on the forward strand.
CATTGCCCTATCCATCAGAAGGTGCAGATACATTGTTAGAGGCTATTGGTAGTTATATTAAATGTCTTGTATCTGAGATTGTTAACCACATTGGGTCTGCTCTTCACAAGAATGAGGTGAATGATATAGCAGCTTCTACTTCGCCAAGTGTAGCACATATCATAAAGCCTGAGAATAAATCTTCTTTTATTATGAGAAAGTTAAGTTGTTACATAAGTGTTTAAAAAGCAAGGGTTGCATTTCCATAGGTTTTGTAACAAATGTGAGTGGGATTGATTTTGTTGGGGGAACATTTCTGGGTGACTTCTCCTTTGGTATCTAGGTAGAAGAAGTGGTGTTTTCTTGTATGGCATGCTGTCGAGGGTTGAGCAGTGGAGGTTTTGTTGTATGGTCGATTAAAATAATCATAGATTTTAATACAACAACATTGCTTTCTATTGAAAGCAATCTCAACAATAATCAATCTAAAACTACTTTGAAAGTATTAAGAGAAAATCACAATGTTAGGTTTGTGGGAGAAAAAGTTAATTTGATACATCAATGTTCTTTAAAGCCATGGTATTTTGCTCGGGGAATAGTG